>JAVXUO010001850.1:0-394890 GCA_033065855.1 Escallonia rubra
CTAAGTAATTTATTAAGCAGATTATGGAAAGCTTGGAGCATGCCACGAAAAGAGGAGCTAACATTATTGCTGAATATCTTGGAGGTGCCATTACATGTGATGCACATCACATGACTGATCCTCGCAAAGATGGTCTTGGAGTTTCATCTTGCATAACGAAGAGTTTGGAAGATGCTGGATTTTCGCCTGAAGAGGTCAGAGTACTTCCCATAATGACTTGACAAATGGAACTTTTTTGGCTTTCAGAATGTGATCTAATATTTAGTTTCTGATGCAAAGTTTGGTAAATACTTGTAATGTACAGGTCAATTATGTCAATGCCCATGCCACATCAACCCTTGCAGGGGATTTGGCTGAGTTTAATGCCATTAAGAAGGTCTTCAAGGACACATCCGAGATTAAGATGAACGGCACTAAGGCAGGAAACTTCTGCCCTACTTTAGTTGTTACTGGAAAATCGTGCACTTTGATCCTCCTGATTATATGGAACTCAAACATTTTAGCTAATAAGCTAACTACTTGGAATTTTTCCCTTCTATGTTTCAGTCAATGATTGGACACGGCCTTGGGGCTGCTGGAGGATTGGAAGCCATTGCATCCATAAAAGCAATCACGACGGGCTGGGTACATCCAACGATTAACCAAGATGTACTGCGTCACATCCTAATCTCTTTCATCGTGCTTTGATCGTTTGGTATGGTTTGTCTCCTATGTGTTCCATGTTTTAATTTTTCCTTTTCCATATCTGTAGAACCTGGAGCCTGCAGTTACAATCGACACTGTCCCCAATGTAAAGAAAAAGCATGAAGTTAATATTGGTAAGTATCTAATCCATTCCTTGGCCTTCTGTTCTACTGGGCATATCAGCATATGTAATAGCCTATGAGACGCTTATATGAAGCCAGGGAACATAAATACACATATTCCATGCGTACGGGAACTTCTCTGTGCAACAAAGAAATTAGCTTATACACATCGACGCAGAACCAAATAAATACACGTCAACACAGACTAATCACAACTTTTCATTTTGCTGCAGCTATTTCTAATTCATTTGGCTTTGGTGGTCACAACTCAGTGGTCGTTTTTGCTCCATTCAAGCCCTGAATGGAGATAAAACAAACTGGTTCTTTCTTACCCTTGTCCATTTTGAAACAATTGATTTTGGGACCATTTAGATGTCTGAAGCATTATTGGAAGGTTTAAAGCATCGGGGAATCATGTATGCTATTATTAGTTTTGGTAATAGTGTTGCCCCTTCTCCAATTTCATTCAATATCCTCATGTACTCGATGGGATCAGATCTACGATCTATCATTTAATAAAACTTACTTTGCATTCTATTAATCTTGTTCGCCGTTTCCTGTAGTTAGAGTATAATCAAGCATAAGAGTTTGTTTATAAAGATTGAAAGATAATAAAAATTATGAAGGGATATTAAACATTCCTTAATTTAATCAGAACAGTTGTATTGAGAAGACCCGAAAGAGGGTGGGACCGTGGGAGTGGGTGGGGTGAAACCCTTTCTACAAGATGTATACAGGCAACAAGAAAGATCGAAGGTAGAAACCAAAATAAAACAAAGAACCCCAAGGGGTCCTTTTGAGAGCTAAACCAAAACAATGGAGAGATGCATTCTTGGAGTTGCGATACATAAGCATTGTTTTCCATTTTCTGGACTTTACATGTTTTTATGTTCATTGCTCTAAGCACTCTGTATAAACCATTTGCGAAAAACCTCAAGAGTTGTAAAGTTGCATGGGATGCAAAGTAGTTCAAAGGTAAACAACGGACATGCTCCAAGACCTGAGCTGATGTACATGCCAAACTGAAATCAATAAGTGTGCTACTGGTCGGGTGGAAATCCTTATCTATCTCAAATAGGGGGCTGAGAACCACCGAAGTCATGAACCTATCTGCTGTCATGGAGCTACCACTAGTTAAAGGTGATCGAAGCCGAACTACGTACCTTCCTTTGGACAAACTACCTTGAAAGGACGGGGGCGTTAAGGAAAGCATGTTCCTTGAGTCCTTGGGCGACTGTCAGCTGCTAGACTAGTGGATGAGTTGGGGATGTTAGAGCTAGACTAGAGGAAGCACCCTACAGAGGAGAGCTCGGAAGTTCCTACATGTGACTTCACTGAGGTCATCTGATTCTTAACCATTCTTAGTGCAATTAGGGTCTTCAATTTGTCAAGGTAGGGAGATTTCAAGCAAACCAAAACTCTTCAACTATCTAACACGACTATAAGCAAAAAAGAAATACGAGGAACTTCCTTAGCATGCAAAGTGTCAAAAGCTACTTTCTCTGGACATCAGAATGAAGCATCGGTCAGATAATATTGAGATTAAGCGGCATAGCTTCTTTCTCAAAGGCAGTGCCTTGAAGAAGCCAGAGGCCTCTCGAAAGGAAAGCCCAAGAGGCATAACCTAGGGGAGTCCAGAATTCCTCGTGAAAACTCCTTAAGATAAGGTCAGGTCAGATCTCAGAGATAATTGCATTAGTCTTCTCTGTGAGCCAACCTCACCTTACTCGCGTCTAAGGGAGCGGAACCATCGCCTGCTCACGCCACAACTTAACCCCATATCCAAAGCCTTATCCTTGAGTCCATTGAACAAAGCCTCAGGGAGTGTCTGCCCAAAAGCAGATTCGACCGTTTACTCTATAATGGTGAAAATGTAGACTAATTAGAAATTGTTCTACAAACCAACCCTCTTAATTCTTAATCTATCTCAAGGGCCGGAGAAACTATTAGGGTGTGTACACTAAACCCTTTCATTGGTTTTTGTTGTGATGCTGTAGAATGTCTTTTCTAGTTTCCTTCCTGGAGCTCCGAGTTTTGTTACCTTACAGTTCCTAGTACGAAAATAGTGTTAACTTTATTTAAAGAGCTACAGCAGTTTTACAAATCATATTGTGCGGGAAGCTATATTAAGTTAAACCTCTGGACATGGGAAGCCTGGTTTCTAGTGGGAAGGCAACTTATAGATACTATGTGATGACAGTAGCTCGACAAAGATTCAGGCAGCCAAAATCGTCTCCACTTTGACGATGCGATAGTGTTGCATGATCTGAAAATGACTCCGAGATAACACATTTGACATTGAAAAAAGGTCGGTCGTGGATGACCAGAACTGAACACCTAAACAAGGTTTTAGTAGCCCATTTGCCAAAACTGAACCTTTACCTTGTTTTACAAAGCTCCGATTCCTGACCAAAGCTTTTCAGAGGGAACTTTGTAGGCATGCATGAAAGTCTGCTGTCATTTGCTATGCTGAGAAGTGCATCACTAATTTAGTTGGGGATTGTAGTAGCTAAGCACATCATCCACTTAATATTGCTAGAATAAAAAACATTAACCAGTGTTTTTCAACGCAAGATGCCATGGATTAAGCCGTCAGCTCTTCGTCACCCCCCTACTTTGTCCAGTGAAGAGATGTTTAGGCTATAATTATGCATTTTTTTTTACATGCCACAGAGTCTAATTAGCACATCGTACGATCCAATGTGAGTAAATCATTAGTTTAGCATGCCAACCCTTGCAACTTGCAAGTTAGGATTCGTCTGGAAATGAATCAGAGTAACTTTCTCAACTGGCTGATTAAAGTTGCTTCTCCAGGTCTTCTATTTATAGATGCTTTAAAACACTGGATTAGTTTAAGTCTAACTTTTATGCCGACATTGATTATTGTAAGCCAACTAGCTTAGTGCTTAATACTGTTCTGCCTGGTGATTAAAACAAATCACATGGGTAACTTGATGTTGACATTTGAGGCTGTACGCTTACCATATTCGTTTTCTGTTTTAGCAATGATGATGAAAAATATTCTTTTTTTGCGAACTTTTACCATTTTCTGTTTTCTTTTTGGATAAAATTACTCAAATAGTAACAAAAAACTGAAATCGCCTAAAATGTGTTTTCAGCTTTTTCACTGAAACTTAACCCAATATAAGAAAAAATAGCTAAATTTTTTTTTGTGAAAATGATAAAAGTATAGGAACGGATTTTCAAACTGAATATGAAAATCATGAAAATGAAAACAGAAAACAAATATGGTAAAGGTACGGGCCAGTTACTCTGTTTGTGTCTTCTACTTGTTCATGCTATAAATTAAGTGTAGATAAGATCATTATTTGGTGAAATCATGGTGCTTTCTGGTGCTTTTTGGGTCCTAACCCTCATACTGTCAAACCCTTGAAGCTGAAGCTCAGTAGAATCAGCATATTTGTTTTGTTTATGGATGGAATATGCCTGTCCAGGATCCCTTAAGCTTAACTTTTCCACGTATTTTACGTTGTTGTGACCATCTGAGAGCTCCTTGCCGTCTAATTTTCAACCAATTAACTAAAATGGAATATTCTCTCAACCATGGTGGGCTGCTGCTTCAAGATTCCAAGAGCCTTGGAAAAAATGTCCTTTGAATTTTCTCTCTGAAGTCCAAGTCTTACCTAATCTCCAAGTAGTTTCACATACATGGCCACTACTCTCCTTGTGTAAACATCCATTGTGGATTGACTGACTGGTTACAAAAAAGTCAGCCCGGTTCAAGAACTGATCTTTAATCTACGTTACATGGACTCGGCCCGAGTGTCTGGATCGAATACGTGCCCAAGTGTCAGATTCGTCTAATTTTGAAAACGTAAGACACGGGAACACGGCAAAATGTTCATATTTGTTATTACTTTTTAGTTATTTCAAAGGCAAAAAGATGTTTTATTTTATGCATTTGGTTTTAATTGACAACTTGGCTCGTCTCAAAGCAATAACTAATTAAACAAAAGACTATAAGATAGTATCATAATGACATATCTTATGAGATGTGTCGGACACATATCCTATATCCATGTCTAAGTGTCGAGCGTCCGACACGGGTACTTCACGCAAACCGAAGAGTCCATGTAACGTAGTCTTTAATCCTTTTTGTTGGTAGGTAAGCTAGTACTATAGTATTACTGCAGCCAAATTTCCCCTGATCAAGCAATGCATAACCTTTCATCAGCAAGCATCATGCTAACTTCCTTTTTCTTTTCTTTTCTTTTCTTTGGGCGTGTGGGGAGGGATCTGGAAACACCTTGCTAACAGATTACAGGTCCAGCATAGGGTCTCCTTGTTTATTTGGTCCAAATCCATTTTAAGTAAGCATTTTCCAAATGGACAATGCATGAACTGATGCCATCCCAAGCAGCTAATTTTAATATTTCAGCCACACAAGTTGTCACGGTTTTATATCCCCATTGACCTAATTCGCGCACTAAGTTGATCAACCATAAGCCTTTGATCTTCCAATTATAAGGTGGTAACATGGATTTCAACTTGATCCTTTCTGGAGGTGCAATAACCTCCACAAACGATTAGTGTGCTTTCTTTTTACTGTGAAAAAGGTAAAGAGAAGGGGTCCAGTGGATCTCAAGTTTGATGGGCTAATAGCTATCATTGCAAACAGGCCCTAGCTGTTAGATCCTCTGCCAGTGAAAGCCCCAGACTAGGTCAAAAGTTGGTCACACCCTGAGCTACCTAAGGGGACCAAAATCCCACTCAAAACCCTCTTCCTTCTCCTAAACTAATTTTATTTTCTTACATGGTTGCAATCCTGAAAGATTTTCTTTCTTTAGATGAACCCATAAGCAGCATTGCTAAAACACCGCTCGTCACGCAGAAACACGAGCCTGAATGAAGGCGAGAACGTAAATGTGAGCAAGTTGAAGCGTATTTAGCAATAGAAACATAAGAACAGAAAATATATATATATTAAATGCAAGCAAGAATCAAGAGTCTGAAGAGTTGCCTGACTTCAATACATGTGTATACATGTATGCATATGAATTTGAGGGGTTCAATCCACTGAGGAGATGCATATATTAATTAATGTCCATGATTGTCTTCACATGGATTCAACCCAAAATGCTAAATTTGTTTAATAGTTTTATCTTATGGTACTGCCCTCAATTAAACTAAGCTTATTTGGATTTCTTTAGTCATAACCAGGCGGGGTACCCTCCCTGGTCATGAAGACTAAAACCTAGGTGGGGAGAAAGGGAGGATGGAGAGTGGAGAGTGGCTGAACATTCAACTTGTGGGGTTTCTCAGCCAAGGAACACCAGCCATATTGGTCTCCACATGGGGTGTGCATTCAACTAATGACTGCTGCCAATCATGGTCTTTCTTGCTTTATCTTTCTCAATGTACCAGCCCTAATTATGATTAAACAAAGGGTTTGTGTGTTGCTTTGCTCGGTAAAGGCAGTAAAAACATCCCCCCTCTTAAACATCTCTAATCACCATCACTAATCACTAATCACATCACATTTGTGTAAGACTACTGGTAAAGCAGAGCATTGTTTTCTGGGCTAAAACAGTAAAAGCATCCCCTGTTTGGAGGGGTTGGTAGGGTCCTTGCCTCAGGACCTGAGGGAGGTGAGAAGAGCAAACCATCTTTCTTTAGCCACCGTATCATTGCACTCACTTGTTAATTCAAAAAAGAATAAGAAATTGGAGTTGTTGCTATTGGCACTTTACTTTCCTTTCAAAAGATAAATGAGTGTTATCAAAAGATTTTTAAATCTTCCTCAAAATTTATTCCTAACTAAAGTGAAGCGTACGTGCTAAGAGGTGAAATGTAACTGTTAGTTTTTAAACTCTAGCATGACAGTGATAGACAGATGGGTGGATTTATAGAATTTCACGATCATCAACTTGTTAAATTTGATGGATCTGTTATGTCCCGTCATTTCAACTGCACTCGCTTATTACTTCTGTAATATATAAATACACAAATATGTAAATGGCAAACACTAATATTTAGTGAAATAGCTGCCAATATCTGGAGGAGGTTTCAAGGTTGTATTTGGTTTTGGAATTTGCTTCTCATGTTGGAATGACAATGTAATTCAAATTTTATTCTGGTCAGGAAATTGAGCATCTCACTTTAAAATGAAAATAATTTTTAACTACAACTCTGTTTTTAGCCACACACAGCCACACAAAAATTTTTTTTTTGGCAACTATCGGCTGCTAAATAAAAATAGTGACATAAATAGTGACGCTAAAAATATATCACTAAGAAATTTTACTAATGTGTCTACAAAAATGTCATTAATTGTCGCTATGTCATTAACATGGTACATGTATCATAACAAATTGTCACTATAAAGTTAGGAATATAAATTTAAAAAAAGGGAAGGGCCAAGGGTCACCATGAGCACATTGGTTACCTTAACTTAAAGCAAAAAGTGATCACATAGTATGGTTATACAGGTGTCAATCAATAAAGCCATGTATAATAATTCTAGCTTACTGCCTAAATAATATTCAGAATGCCAGACAAACACTCACATAACCAGAATATTATTGGTTTGTCTTTACTCTTGTCCACGTTCTCCAATTAGAGGCTAGTGCTTAAAGGGATGCTTATCCCCACCATTAAAGCTAATTATCAACAAATTAACTTTGCTCATGTGGAATTTCTAGATTATAAAGTGTGTACGCAATCTAACTTGGTACAACCTAACAAAGTTTGGTACAATTGTGACCAAATTCTTACTGAAAAAAAATTGGATTAAGATGAGTTGTGGAGTATTTGGAAACTAATGTGATTAAGCTTTAGTTGTTTAATGCAAATGTCTCAAATCAGCCTCTAACTAAATAAATTTCGAGTAACTTGTTTTTCCGACATTATTGTAAACTGATGAATAGCAAAATTATACGAGAGCGGTGCGCATTTTTATTGGTTTAATTGTACGCGTCAGGAAGTTAAGTGTCAATTCACTACCGGTGAAGAAATTTTCACCTTTTGAATAACTGCCAGGCAAAAATAGGTGAAGAAAAATGTTGAAATAGAGGGAGAGAACCTGGAATTCTGAGATCTTCAGAAAGGAGGACATTTCGTGTGATGTTTCAGCTTAGTTTTATCTGCTTGAGTTTCTTTCTTTTAATTTTTACAAGACAAGATAGGAGCGTAAATAACTACTTACGGAGCGCAGTATAACTTTCTCGGTCACAGCTAGGTTTGGATGCCTGAATGTTCTAAAAAACTGGTATCGTGATTTTTATATTTATCAAAAACTAGGCCGCTTCATTTTTATTGGTGAGCTGTAACTTCCATAAACTATTGTAATGTGTGTACCACCGCCAAGGTAACATAGTCCGACTGGAACTCCATTTGGTCATGGCAACTCTTTCAACATTTGGGTAGACCTTTCTAAACCTATAAAAGAAGTGTCAAATTGAAGCATGGCCGCACCTCCAAGTTTGGGCCAATTTCAATTTCCAATGCAATGACCAAACTCTTGTATAGCATGTAGATTTTTTTTTTAATCACAAATGTGTATACCAACATTTGTGTAGCAAGTAGACTACCATGAACATGAGTAGAACTCTCAGTTCCGTAATTTATTCAGATGCATCAGCCAAGCAAAGCAAGCTATATGAGGCAATAGAAGTGATCTACTCTTGCAGGCTCTGATTCTTCAATAATTAACACAGTCCAAAACTTAGAGGCATCCCATTGTTATTATTGATTAAAATCTCAAGGCAACCGCCAACCTTTTAACGACTTAAAAAAATAAAAATACTTACTTGACATGTTAGCTTGTGATTTTGTAACAATTAAACTCGACACGTTAAAGTACAGATCAAGAGAAAGTATCTAATGTATACTTGCAAAGTGCTTGGAGTGCAAATATCACAACTCTCCAAACTATTATCGTTGTGAAAGTTTCATATTGATTATACATGAAAATGAAGTTTGATTCTTATATTTGATGGACTTATCTTCCGCTTGAACATGTTTTTGTGTTAGACACCAGATTTCAATATATACGGTATCAGAGTTAAGTCATGTACGTGCTCCTTGATCTTTAGATTGCTATCTCGTCTGCCTCTTTCAGATCGATAGTCTTCTTCATTCAGATCGAGACTTATGATCACCTCAAATTTTTCGCTTTGCATGAGAACGAGTGTTTAAAGTCTCATATCAACTGTACATGAGGATTGCGTTCGATTCTTTTCATTTTAAGAGAACTTTTAGGCTAGACGCCAAGCTTAAGTAATCGTTACCCGCCGTGAGTAATAGTTTCAACTATCTGCCAAGTATCACTTCTTCCCCTGATGCTTCTGCTTCTGGTCAACATGACCATGCCTCTATCGTAGCAGGCAAATTGTACCCATTCTGTGGATGCATTTTATAATTTGCGATGATAGACAAGGTAAAGGACATCATGATCCATCGTTGGATTTTTATATCCACAGTTTGATAAGGACAACTGCTGCATCTTTCATTTGAATTCAAAATAACTCCAAGAATAAGGTAAAAAAATCCAAGCTTCATTCAACTTGGTTCATAAAGTTATCAAAAGAAGTTTTAACAAGAAGTTTTAATTTTTTTACCCCACCTTAATGTTTTTATCAGAAGACACCTCAAATGGTCTGACGACAAGAGTTTTACTAGTAAAAAGCAGAAAGATGTCGTGGGCAATTGCAAAGATGTTGGATATGCATAGCAAATTTTACTACCAAAGTTCATATGCGTTTCATTAAAAGACGATACTATATGGTCACATTTTTTCATATTTCATTTTCTTGTCCGTCAAAGGCCAGTTATCTAGTCTTAATAATGGAAGGTTGCATTTTCTTAAGCCGAGAATAACCAACTCTTAAATTCTAAATGTCAAGAGACGTTATCGATGGAATTATTAAGTCCCACATTGACCATGCATATAGTTTGGGATTGCTTATTATACCTGATGAACTCCTCTTAGAGCATGCTAGCTTTGGGTGAAAAACCAGGCTCCGATATGGTATTAGAGCTAGGTCAGTGCTGCCCCATTCAACTCAAACAAATCACCTCTTATTCCACCATTCGCATAAAGGGGAGTGCCTCTTATTCCACGTTTCATGCGAGGGCGGGTGTCAAGTCCACATCAACCATATACGGGATTTATGATCGGTTCTTGTACTTAGTGAGCTTTTCCTTTTTTGGAGTATGCTTTTGGGTTGGGCACCAGGTTTCAATACGGTATCAAAGCTAAGTCCATTCCGTCCCATTCAAGTCGCTTTCTCACCGCTTCTTTCTGTTCGACTAGATCACATTTTATTCTATACTTCGCATGAGGATGAGTATCAAATTCTCTCGTCGACTATACATTGAGTTTGAGATTGATTCTTATATACCGCTTTGCATATAAACGATGCAAATGAATCTCTTTTGACAAAAACATTAGCCATTTAATGACATCAAACATCATTATATGTGTTGTGCAGGTACCACCCAATAAGGACACAACATCACGAACGTTGGCAGATAATGGATCATGGACCAGGTCATAGTATCAATGGCAAAGCCCCGAAAGGAATCAGGGTCTTCAATTCTGTCAGAGGAAAAAGCTGAAACTGCATCCCCCACACAATTAAAACGTCGTCGTACGGGGGGGCGAGGGTGGCCTGGAGAAATGTTTTACCTGGGGCCAACATCAAAACTGGTCCAACTCAATCAGACAAAGAAGATAGAAATGGACAATTGACTAACATCACACGTGGCGGACCCTATCCACGTGGACTCCCCCATTGTGACTTGTACCAACGAGGACCACTGAAACCGCGCTGCAGGCAGCAAAAGTTACTGCCCATCGAAAGACCCCTTAAACTCTCGCGCCCCACGTGTTATGTGGGCCCGGCCAGTGGTAGTCTTCGTAATAAACCGTCACTCACGAGGTCAGAAAAAAACGTTACCGCAGAACTTCAAATGTGAAGAGAAAAGGAAAATTCCGTGTTGGGTTTACTCGGGCCAACCCTGTTGCCTGCCGCGCAGCAGACAAACCAATGGGACGGCAGTTGACGGTGACGCCAACTACGACCAGCTCCCACGCCGTCAGTCCACCCTTTCGTAAAAGAAAGTACCATCTAAATATGATCCTTGTAAAAAATATAAATGTATATATAAATGCGATAAATGTTTTTAATCATAACTTTTTTGTTATTAAAGTTATTACAAATGTGTGAGATAAGCGATCTTAAATAATTATGATTTAAAGTTAACTGGTTCAGTCTTAACGTCAACAACTCATTTTTAAAAACATTGCTCAAGACATTTAAAATATTATTCTAATCAACTACATGATGATGTAATTAGACAAGATTATAAGTCAAATTATGATAATAATACATAAAACATAACCGACATGGATTAAACTACTAATTAATAGGCTTAAAAAATAACCGCAATATATTTCAAAGATAAATAAAATTTTATTATCGTTTAATGCGGCATACTTCAAACTCAAGGACTCGCGTTAAATTTCGTTTGAAGGAAAAATAACTCTAAGGGTCCGATTGGATCACGGAATTAACCATGGAATTGAGATAAATTTTAGAATTGGACCTTGAGAATTATGATTCTGTTGATTGGACAACATATTTGGAATTAGAATTACAATTCAAGTCCAATTCTAAGGAATTTAAAATGCTCTATAAGGCTCATGATTCAATTCTTATGGCCCAATATGAAATTTAGAATTCCAGCCCATTATATTTTTCTCTCTTTCTCACCGCTCACAGCCTCTACCCACGCCCGAAGCTGCTTCTTCAAGCTATCTTCCTCCTCTCCTCTTTGATCAACCTCGCCATGGCAGCCATGGCAGCGACAGTCTACTGTGCAAACGGTGGCGACTACCATCTACTATTTTGACTGCGACGGAGGCAACGTGTTACCTACGGCGACAGCGGTAACTACGCTTTTTCGCAGCAGTGATTGCGATCAAGGTTAGTAAAACATCTATACTGATTTTGCTTTGGTTTCAGGTTGGGTTTGTCTCGGTTTACTTTTTTATTGACTGTGATTTTAATTTCAAAAGGAAGTTTGCTTTGCATTTCAGTTTCAAATGGGTTTAGCCGAGAGATAATTTTCAGCATTTCTTCTCTTGCTTGTTCGTGATTATAATGCCAGTCTTGGGAGGATGTTCAGTGATCTTCTCTCCTTTAGAACACAGTCTTCATAGTTCACACCCAACCAAGCTCCAACCCTGAATCCTTTCTTCAATATCTCTTTTTCGCCATAACCTCCTGTCATTCCTCCACCTCTCGCCGGGCCATTCATGCCAAAGTAGTGAAATCATTGAATTACAGAGATGGGTTCATTGGTGACCATTTGGTATCTCTTTATGCCAAATTAGGTTGCTCTAAAAAATGCACACCAACTGTTCTACGAAATGCCCGACAAAGATTTTGCTTAGTCTGTTTTTTGAACCCTGGTAATCACACACAGAGGTTTCCATCCAACATACTTCCCTTTCTCGACTTTCAGTTACTTCTTATGGCTTCATTCTACTATCTGGATGTGGGCTGCATTAGCCCCCTGCCCCCCTACCATTAATCATATGACCGTTTCAACTTTTTTTAGTTGCAACTTGATGTTGTTTCAGAAGAATATAAGCAGCCAAATCTATTTCAACACAGGCCACCATATTCCGTTTGACAACTCTTTGTCCGTATTCATGGTACCTACATCCCTCCATTTGTTTAAACAGTCACATTCATCATATTAGAACTGACATATCATCAGTTTAATCAGGAAGAGAAGCACAATGTGCATGCTTTTCTTGTCTTGCTACTTGTTATATACTCCGTAGTTAGGTTATCTTTTGGTATCAACTGTCGTATGCAATCATTTGTTCTCTTAAAAACTCTTAATAGTAATCTCACTCAAGTCTAAAAATAAAAAATCTTCCATAAATAAAAAAACTGAAAAGACTCATTACTACCATGGCAGTGACTTCAATACGATGCCACTATTTCAGCTCGAGTATAGCAACCGACCACCGCGTAAGAGTTCCAGTTTCTAGATTATCAAGCCTGCAAGCACTTTTTTGCAGCCATTATACGGTGTTGGAGGGAAAAGGGTTGCTTTTTTCTGTTTCCATAAGCTCTTAACGATCAGTGTAGAGGGACTTCAATCAGGATTGGAATTTCAGGATGAGTCTTTGGGAGAGACCAAATCTATGGAACATATCACACATGACTTATGAAACAGAAGTACAATGCAGTTCCATGGATGTAGTTCTGCTGGTTGTCACACGTGACTAAAAAACAAACGACGTTTATGAAACGACGTTAAGTTGCACACTAGAGCGAAGAAGTAGGTATGATGTGGTTAAAAGTCCTATTCGTGTCATTGACCCAAGATTTCCGGTCATCATTGTGTCGTACTGCCTAATCAAACCAACTTCCCGGATCTAGAACTCAACTTAACTTTGTGTTCACAATTTCACTCCAAGGTGGATTGATCAAAGTGAACACTACCTGAAAATAGTAGTTTCCAATAAGCCGGTCGAAAATCATCTAAATTATCCCGAGTTCAGTTATTAGGGCTAGGATCAATTCCCTAGCTAGCTCTACCTTGATTGTGTAGGATGGTTCCGTGGACCACGTATACTTTACCTACGCACAAGCTACTACAGTGATGCAATTTTTTTCTTTAGTGGATTGCTGGAGAAATATGTTTGTATGTTGTATGGTCTTGGTGTTGACAATTGAGAGTTCTCATTGAGGGGAGAAAAAATGAAAAAAAATAATAATAACAATGTGAGAAAATCAGATGTAGCATTCCTGTGTAGTGTGTATACTTCTTGGGAAGAAAAAAATTGAGATTTTAATATTTATGAATTTGCCTTGGTGATGGCTTACTTCTTTCATATGTCCTATGTGCATTGTTTCTACTTCGTGTTCTTTGCTTTCATGCTTTTTACCTTTCATGGGCTTGGTTATGTTCTTTTTGTTGTACCACAGTGTATTTCGTCAATTGGCTCTAATTTAAACTCATTAAATCGGTCATTCTTCATTTCAGCTTTGAGTGGTGAAGCATCTTCTACCGTGCTAGCAATCTTCTGTTTTTACTGTACTCTATGGTTACCTTAACTCCGGGATATTATAAACAAAGAGTAACAATTTGAAATGTAACATTGTTGTGTTCACATCATTAAGGAAAATTTAAATTAACTAGTGTATGAATTTGACTTGTGAGGGCTTACTTCTTCGTATTTCTTCTGTGCACAGTTTCTCAAAGCTACAATTGCAAGTGCGGATTTCATATGAGAAGTTATCAGAAATGCCAGATTTGGATCGGCTTGAATTGCTCAAAGCTTGTGATGTGCTGACTAGGAATGAGAGGAAGTTTGAGTCGTTCATGTCCCTTCCATTTCACTTGAGGAAGCCATGGTTATTGATGCCATGGTTATTGATGCAAATAAGCAGTCATAAGACTTAAGATATGGAGCCAATAAGGAACTTATGAACTCTGAATTGTTTTGAAGCTTAGTTTTTTAGGAGCTGATTTCTTATTTACTAGTAGAGATCTAATTTTTTAATCACTTGCTACTTTTAAGAGCCACTTCTTTTTGTTAAGTCTAAGCACATTCCTATATTTGAGAACATTTTCTTGTTGTTGAGTACTAGTAGAGAATTGAAGTTGTAATATGTAACTGTTAGGTTGCAAATTCAAGTTTGCTTATGGATTAGTTGTATTTTTTCATTTTATGGTTAAGTCATCTTATGTGTATTTTCTTTTCTTTTTCTTTTGTTCAGTGGGCTGGGGCGGGAAGTGTTGTTGGATATGATTTAGTGAGACAAATATGAAACTCCGGTTTTGAATATTTACCTCTTTTTTTTTTTTTTTTTACTTTAGCAATTTCAATTCTTAATCTAATTTTTTGTGCTAACCAATCAATGGAATTACAAATTCTAGTCAATTTCAATTCTATGGGAATTGGAATTGAATTACAATTCTCAATTTTAATTCCAATTCTGTTTCCCAATCGGACCCTAATAGTTGAATGAATCTCACCCAAAGGGCCTTCTGGTAATTAGAGCTGATTGTGACCCCTGCCAAAACAGGCCCCTTATGTGTAGCACCTCGGTCCGCTGGTTGTACGCACTTCTCTTTTCCGTCAAGCTGCCGTCAGCACACCTGTCTATCTATAGTTAAATGTAGTAACCATGATTAGTTAGGTTGGCGGTACGGACAACACAACCAAATAAAGGAGACAACTGAAGAGGAAGAGAGAGAGAGAGAGTTAAGAAAAAAAAAAGAGTAACAAATCAAGGCGTATAATAAGCTGTGTCCCGGTGCCCTCTGTAACGGCGTTTTCATTTTCCGGACTTCTAGAGAGATAGAGAGAGAGAAAAGCTCGAATCCGAAACCGGTTTTCCGACATCCAAAAGGCGGTTTCGTAACTGTCGCACGGTGGTTTTGGCAGATTGCAGTATCCTCGGTGAAGTTGTAAAGTCGGGGGTTTCACTGAACCGCTTCTAACGGCTTCCGCTCATACATTCCGATATTCATCACGTTGTATACGCATCATTATTACCATCATCAGTGTGCAATTCTAGTACGAGGGAGGCGGTATTTGAGCTTGGATTGAATGATTTGAAGTTCCATAAGTTTTCTACGCATGCTTTTGATATGAATCGGGGGACGTTTCCAATCTCGGCTGAAGGTGAAACGAACCGTTTCGTCTCTTTTTCTCTGTGTTATTTCTCCAAGTGTTTTCTTTGTTTTCGCTTTCTTCTAAGAGTCTGGAACCGACTGCAGTAGGCTATGGAGAGGATGATCTGTATACGGAGCTATGGAAGGCGTGTGCCGGCCCACTGGTGGATGTCCCCAGAAATGGAGAAAGAGTGTTTTATTTCCCACAAGGCCATATGGAACAAGTGAGTTTTATCTATTAAAAGTTTGTGGGTTTTTCATAAAAGTTTTGTTTCCATATCTGGGATTTACTTTGTGGTGCTGGGATTTTGCTATAATTGGGTTATTTTGGTTTTGTTGTAATTGGAGATTGAGATTTTGCTATTTTTGGGGGGCTTTTGTAGTTAGAGGCATCAACAAATCAGGAATTAAATCAGCGGATACCAGTTTTCGGTCTCCCATCAAAGATCCTTTGCAATGTTGTTCACATTCAGCTCCGGGTATGCTGCTCTTGTTCCCTTCCCTTTTTGTTATTAAAAAATATATATATATTTTTTGATTTTGTACTTTTTTATGTTAATCAAGTTTCGGATTTGCTGGCTGGTATGGATCTTGTGATAGTTGACCAATTACTCATAAGAATCTTATGTTTCATACAGTATGGCCAAATTTGTGAAATTAAGAATTATTCTTTCTGTGCCCTGTTCACTAGGCTACCAATTTTGATATAGAAATGGATTGTGTAGTAAGTTGAGTGTGCAAGGGTTGATTTCTGTGTAGGCTGAACAAGACACGGATGAGGTCTATGCCCAGATCACTTTGCTGCCAGAATCAAATGTAAGAACCTCTAAAGTTTAATTTATTTCATCGGAATCAAATCGTTTTTTCTTGGTTGCCTCGAGGGATACTTTTGTTATACTCCGTATTATTATTTTCAATTGAGGTTTAGCTGATAGTACTTTGAACCTGTTTCCCAGCAATCTGAGCCGGCCAGTCTGGATTCATGTCCTCCCGAGCCTCCAAGACCAATTGTTCACTCGTTCTGCAAGGTTTTAACTGCCTCGGACACGAGTACTCACGGGGGGTTTTCTGTTCTCCGGAAACACGCTAATGAATGCCTTCCCTCCTTGGTAATGCTTCTTGTGTCCTCCTTCTTTTTAAAGATTTCTGTTTTTCTTCTTATGATTGATATTCTGACTCTTCCATGTTAAATGTTTGTTCAGGACATGAATCAGCAAACTCCAACCCAGGAATTGGTAGCCAAGGATCTTCATGGTACTGAATGGCGATTCAAGCACATCTTTAGAGGTGATTTCCTGCTTGCAATACCTGTCTTCCTGGTGGCTTTACTATATGCAAAGATGCGTTTGTTGTTTAAATAAACTTATGTTACCCAACAGCAGATATATATCTATTAATAGTCATTGCTTTTTTCTTCCCTGATAATGGACATCTATCTGACCAAACTTGAGCAGGCCAGCCACGGAGGCATTTGCTCACAACAGGATGGAGTACATTTGTTACTTGTAAGAAATTAGTTGCAGGGGATTCTTTTGTATTCCTAAGGTATTTTTACTCTATTCTTGTTTATGCTTTTGTCTTCCACAATCTTCCAACTAAGGAAATTTCTTTTTTGTTCTTTGCTAAATTTTTAATTACAACTTATTCAATTAGACATGGAACTTCAGGGAAAAAAGAAACTACTCTTTGTTATTTGGGATATGTATTGACAAAAGTGGAATGTTTCTTAGGGGAGAGAACAAGGAATTACGTGTCGGAGTGAGACGTCTGGCTCGCCAACAGAGCTCCATGCCATCATCTGTGATTTCAAGCCAGAGCATGCACCTAGGAGTACTTGCAACTGCATCTCATGCAGTTGCAACCCAAACTCTCTTTGTTGTTTACTACAAGCCGAGGTAAGATGTTTTCCCCTTTTCGTGAAATGAAAATGAATTTGTGTTTGTGTTGAGGAACCTTAATTGTTGTAGTGCTTATTCCCTCTCTGCGAAATATTCCAGGACAAGTCAGTTCATAGTAGGCGTGAACAAATATCTAGAAGCTGTAAATAACGGGTTTACAGTTGGCATGAGATTCAAGATGCGGTTTGAAGGGGAGGACTCTCCCGAGAGAAGGTAGTAGTATTTCCACATGGTGTACGTGTGAAATAAAATATTTAATGTCACTTACTGGTTAAAGCTTTCATGTTTTTTTCAGGTTTACAGGGACAATAGTTGGGGTTGAAGATATTTCCCTTCACTGGGCGGGTTCCAGATGGCGATCACTGAAGGTGTGTATACTGGACTGTTTAGATAAAATCAATCTTTTTTTTTTCACGTATAGAAAAAACAACCTTTTCTCCCACCCTGCCCCAGGTTCAATGGGATGAACCTGCATCAATTGCAAGACCTGAAAGGGTTTCTCCTTGGGAGATAGAACCATTCGTCGCTTCCATTCCCACAAGCCTGGTTCAGCCAGCGGCAATAAAGAAAAGGCCCAGACTACCAATTGACATCCCAGCTGTTGGTGAGAGGAAACATCCTAGCACTTAATTCGTTCTTTCTAATGCACTATAACTTCTTCTGATTATTTTACTTCTTGCCTCGCTGACTGTTACTGTAGAACCTGCATCTTCAACTGCATCAGCTATTTGGAACCCTGCGCATGATTCAACCCAATTAAGTTGCACGCCTGAAGGACAGAGGGTTGAAAACAGTATTTCCTGGCATTCAAAGCAAACAGATATAAGTGCCACTTTCATGAACAACAGTAGGGACTGTACTTTAAAGGCTCCTGCAGAGGGAGGCTGGCTATCCTCTTCCCATGCGAAGGCTTCTCGAGTTGGTGATGAAGTAGAAGATAGTAAAAGTGCCTCAGCCTGGCCTGAGAATTCTACTTATTCAGCTCAGCACTGTGCAAGGCTGAGCAATGACCCACTGTGCAATCCAATTGATGGGAGGAAACCTGAAACGGTGTCCAGTTGCCGATTGTTTGGTTTTGATTTGAAAACTCCTTCAACAAACGCCCTTCCCTCTGACAAGGCACCTATAAGCTCAATTAGTGTACCCTATGCTGAAGGACATGTCCCAGGTACACTGTCAACAGGGGACTCAGACCAGAAGTCTGATCTTTCAAAAGATAGGCATCAAGGCCAATTGCAGGTTTCACCGAAGGAAATTCAAAGCAAACAAAGTTGCTCTACCAGAACACGCACAAAGGTATGTCATAACTGCATGAAATGTACTGCTATGTATTTCTTAATACGAAATCCATTTTTACGAGCATTCATTGCCTTTTAGAAAGTTACTAAAAACTAAAACAAAATGTGTGCAAACCTTGAGCAGGTTCAAATGCAAGGGATAGCAGTTGGTCGTGCAGTGGACTTAACCGCCTTAAAAGGGTATGATGAGCTTATCTGTGAACTGGAAGAAATGTTTGAAATCAAGGGAGAGCTTCGCCCCCGGAATCATTGGGAAATCGTCTTTACAGATGACGAAGGAGATATGATGCTCATGGGCGATGATCCATGGCTGTGAGTATTCTTACTCTTGTAAAAATGATACAAGATTTTCTTGACTTCCCTTTGTAAGTGTCCCCTAAGTTCACATCTTTGTAATGTCCTACAGGGAATTCTGTAACATGGTGAGGAGGATCTTTATTTGTTCAAGCCAAGATGTGAAGAAAATGAGTGCAGGAAGCAAGCTTCCTTTGTCTTGCATAGATAATGAAGTATCTGCTTTTAGCTTGGACACTGCTGAAAACTAGAAAGTCGCACTTCCCTCTTTCTTTTCTCGTTGGCTTTCTTTTTTTGTTTTTTGTTTTTTTTTTCTCCCTTTCAGCGGTTTGAATGGGTTTCAGTCGGGTCGTTAACAAAGGAATGATGCTTGAAGATGGAGTGGTAGGGGAAGACTGACGGGACTAATTTTCAGCTCATATTCAGAGCACTTTAGAGGTTTAACTACGTTTGATTGAATGGAAAGACTGTTCTGCATTAGGAGAGAAATTAGTTGAAGGATAGGAATAGATTCTCTGTAAATGTTAGCGTGTTTCTAGTGAATGGCTGAGTTCTCTCTCTTCCTCTATGACCCCTATGCCTTTAAATATGAACTTGCAAGTCTTTTCCATTCAGTGAGTGAAAATTTCTTATCGTAGAACTCCGTAAACTATATCTTGGTGCTTGTTTGGCCTGTGCATATTGCATTTTTGCATCGAGATAGCAATTGACCCCGTCATCCTGGAGGAGGAGGAGGTGGTGGTGGTAGTAGGATCTTGCTAGAACACCACAAAGACTGCATGACTAGACCGGAGATAATGCAGGCATGTAGCAATGATATTCCTTTTGTGGTGAAGACAGTGACACTTTCTGGAAAGAGATTGCTGATTGCTTAGAAGGCCTTGAAAACTTGCTTGCACCGGCCAAATTACCTTGTAAATGTTGAT
The DNA here is from genome assembly GCA_033065855.1 of Escallonia rubra. Taxonomy (NCBI): domain Eukaryota; kingdom Viridiplantae; phylum Streptophyta; class Magnoliopsida; order Escalloniales; family Escalloniaceae; genus Escallonia; species Escallonia rubra. The sequence continues at coordinate 19,890 of JAVXUO010001850.1, forward strand.
CTCTGTGACATCACGGGAAATACTCCGATTGAATGGGAGACCGGCGGTGAACTACAGGAAGGAAAGAGAGGCAACGGTCCAATTAAGAAACAAGAGCTTGTTGCCTTTTGCATTTTCTTCCCACGAGGCAGAAAGGCAGTGCTTTCGTATCACAGCGAAACCTTTACATGTACCAGTTCTTGTCCAATTCTTCACTACTCTTCCTCTGCAATTTTCCTGTTGAATTCTTTCATAATCGTCTGATATCATAAGCATTGGATATCTGAAGTTCGATATCTTCTCGTACGAGTGCCAACTTCTGTGCACCCTTCAGCAGGCCATACATAACCTAGAAATCACACTTGGAAAGGAGGACAATTAGCTGGAGCAGCCGATGCTGTAGTGAAACTGATTGCAAAAGAGGAGAAATTGGCCACCTTGAAATTACCCTATCGGGAGGTTCGTTTGATATCAAAAATTGCTCAGCAACAGTAGGACGAGTGGCGAACCATGAGTTTAGGTAGAGCCGGTTTAGGCGTTGACTAGGTAAGCGTCCTGTATTATGAGAATTATTATTATGTCTTACAACCTCTTGGTAAATTCCTTCAAATTGTGTCCTTGCTCAGCATGGTCACCGTGCCTGCATATTGTGTTATTAACTGATTTTGCATCTGTGTAATTTTGAAACCCGGTGCCCTATGGCAAGGGACGAAAGTAGGCAGCAAGGCATAGCTAGCAACCTAGGAGTCGTGCCAAATAAGTTCGTATACTAACAATAAGCCCTACCGTTAAAGTACGTATAATTTGTACCAAAACACTATAAAAATGGGAGAGACAATTATCCTGAAGTATGAACTGTTATGGCAACGGGGTTAGCAGGATTACTTTCAACAAGAGAGAGATTAAAAAACATGATTTGAAACATAAGAATTAGTAAAGAGCACACTGGTAAATGAAAATTTGAGACGATTATCATCGTGCAGAAAATATGTGATACAACAGTTCTATAAGATTTAACAGTGGTGAAGTTTTTAGTAATTCTCACTCCGTTCATGCACTAAAACGTTGTTCCAAGAAGATCATGCCGCCTTAATACAAATAATTGAGAGTCACAATACGTTATCTCTTTGTAATTCTTCTGAAGTTGTCTATGCAATGTTTTACATGAAAATTACTAGTATTTTATTAGAATACACTTCTTAATAACCGTGTGAACAACCACTCTTTTAAACTTGATGTTACTTGGTTTATCTTAGTGTAGGTTTATTTGATTTTCTTAGAAAGCAACTTAGCTGCTCATCTGACTAAGAATAGGGATGGCAATTCAACCCGCACCCGCAGGATATCCGCTCCGCCCCGCTCCTATAGGAGCGGATTATGTTGATTTTGACCGGGTCACGGAGCGGGTATGGTAAATTTTTTTAAAACCCGCAGCGGGTTAGGATCGGATATGGTATTCTGCCTAACCCGCCCCGTGATCCGACCCGTACCCGCCCCGATATACATACCCTATACATAGTTAATCCTAGCCGTCCATCATGTAATATATATAAGCTTTTGTCCTAAACTAAAACCCTAGATCATCTATTCTCTCTCTCACTCGGCGCTCTCTTCTTCTGCAGACTCCAAAGAGCCACCGGCGCCGCTGCGTCTTCTCTTCTCTGCGACTTCTCTTCTCGGCTGTCTTCTGCTCTCCTCTCTGTCTGTCTCTCTCTCTCTCTCTCTCATTTACCTTCCATGAATAATAGCAACTCACTTCAATCTCATGCCCTCCCAGATCTGCCGACATCAACGGAGAAGTTGCACCGAGACGGAGCCGAAGTCTCGGCCTAGATACGACGGAGAAGCCGCTGGTACCCGCCGTTTCTGAAACAATCTGGTCGATTTTGGTTTATGAAAAGGGCTGTCTACGATCTACAATTTGAAGGTGTATTTTTGTTGTAGAAGAATTATCATTGTTCCAACTGGATAGTCGATTTATAGGAACATCTTACACATTGCGTCTGCCGCTCCATCGGCATTAACACCATCCAAAGCATGTGGGTAAATGTGTATGTGGGTTTTGAGGTAGATGTGTATGTGGGTAGTCCTTTGGTTGAGTGTTATGCTGGAAATGATAGTATAAACAATGCACGCTGGCTGTTTGATAAACTGCCCCAGAGAGATAGGGTTTTTGTGGAATGTAATGCTTAATGGGGCGGGGCGGGTGCGGGTCTCCTAGATTCACACAGGATCGGTTATGGTATTCTATAAATAGATCCCGGTGGCGGGGCGGGGCGGGGCAACATTTCATAACTAGCGGGGCGGGTTCGGATTTTATCAGATCCGCATCCGACCCGCCCCATTGCCATCCCTAACTAAGAAGATATAGCGCATCAGGAAAGTAACTTGATTACTTTTGTAATTTAGTTCACGTGTTAGTATCGTCATTCTCTTGATTAATCTAAAAAAAAACCCTTTTAAAGAAGATTTCTCTTTCACAACCAAAAATAGCTTTAACCTTGCAACACACACCCTGAACCTTTTTATGGCGGGCCGCCTAGGCACCTAAACCATAAACGGGCAGTGAAAAGTTGTTTCCCCCACATCTTCACTCTAAATTGGGTCTCTGTGGGTGGCTTCTTAATCATTATTACAGCAAAGAACTGAAACTTGAAGTAAGTAGTCGATACTGAACAAAGAAGAAAATCAAATGGCACTGAGGCGTTTGCTTGGATACTCTGATGGGGAACTAATGAGGTCGGATTCAAAGCCTTGCAGCAGATTGATGAGACAAACTGCTGGCATCTTCTCCGTTGGAGGTGGATTAGGGTTTTGGATCCTCTGTCGCTTGCACTATGGTATGTTTTATGTCCTTCTCTTCCTTTACATTTCACTAACTTTTTAGTTATGTATTTGTTATTCATGGTTGCATAAGGCTAAATATCGAGTTTTCACTCGGAGAAAATATGGGTAGCAATTAATCTATGTTAATTCTAGCTGTGGAGGTGAATAAGTTAGATTGCGGAAAAAAGAACATTTCAAGGGCTTATTAGGGTTCTAATTTCAGTGATCTATCAAAAGGCAGAAGGGTTACCAAGTCCAACATGTTTGTGTTAAAGAGATTTTAGATGTTTGAATTACGATGTTAATTCTATTTTCTCGTTTCTATTGGAACTGATGCTCATTGTGGATGTACAGATGCATTTGTTGGCTCTAGTGCAAGAGGAACGTTTTTGTGTGAATAGAGTATAATGCGCTTTTCTTTGCTTAAGCAAGTACCTAGGCTTTGCGCCTAGGGTCTGGGGGCTCTTTGCGCTTTAGATAACTATGATTCTTCATCATTTAATCGAAGCCTATATATGGGCAAGCTTGTCAATGGAAGTGTTAGTATCATTCCTCAAACTACCTGATTAATTCCACCTTCTAAGGGAGATTAGGGAATTATTCTGTTGATGTATCTTTTCAAAACTTCCCCACCAAAAAATGTGCCTGTGCGTGTGTGTGTGTGTTTTTTTTTTGTGGGGGAGGGGGGAGGGGGGGGGGGGGGCGCTTTTCTACTCTCTCCTCCCTTCCGAACCCTATGTTTTTTAAATAAGTGCAATATTTCAGCCACCTTGCTATGCATCAAATTTTTCATCTCTTAGGATTCAAGGCCATTAATTAACTGGCCAGTTGTTGTCTGGTATTCCTGGCTACATATGTCTAGCATTTTGCGTTAGATCCTTGTACAACATACTAAACACATTTTTGGGGTTGCCTCTAAGAAGAAATAAAATTCAAATCACTAAATCGATCAGTGTGTTCTTTCCTGGACATTGTTTATACACGACTAAGGTACTCATTTCTTGTAGTTAAAATGCTTGAAATTGTTAGGCTGTAGCTTGCTTCTTCAGCCAATTTGATGTTCGCATAACTTTGTTTCGACGGCATTCTTGCCGCTTACTTCTTTTGCTTTTTCCCATGAAAAGATTGGTTTGTCGTCGTCTACTAGCAGGAATAATCTTTCTCGATTTTGGACCTGATCTTCAAATCCTGAAAGTATTGAGGTGCATCATTCTCAAATATTGACATTTTATTATGTAGTACCTCGCTGAAGAGAAGGAAAAATTCTTCCTTTGAGGACAGCAGCTAAGATAATCTATGCACCCATTGTGTTACTTGTGCCACTTGTGATTCATCCTACAGAGCACTGGAGTACTAGCAGGAATAATCTTTCTCGATTTTGGACCTGATCTTAAATCCTGAAAGTATTGAGATGCGGCCTTCGCAAATATTAAGCATATATAATGTAGTACCTTGCTGGAGACAAGGAATTTTTTTTCCTTTGAGGATAGCAACTAAGTTAATCTATGCGGCCACTGCGTTACTTGTGCCACTTGCGATTCATGATACAGAGCACTGGAGTACTCCACGAGAGTTGAAGTTGTGTTTGGCTCATACTGAACCTACAACTATCAAATGTGAAGTTGAAGTGTGAGGCTCATGCTCGTCAAAGCTTTGGTCCTTAACAACTGGTGGCAGTATTAGTTCAACTGTGGCGATGGAAGACTAGACCTCCTGCCATCTTGTCTTATATCCTTTCGATGTTGAGAGTTTACTTTTTGTTGAGGCATGTGTTCTTAACTCTGAATTCACCCTTCTACCAAAAGGGAAAAAACTTTTAATTCATCTGTGGTTAGTAATGAAAATCACACGTCTTAGCACATGGATGACGCATTTAAGTTTGTAAACGAGGAAGATATGTACACGTCAATTTTGGAGATCATACATCCCCCTTTGACCCAGCGCTCCCAAACCAACGCTCACAGCCCCACACACAGACAACGCGATGCATGCAACTTGTGTCTTAGAAGTAACTCTAGGGCTACAGCTCCTGAACTTACAACTCGAGAAGGCCTTGTCGTAATTAGTTGAGCTTGGCTGGCTACCTGTGAACCCTGTCCTGAGGCCAAATTTCTTCGAAATGCTTATATTGCGACAATTTTGGTTTTTCATGATTTAACCTCCTTAGTTGAATCATACTCGAGCATTATATTTTGTCTTTTAGAGCTTCATAAATCGACATTGCACAAGTTGATGACGACGATGATGTTTTTATAAGTCTATTTCGCACTAGTGATTTAGCAGTTTCCATTTTAATGCAGGTCCTAGGATCACAGTTCCTCGGAGTCTCAGGTGGGCTGCTTGTGGCGCAGTCTCTGCAAGCTCAACCACGGCTCTGCTGGTTCGCCTTTTTAGTCCTGAATGTGAACCTCAAAATATAGCTGCTTACGACCAATGAAAATAGTGGAGACCATAAAGGAAGCAGAGTCCCAGAGATGAAGAATGCTTGGGGAGAGGCTTATGATCAGTTGGTTGCTGCTGTCAAGAAAGAAATGAAGCCTTCGTCCCAACTTTCTCAGGAATAAAGCAGAAAAAGATTCCTCCCTCGGCCCCTCTAGCATAATAAGGGTCAGACATGACAAGGCTATACACATCTGAATTTTTAGCGTCATTTTTCGAGTACAAACTTCATTTTTCACATCAAACAGAATACATCATAGTAGTACTAGTAGGCATTTTATGAATGAAATGCATCCGTCCTTGGTTTTGAATATCATTTTTTTTTGCTCAATTCCAAGCACACGGCTCTCTCCCAGTTCCCCGGGGGCTAGCACCGACTACTTACCTCTCTAACTAGGATCGGTAATGGGGCAAACCATCCTGCCCCAGGATGCCCCATAAGGCACATGCCACCAACTCATCTGGGATTATTGGGTACTGCCTACTGGGTAGTTATTTTGTGTGCCTCTTGATTGAAAAGTAGTTATGTTAATGATTTTCTCAATAATGCACTGAACTGTCACTTTTGTTGATGAGGTAGTCAGCTGATATGCAACTTCAGTGTCGGGTTTTCAGAATGATTGTAGCACCTTATACTGAAGCTGCAAGCTGTACTGTAGCACCTTGTGCTTTAACAGTAGAACTCACATTCTACTGGTGTTAATAACGTGTTTGATGTACAAATATGCGGTGGCTAGGTGGTGGTTCGTTAGATTCACATATTTTGGTTCTTACACCAGACTACTTTTTTCTTTTCTTTCTCAAAAAAGCTCATAAGGGAAACATTTGGTTAGAAGAGTTTCATTCTTCGACCAAATATGCGTCATTACTCTTCGTAATTACATTTTTAACGTTAACGACTCCACAAATGAATTCAGTCCTAAATTAGAGGCTCGTTTCAAACGGATTTTTGTGACATAAACGAAAAAGGCAATACTTGTATATAAATTTTAGGCTCAGCCTTGCCTTGTAAACGAAAAAGGCAATACTTGTATATAAATTTTAGGCTCAGCCTTGCCTTGTATTGACTAGGGAGATAAAGAAGGCAACTTTGAGCACGAAATGAGAAGGCTTATTTCTGAAGTCTGCCCCGCGGTGCCCCGTAAGGCACATGCCACCAACTCATTTGGGATTATTAGGTAATTATGTTGTGTCGCTCTTAATTGAAAAGTAGTTATGTTAATGATTTTCAATAATGCATTGAACTGTCGCTTCTACTGATGAGGTCATTGAGGTAGTCTGCTGATATGCAACTTCGGTGGTTTTCAGAATGATTATACCACCTTACATTGAAGCTGTATGTTACTTTGATAGAAGTCATACGTGCTTCAACAATAGAACTCACATTCTACTGGTATTAATAACATGTTGGACGTACAAATGTACGGTGGTTGGGTGGTGGTTAGTTGGTGTTAAGTTACCATCTGCTCTAAAAGCTTAATTGCGTGTGGAGAGACAGACCAAGTCAGAAATAAAATGAGTGCAAATAATACTATAATATGTATCTTCGATTCAAGCAACTCGAGTAATACTATTAAAGCTCTCATTATCGCCTCTAATCCGATCGGAGGTCATCGATCCCATCCCCTGTTCACTAATATGACGTCGTTTATCTCTTTTGTTGCGTGACGGGAGAGATGACACATTGTTGCACCAACCTATCCATCATTGTCACGGATTAATGGTTTCTGATGGTGTAATGGGGTCCTTTGACATCCCTATTAAAATTGATGATGAACGCCTTCAACATTGAACCCCTGTAAACCTACCTTCCCTGCGAGAAAGCAAGCAGCTAAGATTACAGTAATGGAGGTTTCGACCCCTCTTCACTCGCGCAGGCTCATGCGTTGCGTGGCTATGAACCGTGCCTTTGCACTGGCTTATGCATGCGCCATCTTGGCTCTGCTCTATCACCATGCACTCACTCTCCTCCGCTCCACCACCTTAATCTCCTTTTCCATGTCCATGTCCATGCTGGTTGCTGATGTTCTCCTAGCCTTCATGTGGGCGACTACGCAGTCTTTCCGGATGCGCCCCGTCGTTCGCCAGGTCTACCCCGAAAACCTCGAGAAAGTGGTGAAGAGGGAAGCCTTTCCGAGTTTGGACATCTTTATATGCACTGCAGATCCGTACAAAGAGCCACCGATGAACGTCGTGAACACGGCCTTATCGGTGATGGCCTATGATTACCCGACGGAGAAGCTTTCGGTGTATGTCTCTGATGACGGTGGCTCGGAGCTTACTCTCTTTGCTTTGATGGAGGCCGCTAAGTTCGCAAGCCACTGGTTGCCCTATTGTAGGGAACATGAAATCTTGAAGAGATGCCCCGATGCTTATTTCAGTTCAAACGATCTTAGGTGCTCTGAGACTGAGAAGATTAAGGTAAAGTCTAGCTAGCTTGGCTCAGTCATTATTAGTAAATATTTATCATATTTTCCTGCTGCTTCTCTTATATATGTTGTTCCTAATTCAATTCTGCGTCTGAATTTGTTCTATCGCACGGACTAATTGTAGATCCCATGTCACCGGCTAGTGTTACTTCTTTGGATACTGTTGGGTGATAATCGAAGAAAGTGAACCATTTTTATCAGGACCAGAACTCTACTCGCCTTACGAGCTGCCTTTTGCTTGACATTTAAACACCTCTGGTTGTGGTTGGAGCAGCCAAAACGGAGGGATCTGGTTCTAACTAAAAGTACCATTGGAAATGGACTCCCTCTTCCACAAAGCGTTAGATAAAACCCTTTCTCTGTCTCCTCTAATTTGTAGCAATTCGATAATCTTTTCTGCATATCCTTCTTGGGTTTACGGTTTTTGGTTTTTAGTGACATAAGTTGTCACTTGAAATAGGAGTGAGCACTAAACCGTTCAAATCTATCCGAAACGCACAAATCGATCAAACCAAATTGGGCAAAAATTTTAATAGTTCGGTACACAGTTCACTTTTTTGAAACTAATCAGAAACCGAATCGAATCGAATCGACCTGTAATATATCTATTTATTTTTAAATACATTCACTGATAATTTTTACAAGTAAAAATCAATAAACAAAACCTTGAATGTTAAAAGAAAAGAAAATAATGAGAGTAGTTGCAATACAAAAGTTTAGTGATTAATATATGTTGTATATTTACTCATTCTTTCTCGTACATCAATGATAAAAGCATAATTGAGTTTTTATTGTGATATATATATATATATATATATATATATATATATATATATATATATATAGCTCCTATTAACACAAGCACTTAAATATTAAATGTAATAAGATTATATACAATCTAAAGAAAATATAACTCCAACTTTGGATAATATCTAGGATCATTTGCACATAAAACCTTATACTTTAATGGTTTGTGCGCATTTCACCCCGATGTTTCAATTTTGGCTCAATTTACCTCACGATTTAGAAAATTGAGCACATTTCACCAATTAACGGGCTGAGCTCCAATTTATTGGATGCCCGTCAATTGCCCAAGGACAAAATTGTAACTTCATAATTCTTGACACGTTGGCAGCCACATCAGCATTCATATAGACGTTGAATGTCTCTTGGAGTTACCGAAAACCATCTGCTCCATTCTTTCAAATTCCTAAACCCGAATGCAAAACGACAAACTCTCGTCGCCGGCATCTCGCTAGACGACGATCCATTGCTCCTGATTGAAGCATTACTACGGCGATCAACGGAGGTCAGCGATGGTGTTCTCCGAGTTCAGGGATCCCGTTTACAACGACGACAAGTATACACCTGATTACGGTATGTAATCATGGATTAAAGTTGGATATTCATTTCTAGGGTTACAAGATCAGCGTTGTTTAACAATATATTCTGTATAGGTTTAGGTTTTTGAATGGCATGCTATTTTGGTGGGTAACGACACATGTGTGCAGTTTAATATTGGAATATTCATGTGTACGAACTATGAATAATATTGTTTAATTGTATGGCTAATTTTTTATTCTACTGTATGGGATTAAACAATGAGTATTCATGTATATGTTTGTTTGTTTACTCTGTTGTATGGTATTAAACATTGAGTTGGTTTGCCTTGATATACTTAGGGATTAGCACATTCCTCTGTTTTACATGATTTTAAAGTGTATTATTATTTTATTTTGTAGCTCCTACGGATGGGTTGTTAACTGTAAAAATGCACCATGGTGGATTTATGACTACTGTTGGGAAGAAGAGATATGTGGGAGGTAGGGTTACCTATATAGACAATGTTGATGAAGATAAGATTGGGTTATGTCTGTTAGATAGGATGAAGGATAGGTTGGGGTATGCATACTACGTAGGGTTTTTATTCTTAACCCCTGGAAAGAGTATGGACGATGGCTTAGTGCACTTAAGTTGCGATTTGGACGTATGTACTGCATGTCAGATGCTGCCTATGGATTACAGAATCTTAGAGTTGTTCCTTGTAGATCCTACAATACCCTTTGCTTTACCAGCACCTTTACAACCACATGAGGTCAACCACAATGAGGCTGATGTGGTAAACCACAATGAGGCTGATGTGGTAAACCACAATGAGGCTGATGTGGTTGACATGTATGACCCTGACCCTGAAGATGAGGAAGATGCTAATGTAGAGCCAATAGAAGTAGATGTTCAGGTTCACTCAGTACCAGCAGGTGGTAATGAAGACATGAGGAATGTGGAAGACATAGATGTTGAGTTTTGTGACAGTGATTATGAAATGAATGAAGACTATGTTGAGCAACTGTTTGAAACTGATGTTAATGATCTTGGTAGTGGGAGTGCTACTGGGTTTGGTAATAGGGATGGTGAAAATGCAACGGTTGAGGATGAAGTTGGGGGAAATTACAGTTATATGCCCTCTGGTAGTACATTTCAAGAAACCCCAGTTGAAGATGACCCTAATTTGGCTGACTCTGATGACCTGAAAAGCTTGCAAGGGTCTGATGAAGATGATTTGAGAGGGAAGCCTGATTTTCCAAAATTTCGGCCATATAAATTGAACTATAGGGATGCTAAAACAATGGCTGAAATGGACTTTGAAGTAGGTATGGTGTTTAAGGATGCTCATGAATTCAAAGAGGCTATAAAGGCACATGCTATTAAGCATGGCAAACAACATATGGTTTTTAAAAAGAGTGAATCAACTAGGGTATTGGTTCATTGTGATAAGAAAGTGGGTTGTGAATGGGAATGTTTGGCTTCACTTAAGCATGGGGAGACTAGTTTACAGATAAAGAGACTGCATTCAACACATACATGTGGAAGAAGCCATAAAGTTAAGCATGCTTCATTTAAGTTTTTTTCTGAAAAATATAAAAACATGTGGAGGAGTAACCCTGCTTGGCCAATGCAGTCATTTATTAACACAGCAAAAGAGGATTTTGTGGTTGATATTTCAAGGTGGCAAGGGTATAGGGCTAGGAAGAGGGCCTTAGCTCTGATTGAAGGGGAAATGAAGGACCAATATGCAAAGTTATGGGACTATGCTGAGGTCTTAAAGAAAACCAACCCTGGTACCACTGTGGAGATCCAAGTAGACAATAACAGGAGAACTTGTAAGGAGGTTGAAGGTGGATCTAGAGCTGAGTATGTGTAGCCATCTGCACCAACAAATACTCAACCATCTCAGGCAGCACAATCAAATGCAAAAGCCAAGTCATGTGTAAGGCTTCACTCAAAATGATTTTTAATTACATTTCATTAAATGCAGCATTTATTTGTGTTTGCTCACAATTTCATTTATTAAATAAATGCAGCAAAGACCAAGAAAGAAGCAGGGAGCCTCAAGAGGCTCAACATCTAATGTTGAGCCTCTAGGGAATGAAGCTCCAATGAGGACTCCTTTACTAATTCCTCCAATGCCTCCAGTACAACCCATGCATAGATGTAAGAACAGGGCTAAACTTCCAGTAAGTGCAAAACCCTATAGTTTAAGGGTTATTTAGGCAATCACTTCCAGTAAATGCAAAACCAATTTTGAAGTAACTTGATTGTGTTCCTGCAGTTGAAGAGGAGTGCAGCACCATCACCTGAAGATAGTGCAGCACCATCAACTCAAGAGAGTGCAGCACCATCACCTCAAGAGAATGAAACAACATCAATGAATACACATTTCATGTCTACTGGTGTCAATCCCATGCAAGCACAGTCAGATCACCAACCAGTTAGAGTGGGTGGACTTAATGTCCAAGGCCCAAGGATGCTGTGGAAAGGACAACCAGCTCTTACAGTAACTGCTCTGCATAGAGCTACAAGGCAATCCAAAGAAAAGCACTAGAATTATTGGTGGATGGTTGGTTTTTGTGTAGCTAATGGGTTGGTTTTTGTGTGAACTTGTAATGGTGGATGGTTTTTGTATAACTGTTGTATTGGTTGATGGTTGCTTTGATGTAAGGTTAATGCACAATGTAATGACAGTGGAAACTGTGAACATATGTTGTTAACATCCAAGTGCAAATGAAATATAGTATGGACTTTGATGTAAGTGAATTGATGTATTGTTGTGGAAATTATATTTCAATTGTCAGTGCATAGATAAACTCAAAACAAAGAAACATTTCACTCATCAGTTGCAAATGTCAATACATATATGGCCATTTTTTGTGCTACCTTAAGCTAAGAACAACAACCTTTCCCCACTCATATTCTCATTTCCCTTTGTTAACCAGTAAATACAAATCAACAATAACAACATAAACATGGCCAAATATATTTGTTTCCTTCGCAGTGTAGTTTCAAGTACCCTCTCAGCAGCCAATTCCTTGTCCTTTAATTCTTCATTTATCTTCACAAGAACTTCATTCTTCTCGATTAGCAGCTTGTTCATATCCATAAGCAGCTCATTCTTTTTTTCCAGTTCTTCAATTGACTTCTCAGAATCCAATTGTTTTGCTCTTAATTCATCAACTTTTGTCAACACCATCCTACCAAAAACCTTCCCTCGTTCACAAACTTCTGGATCCACCCATTCAAAGTGTCCACACGAGTGTTCCTGAATGCAAATTCCCAGTTAATTTTTGTTAGCGAAAATCAGTACAATCAATTTTTGAAATTGCTTACCTTGTAGTTCTTACATCCCATAAACCTTCTGCCTGGATTTCGTTTTGTCCAAGAATGCGAGGGTCGAGACTCTCCACAATGGCAGTAAAGCTTGGCATCATTTGAATTGCTGCTTGAACCCATTTCACCTCAATTTCACCCGTATGAACCCTAATTGTTTTTGAAATTTGGGGAAAATTTCAAGGGCTTTCCAAATTGACCTCCCGGTGTTGTGGGTTTGAAGATTTCGGACTAATTTAGGGTGGAATACGGTTACAACCCCAGTTGCTTCTTCTTCTTCTTCGTCTGTGCTTCTATGTATGTGTTCCCGCTTAGGTATAAGAAGTGTTGGGGTTTGGAGGGAAAACGTTAGGGGCAGTGATTTGGGGGGAAATGACATGGCTAAAGTAGCTGATTAAACGCTGATGTGGCGGCCAAGAATTATGAAGTTACAATTTTGTCCTTGGGCAATTGATGGGCATCCAATAAATTGGAGCTCAGCCCGTTAATTGGTGAAATGTGCTCAATTTTCTAAATCGTGAGGTAAATTGAGCCAAAATTGAAACATCGGGGTGAAATGCGCACAAACCATTAAAGTATAAGGTTTTATGTGCAAATGATCCTAATATCTATTTCTAATAGTATGTGTGCAAATGATCAACTTTTTTAAATGTACGCAAATCGATACAAATCGAACTGATTGAACTGACTAATCAAACCGTCAAAACCGTGGTTGCTTGATTCGATTTGATTCAAAAAAAAAAAAGCTAAAGCGTAACGGTTCGAATTGTGATTTGACTTCTAAATTAAATTGTGCTCACCCTTACTTGAGAATGATCCTGAATCACTAATGTTTACTCAATTTTCACTTCTTCTCCTCCCAAAACCACAACATGTTAAGGTGGTATTATTATTGATTCATGTAAAGCTTGGTAACAGTTAGTGAACCCTGCAAATTCCATGTCAATCTGGAAAGTCAGCTTTGTCATGCATTCCAAAATTTAACTGGTCATGAAAAGCTTCATACGAGGGGTCTCACCAGAAGAATGAATCTGCATGACGCAGAATGTAGGCGAAAGTCTTCGTTACACGTACTAGTACTCATGCCCAAGTTGGAAGTTATGGCAGTCCTTATTATTTGATGTGATACAACCACCATTTGTATAGTTGTTATTGCACAGATTTTGGTTCATTGGAGCTGTCATAAAGTTAAATGGTTGTCAATTTATGCGTTGACACAATATTTTGAGCGTAAATCATGTTATCATCTGAGTTGCGGGTCGTTATTCTCTTCTATTTTTGTTTTAATATTCTATAAACAAATAGACATATAGTACAATAATACATGGTATAGATGTCACTTTTCCTTTGATATAAGACACTTCCGCTGAAACACGCAAATAGACTTTACCGACCAAAGTATCAAACTTTTGCTCATATTGTAGACTTCTTGCTTCTTTTTGCGAGAAATTGTAGACTTCTTGCTAGACAGTGAAATACGGAGTTTTTCCCTAAATAATACATATTTAATACTTAATTATCAAAATACACCATTTTCAAACTTATTTACCCGCATACCACATTTTGGGAAAACGTGGTTTCAAACCACGTTTTCAAGGCAGAAATCGCTGTTTCAAACAGCGATTTCTGCTTGATTTTTACCTTAAAGTAGAAAACGTGGTTTGAAACCACGTTTTCAAGGTAGAAATCGCTGTTTGAAACAGCGATTTCTACCTTGAAAACGTGGTTTCAAACCACGTTTTCCCAAAATGTGGTATGCGGGTAAATAAGTTTGAAAATGGTGTATTTTGGTAATTAAGTATTAAATATGTATTATTTAGGGAAAAAACTCGTGAAATACGACCCTTAACCTTTGGTGGCCAAGACTTTGCGGCAGTAAGCTTGACTAGAAGTTGGACCTATCTAGCAGTAGACTATTAGTCAGTTTCTAGTATCACTGACCCGGGGTCATGGCATTGTCATGCGCCACCGTTTTCTAGCTTTTATTTCAACAATGGAGGCTGCACTGGCCTCCCCACTGTCTTATTCTTATTTTATTATTTTGATTTTGATGCCCACAGAGGCTAACTCAAAGGATGCCTTTTAGCAACGATAATGCTTCCTCCGCATTAATGATTGCTATTAACCCAACCTAGTTTGTTTTTTCTATATTTCTTTTGAAAAATAATAAATATACAGGTATAAGTAAAAGACGATAAACAGTCGGTTTAGCTCGTAAACTCTCCCATTAGGGGCAGACCAGACCAACTGCATGACCGCAGTAGGCCACGGTCACCCCAATTTTTTTGGATAATCGGTAATTCTATTTAAAATATTTACGAAAATATCACTATACTAAAAGATAAACGTATTAGAGTTTCTTTTTGTTGTGTTTTTGGTTTTTCTACCTCCGAATGTCATAGTCTTTATCTTTCTCTTTCCCTTTCCCTTGCTCATCTTTATTCTTTCAAATTTTAAATTTCAAATCTCGAAATTACTTCGAAACGCGAATAGATCAAGATTAAATTTTTTTTTTCCAGTTTAAATTCTTATAATATGTTAACCTATACATGCACAATTGTCCCCAAGTAACTAATAATCACACTAGTAATACGTATTACACAATAGTAGTATGTTCTATATAAACTTGAACCATCTGAATTTTTTAATGCTAATCATCAATTTTTTCTTATTGCTTTTTGGTCTCCCCCGTTATAATTTTTGGTTCTCCCTCGACTCTCGTGGAGACAAACAAAAAGAGAAACAAATAGTTCCAAATGAAAAGCACAAAAACTATGAACTCTCACCCTAGTTTGTTATTTAACACCTTCCTTTTAGTATATGCCAAGTATGATTGCCGACATATATAGTTTTAATTTTATTGACAATTAAGTTTCAAAAGTTTATCTAAATGGACGCCCAGAAAATGAACATCCATCGCATATGTTTTATTTGTATTCTGAAAGTAATATGTTCTTTAACTAAGGAGGTGACAGAAAGAGGCAATTGGCGGAAGGAAAAAAAAGGCATTAGAGAATAAAGCCATCAAGACGTCTTTCCATTTTCTTTGACCAATCATTGCCGCACGCAGGCTATGTATGAAAGCATGAAGACGAGGGTAGAGAGTACGGTCAAGAGAGGCAAAGTTAGTGACGAGTACATCACCAGTGAAGAGGAGCGCCAAGCTTTCAACAAATGGACTCGAGGGTTTACTCGCCAAGATCACCCCACTGTAATCCAGGTCATCTCAACTTTCTAATAGATTTTCTCTGGTTTTAATCTGAAGTTATAAATGGTTATTACGTCTTCAAATGTTAAGCGAACCATTCGATTTTCGCGACTGAACATAGATGGGACCATAAAAGTTTGACCTCTATGGGTTATTTTTATTGTATCTTAATTGAAACACTAAATATTTTGAGATACTTAATGAATGTTTTGGGGAGGAATATAAGTGCTTCTATTTCTTAAGAACTAACTCTTTAAACTCCCAACTCCGAATGGAAGCGTATAAAAATTTTAACAGTAATAAATATGACGTACTATAACTAACAACGGAAAACGAGTTTTGAATACTCTTCAATCTTGCTAATTAAATACCACCCGTGATATTTTACGTGTGATGTTTGCCTGCACAATTGGAACTCGGGGACCAGGTTTTATTGTACAAGGGCAAAGACAAAGACAATGTGGGCCACGCAATGCCAAATCTCGTATACGTGTCCCGTCAGAAGAGCCGGACATCCCCGCATCGCTTTAAGGCTGGCGCTCTCAATGTCCTGGTATGCTATGCCCAATTTATTTATTTATTTATTAAGTCATAGTAGTAATAGCACTTCTTGTCACCTGCCATTGGCTTTGTCTATGATATTTATGCATCACACTTGTGGGGCTTGCAACGGCCCCTTGGCTTCCATCTTCGCACGTTTCTCACCATAAATCCTTCTTTTGGCGTTACAAAAATGATGGGGGTGATGATAACTTGATATAACAGTAATCGTCGATTACTCTAAAAATTTAAACTATCAGTTATTTTAAAAACTAAAACTGTTAAATATTATATCATCATCAATAAATAGTGTGTAAAGAAAGACCAATTAGAAAGAATCAAATTCAAGACACTATCCAAATTAGATTTCTGATACCACGTAAAGTTACCGGTTATTTTAAAAACTTAAACTGTTAAAGAACGGACTTAGTAATATTAATGTACTTATCAATTAGAGAACAAAGTCTCCTCAGATATGAGATTTTTGGTAGTAGTTATATGAGGTCAGCAAGTGTGAGATCTCACACTATTGGTGTGTAGATGAATTTTTAGCAGTTGCAATGCTTTTTTCTAGTTTACGTTGTTTATTTTTTGCTATTTTGATTTTTAAATTAAAGCTACGAGTATCGGCCGTAATGACCAATGCACCTATAGTCCTCACTCTGGATTGCGACACGTACTCCAACGATCACCAAACGCCTCACCGCGTGCTATGTTACTTCTCGGATCCTTCAACCCGGCCCAAGTTGGGGTACATTCAGTTTCCGCAGCGCTTTCGTGGGCTCAACAAGGCTGACATCTATGCCTGCGAGTTCAAACGGTTGTTCCAAATCAACCCACTTGGGATGGATGGGTTTGCAGGTCCTAATTATCTTGGAACCGGATGCTTTTTCAGTCGCCGAGCTTTCTTTGGAGGCCCATCATCATTGGTGCCCCCAGAAATCCCAGAGCTGGGCCCGAGCCACATCACTGAGAAGCCCATTACGGCCCAAGAAGTTTTGACTTTGGCCCATCACGTGGCAGGGTGCAACTATGAAAACCAGACCAATTGGGTCACCAAGGTAAAGCTTCTTGTTCTTGTTGCTTTTTGCAAACAATTGTTAGCTCGTCCTTTTGACTTTTTAAAAATTCCTAGAATGGAACTTTTACAAAAGTCAAATAATCAGCTAAAAGAAAATTGTTTGACTAGTCAAATGGTAGTCGGTTTAGTGTGACAATTTACGAAAATAACCAAGGAGAAACTTCTTTTGACTAGTTTTATTTTCTTCACCTTAATAACTTGGTCCTAAGTTACATATGTGTTTCTTAATGGCAAATACAACGTGCAGATGGGCTTTCGATACGGATCACTGGTCGAGGACTACTACACGGGTTACCGATTGCAGTGCGAGGGATGGGGATCAGTTTTTTGCCATCCCGACATGCCTGCATTTTTGGGCGATGTACCCATCAGCATGGACGATGTCCTAAACCAAACCAAGCGATGGTCCATTGGGCTCTTTGAGGTGGCATTCTCAAAATATAGTCCATTAACGTTTGGGTTTCGGTCCATGGGCCCTATCATGGGTCTTTGTTATGCACATTCTGGCTTTTGGGCCATATTGGCTATTCCAATCACCATATATGCCTTCCTCCCTCAGCTGGCTCTCCTCAATGGTGTCTCCATCTTCCCAAAGGTACGTAGCTGAAAGTGTTAATCAGTATTTCAAAAGCTAATCTTTGATAAAAATGGATGAGAATAGAAAGTAATAAATAATGCATAAACTTCTAAGTTGTATACAAAACTGGACTCCAAATTAATGAGCTAGCTAGCACTTCTTTTTTTTTTTTTCCCAACGTTTTTACGTCCTATGATCCACTTTTAAATGCTTTGATTGTATTGAATTGGATCATCTGCGAATCAAAGTTTGGGACCAATGTAAGAGTAACACCACTTAGGCTAAATTAAGATTCTGCATTTCCTTTATGAGGTTATTAAATCTCAGCCGAATTGAGGAAAGCTCAATTTTGACTGAATGTGCCACACTATTAAATTATCATCTGCTCAAAAAGCTTAAACTGTTAGAGAATGGACCCAACAATGTTATCATGTTTAATACTCCCTCTCACGTGCAAGCCTCCGATTGCACGTGGAAAGACAAATCAAGAATCAAGACAGAAATAAACAGAAATTGAGTGCAAATAGAGCTATGATAAAAGGGAACCAATTATGCAAGCAGAAAGAATCGAAAGGAGACCAGATATGCAAGCAGAAAGAATCGAAAGGAGACCAGATATGGAAATGGAAAGAATCGAACCCAAGACATTGCTAAATCAGAGTTCTGATACCATATTAAGTTATCATCTCCTCTAAAAGCTTAAGCTGTTAGACAATGGACCAACAATATTATCATGTTTAATACACACCCAGGATAGAGTAAGAAGCTTTACCACCAATGTGGTTCATACGAACTTGTAGTACAATATTCTCATGATGAGTTTTAAGTTTAAACTGGGAATAATATTATTTTTACTTCACTACTACAAGCATGTTTTGCTAACTATGGCAGATGCAAATTCATGATACAGGTGACAGATCCATGGTTTTTCTTGTATGTGTTTCTATTTGTTGCGGCATACAGCCAAGATTGTCTTGACTTCATCTTAGCCCACAGTACCTTCGAAAGGTGGTGGAATGATCAGAGGATGTGGCTGATAAGGGGATTATCATCTTACTTTTTTGGATCCATCGAATTCGTGACCAAACAGCTAGGCATTGCCACCCAAGGATTCAACATAACCAGCAAAGTTGTAGATGATGAGCAAAGTAAAAGGTACGAAGAAGGGACCTTTGAGTTCGGAGTGCCCTCCCCGATGTACCTGCCATTAGCAGTGGCAGCAATACTGAATCTGATCGCGTTCCTTAGGGGATTCAAAGAAGTTTTCTGGGGCAGAAGCTTTGATGGATTGCTGTTGCAAGTGCTCATAGCTGGTTATGTGGTACTGAATAGCATCCCAATTTACCAGGCCATGGTTTGGAGGACAGACAAAGGAAGGATGCCCACTAAGACTACTGTCATTGCAACATTTCTAGTTTGGGGTCTCTATGCAGTAGTTTACCTCTACCACTGATATAAATATATTTCTATAAAGGCCAGGACTTCTAATGTTCTGTTCAATGTAATCTGGGCTGCCCCTTGTTCGTTGTTTTAAAGGAAAATTAGGAAATGAGGGGTTTTGGAAATAAATATTTGTGGAAGGTGAGTTTTTTTAGGGTTAATTACACCCATGTCCTTAAGGTCTAGGTGAAATTACGCGTGTGTCCATAAGTTTGGAAAATAGGCACTTATGACTTATGTTCTTTGACCTAACGAAAATACTGAAATACATTAAAGTTTGGATGCAATGACCAAAATGCCCATCACTTACAAATATAAGTTTTCAAACGCCATTCTTCCTCCCACCACCACCGCCACCATCCCTTAACCCTTCTTTAGCTTCAACGCACACACATCCCCCCATTACTGAATTCTTAATCCAATAGCTAATTGAACAATTTGGAGCATATAATTTTTTAGATCATTAAAGCCCCACTTTAAACAAGTGCTTACAATCTGCTTTAATTCAATCTGAAATTTATTACCACCACTCCACCACATCACTTTGAGCAGATAACAGTAGCACTAAATAATGGTATGAGCACTAGTACCTCATTATGCTTCGATTCATAGACAATATCTAGTGAGTTTCCCTAAGGAGTGTTTGAACAAAGCCTATCCGATGGATTGTAGAACCCACCATGGCAGTGACTAGGTAAAGGCGACGACAGGGAAGGGGGAAGGTGGGTGCAGCGATGGGGCGGGGGCGGGGGGCGGGGGGGGGGGGTGTTGTGTGGTGACGGGGAGGGAGGATGGTGGGTGCTGGCAGCGGGGTGAGGGGAGGGTGGGTGCGGCGATAGGGAGGGATGAGGGTGGATGCAGGCGGCGCAGTGGGGGGAAGGTGGGTGCAACGATGGGGAAAGAGAAGGGTGGGTGCGGGGGGCATAGTGGGGGTGGGTCGGTGCGACGATAGGTAGGGGGAAGGGTGAGGGCAACGACCAGGGTGGGTGAGGGTAGGGGGCAACTGCGGGGTAGGGGAGTTGGAGAAGACAGAGAAGCGTTTTAACCCTAATTCTATGTAACATTAGGCAGGAATGAGTATTTTAAAAAAATTTATAGGGTATATACTTTTAATATACAAAATGAGTCACTATTGTCATTTAAAAAATACGTATGGATGACATAAGTAAATACATACATTTTTTTAACGAATCAGTGACGGAAGGACACGACTGTTACCTTTGATAAAGCTAAAACTGAGACATTGTTATTCACTGTTATTTGGACATTCTTCGTCATGTGGACATTTTTATTTCAACTGTTTAAAACTATTTTGTATTTATTCAGCCATTTAATTATGATGTAAATTTCTTTTTTCCCCTCTCTATCACCTATTCAATCTGATTTGAACTCCACTTTTGTTTTTCTTCCCTTTTCCTCAATCTCACCCCTCATTCTCCCTCTCTATCTCTTTCACACACTCACTCGCACGCACGCACGCATGCACGCACGCACACACACATACACAAAGGAAAATTTTATGCCAGTGCCTTATATATCTCTTTTTATTTTTATTTTTTATTTAACTCTTTGGACATGCATACTTCTCTTATTTTCAGTTCCTTCTGAAATTTTGGACATAGTATACTTCCGCTAATACACTTGCACATAATCCAAGCTAATGGTTTTAATTCAAAACAAAAGCCCTCATCTTCTAATATTGCATATTAATCCCTAATTATCACCAAAGTTTCCGCACTTTTGTTCTAATTTATGATAAGTAGAATTATTTAGGATAAACCAATCAAGTAAATTAACTTTATATTATTTTAAAATTTGATAATCAAATTAATAATTCTCTCAATTTTTATTACTCCTCTCTCTCTCTCTCCCCCCCCCCCCCCTCTCTCCCCACTTTTTTTTTTTTATATGTCTACGGAAATTCACCTATTTACAACGTTATTTTGTTACTCCACTTTTCATGTTATTTATTCTCATCTTTCTTTAAAAGGTTAACATTTTGTGGTAATTTTTGTATATTGTTTTAATAGCGATATTATAACAGTCTTATCAAGTGAGTAAGAAATGCTATTTCCAGGCCTCTTTTGTATTTTTTTTACTTTCTTTTTTGTTAGTAAAAACGAATTTAAAGACAATTGCTAACTTTTTAGCAACATAAAACAAGTTGAAAGAGACTCTCCTTATATGTGGTTTAACATTTTGACAATCATGATATAGTGTTTCCGTATGCGAAGCACGAGATTACAACTAGTAAATACATAAAGTTCAAGCTCAGACTTGCCTTTAATTGACTAAGGAGATAAAAAAGATAACTTTGAGCACGAAATGAAAAGCCTTATTATGTCTGCACATAAACAAACATGAAGTTCATCGGGCAAAAGAAACCACAAACAAGAGGCATGAGACAGAGCAAATCACTATCAGTATTATGCTAGGATTTGAACATTGAAAGAAAATCAAATATAAGAGTTCCAAAAGCAAGGAAATTACATATACAATATAGTTATTTATCTTTAGTAGAATTATACATAACCTTATGATGGCGACTCACACTTCTGTCTATAAGAGACCAACTTTGCATTTTTTTTAGCTATATTAACAACCCCTTTTCCCTAGAGGATTCAAAAGTGTGACTATAACGACAAAAGAGTGTGAATTTAGAGGGAAAAAAAAAGAATATCCTTACCCTTTTTATATCATATCGAAGAGGTTGATCCTCATGTGGTACTTTGATCTTGCTTAATGATGTCTTTACACAACATAATAAAAGAAAATTGTACAAACTTTCTGTATATCCCACTAAAAACATTTTTATTTCTTTTTTGTGATTTTTCAAGTGGTGACTCGATTGGAAGAGGAAAGAAGAACTGCTGAAATGTTTGAGGACGTAGATATAAGCCAAAGCTTGATAGCTCCCATTCTATCCAATATTAGAAGAACGTTGTTTCAAAAAAAACAATCTTTATTCTACTTTATTCTGATATATATATATATATATATATATATATATATATATACTAGTAAGGATCACGTGCATTGCACGATATATAGTGATTTGAAATAAGAATATTCTAAATCTTGGTTACAAAATAATTAAAATTAATTAATACGACTATTATAATTAAACGATAATAACAAATCAGTTGTTAACTACTAATTAAATATGAAAAGTTCATTATCCAAAACATAGTCTTACTTTCAAACCCGAATTTTTCATGCCAATTATCACCGATATTTTTTACTATTTATCATACTTATTTTTTTCGTCACATCAAATTGTCGCTGAACAGAATTCTGACTATTCCATATTATATCTTGTTATCCAAGGTACAATGGCATTGCAATTAATCTCAAACATCTCCTACAAATATCTAACTCTCACGAAACACTACAACTTTGATTGTACATTGATAAAAGTGAAGACATTTTTTTGAGATAATTATATGTATAGATTATGTTCCATACGTGCTTTTATATATGTATAGATTAATATCAAGTGTTTATATTGGAGTTGTCTATTGTCCTATATTATGTTTTGATGGCATATATATGTCTAGCAAGTGAAATTGAGAAAAACTTTGAATTATAATTAAGTTGTATTACGAAAGTTCAATAATCAACCTGAAAAAGATTGTCGAAAATAAAGTGCCTAACATGAAAAAGTTATTATTAATAAATGTATAACAACATTTGTAAGATGAAATGGGTTAGAAGCTTAAATCTTGCATCTTTAAAATCAAGAATCAATCAAGCTCAAGAGATCTATCAGGACACATATAGAAACTGAACTGCTTAAGCAACAAATTTAGTAGCCCTAGCTTTCAATAATCTTTCCAAAGTTTTTCTATCATTCACTTTTAGAGTTTTGACACTTTTTCCTGCAAGCATCACTACTAAAGTTCAAAATATCATCACTTATGATTTTCAGTATCATTCATTACCTATCATTTTCGTTTTCTACCCAGTTATGACCATTTCTTGTAGCGATGATTATTGGGGATCAAAATATCCCTTGCAATTTATTTGCTTTTGGTAATGATCTATTCTATAACTCCCTCAATCTAAAAAAAAAATTGATTTTTTTGAACTGTCCTAAAAAAATTGATCAGTTTTCAAATTAAAAAAGATTTTGTAGCCATTTTTACATGTTTACCCTTTGTAGACATTTTTTTATTTTACTTCTCTCTCCACATTTAGTCATTTACCAACCTTTTCTTCTCTACTGAATCAATTTCGTCATGCCTCTCTCTCTCTCTCTCTCTCTCTCTCGGGATTGAATGAGAAACTCATAAAGTAAGACTTATATCTTAAATAAACGTGCGTCAAATATGATCAAATAATTTGGGACGAAGAGAGTATAAGTTTCATATATATCTTATTTTAGGATTAAAGTACGAAGCAAGTCTTTTTCAACTCTTTCTATCTTTAAGTTCCAACGTTCGAGTACAAATTGTCTAAAATGACGCTTAATCTTAATTATACTTTTTTTTCTACTTTTCAATTAGTGTAGTCTAAGTTTCTCTTGATAGTCTACTATAAAGTTATCTTTTATATTTATCTAGCATGACCTTGTTCATCGTAGTAGTAAAATAAGGCTATTAATTTAGTTGTAGATGTAATTTAGCACATATTTTCCTTAAGATTTTTATTTTTAACACAGACTTTACCTACTCATCTAAAAAGTATATATACATATGTGTCTATGTGTGTCCTTTTGAAATCCATACTACAAAACGTATGTGCGAAGTTGATATCAAATAGTGGTAATGAACTAAGTAACTTCAATAATGTTCACAAGCCTATGTTTTTCACCCTATATTTATATATACGCATTACAATTTTAATATAGATACAAATTCAACAAAAGTTCATCAAGAATAATTTGTAACCCAGATCATTCATTAAATAAAGACATGTATCATCAAAAAAAAAAAAGAAAAAAAAACATATTACCTATGGCATAGGTTTTGAGAGTTAAAAAAATTATAGGGTTAATTACATCCATAACCTTGAGGTTAGGGTAAATTAAAAGTATGCCCATTAGTTGGAACAAATAACACTTATTTCGTTGACCGAACGAAAATACTAAAAGGA
Source organism: Escallonia rubra (assembly GCA_033065855.1). Classification (NCBI taxonomy): domain Eukaryota; kingdom Viridiplantae; phylum Streptophyta; class Magnoliopsida; order Escalloniales; family Escalloniaceae; genus Escallonia; species Escallonia rubra. The sequence goes on from JAVXUO010001850.1 coordinate 44,168, forward strand.
TATAAAGATCAAAATGTCTGTCACCTAGGAATGTAATTCTTCCAATGTCATTCCGCATGCTTTCATCTCATCCATACAGCCCCACCACCACTACCACCACCATCATCCATTTATACTTTTGAACTCCAGCACACACAAAGACAACATATATATGCATCCACACACACAGACGATATGCACACATACCCACACATACACGCCCCTCCCCCTCAACCCCAAACGGGCCACAACCACAACCACAATTACATCCCACCATCATTATGTTCTTTAGCTTTTTCACTTTTCTTCAGCCTTCTCACCCCAATCAACTTTAAATTTGTAGTTATATGCAAAAGTTAATAAAGGCAATAGCCGGTGCACCTTAATTTATAGGAAAAAACATGATAATACTTGGACTTAGGAATCGTTCTCTAAGAAGTAGGGACAATTAAGGTGCTCATTTTATCGATTTTGATGTTGATAAGTTTTAAGATTATGTTTTGATAAGGTTTTCTTTAAAGGTGAACATAGACTTAGTATCATATTTATACGATTAGGCTAGATCCACTCCCACATTTTTGTCACTTAAAGATGCATTAGTGAACTTGTAACCTCTTTTAGCAGCAAATTGTTTATGACTAACCAAAAATATTGTAGTTTAAGCTCACCTTCTTAAAAGTAAAAATACACTTAAGTTTAGTAAATCTTTTATTTCTAAAAGGGTATTTTTAATGGAAAAATTTGTAGCCATTTTAATCGCTTGAGATTATTTTGTATGCTGGGGGCGAGATCCTTACCCATTTTGATTATATTAATAGTAAAAGATACATTAATGAACCTCTTTAGTGTCAAAATGTTTAAAGTTAGCCAAAACAATAGTAATTTATCCTCACCTTCTAAAAAGTCAAAATATTTAGAGAACTTTTTAACTTAAAAAGAATATTTTCAGGAAAAAGAATATTTAGTTGTTTAACCCATTGCATATAAAAACTTGAGAGTTTTCAGGTTAAAAAAAGTTATTAATAATTTGAGCTAAAATAAATTTGAGTTTTTATTAATTGGGGTTCATCTAATCCTATCACTTTATAAGAGTGAAATATGTGAAGACAATAGCCATATAAAACATGTTATCATGTAAATATATGATACATCGGGATACGATGCATCATAGAAAGATAATAACCGTATGAAGAATATGATGTCATGAAATAAGGGTCTTCCAATAACTCTAATATGAATACAGGATTATGTACTTGCCACAAACTCAAATTATAATTAGAAACAAAATTGTATAATAAAATCAATTCTTATGCATTTAAATTTTTTCTAAAGAAACTCCAATTTTACTTTATTTTTTTTTTACACTAATATGTCTGTAATTGAAATCTAGAATTAAACTTTAGTTTTTATGATAGTTTCAATGTAGGGTCAAATACACGTTAGTACCCTGAAACTACCACAAAGTCTCAATTGAGGGTCTCAAAGTTTAATTTTTACACATAAGGGCCTGTAACTCCAAATTTGCAACAAGTAAGGGCATCCGTCTAAATTCCTAACGGTTCACCCCTTTCTGTTAGGGGCATTTTTGGGTTTCCATATTTCAAAAATCTCCTTGGGGCTGAAAAAAAAAATTCAAGGGAAAACACAGGGCTGAACCCGCCAACGGGAACCCGCCCGCTTTGCCTGACCCGCGCGTGACCCGCCCGCACATCTCTTCCTTTAACAAAGCCAGTATCCATCCTAGACCCGTAACCCGACCCATCCACCTGACCCGCACACTGCCCCTCTCTCCCTCTCTCAACCCTAATCCAAAAAAGCCCTAATATCTCTTCTCTACGCCGCACCCCTTGGCACCGCCGCCGCTGCCTCTACAGCCTCACTGTCGAGCCTCCCCATCGCCGGCCCCAAGCCCCGTCGCCCTTCACCGGTTGCCGCTCTCTTCACCGAAAGCTCCCCACACATAACACCCAAACCGGCCCCTCTTAAACCCGCCAATCATCTCCCCTTCTCCCGTCACCACCCGCTTCAGCCACCGCCTTCTTCCCTGGGCACCATCAATCGACGCCACACACACACTGACACACACTCAAACCGTCCCATATTCCCGCATCGCCCACCACACACCCGCACCAGCAGAAATTGGCGGCGCGGGTGGTGGTGGGATGAAAATAATTGGAGTTGGTGCAGGTGGAGGAGCAGAAATCGGCGGCGCGGGTGGTGGTGGGACGGGAATTCTCGCCGGTGTCGGATCTGTGGGACGAAGGGCTAGTGGAGGATGCAGCGGTGGTGGGTGGCGGCGGTGGTGGGTGGCGGCAGTGGTGGTGGTGGTGGAGGCAAAGATGAAATTTTGAAGAAGAAGAAGAAGAGAAAAACACCCAAATATGGAAATCCAAAAATACCCTTGACGGAAAAGCCTCAATCGTTAAGAAAGTGGACGGAAGTCCTTATTTAATGCAAATTTGGAGTTACGGGCCCTTATGTGTAAAAATTAAACTTTAGGACCCTTAATTGAGACTTTGTGGTAGTTCCAGGGTACCTACGTGTATTTGACCCTTTCAATGTAATATATATACATGCACAATAATTAAAATTTGTAGCATACACATCAACACACAAAACTGAAATACAAAATTTAAAAAGGATTAAGTTTCTGATAAGATATTCAATCTAGTTATAGAAAACATTGTTCTCTGCAAGTTGTTTTCATTAATCGTGAATAGCTTGAGGTAGTTTAGCTTAACGTGAATAGAAGCAGTAGGTTTTGATAGAAATTTTTTTGGTAATAAAAAAACACGCAGGAGTTCAAGGGTGGTTTTATAGGTTTTTATAAGTTTTTTTTTCTTAAAGACAAAAGAACCCTTAACTCTAACTAAAACATATATTCCTACAAGGATATTCTAAGAAAAGACGCTTGATATAATAAGAGAAGCCAAATACACTCTTATTTTTTAACATCGGTCTAATTCACATTGAGTCTTTGTCGGGAAAAAACGATGTAAGTGATGATTTCAGTTTAAAAAGGGTATCTTAAGGAATAAATAAATAAAAGAATTAGCCATTTAACCCCAGTCAAGATTACATATCCATTTTATGAAAATCCTAAAAAACTCTAGTTTTATGATACCTTCCTTATATCAATATGTCCGCATTCAAAATTTAGAATCAAACTTCAGGTTTATGACAGTTTCAATATACTAATATGTTTGTATTGAAATCTATATCCATGCAGAATAATTCAAATATGTAGCATACACATTAACATAGACATATGAAATACAAAATTAAAAAGGATTGAATTTTTGACAAAATATTGAATTTAGCTTAGGTATATTATATTTTTTGAAAAAGGCTTTAGAAAATATGTTCTCTACAAGTTGTTTTCTTTAATTGAATATGACGGAGAAAATTATAGTAACTCTATTGTATTTTAAGTCAAAACATCTCTTTACTCTGATAAAAGCATATAGTCCAATAAAAAATAATTTAACAAAAGAGACTTGATATTGTATGAAAAGTAAAAAAGAACCTTTATTTTCTTAAACACTTATTAAAAATAGGTATTTAATGAAAAGAAATGTTTTTAATCAAAAGTCAAAACAATCATTAACTCTAACAAAAACATATATTCCAATAATGGTATTTTAAGGAAAGATGCTTGATATCCTATGAGAAGTCCAAAATACCCTCATTTTTAAACAAAACTCTAATTTAGACAGGGTATTTAATGGGAAAGAAATGTTATAAGTCAAAAACACCCTTACTCACCCTTAATCTTTTATGGAAATATCAATTAGAAAAGGGTATTTTAAGGAAAGAAAAGATTAGCCATTTAAGCTCATACGTGCTTTTATATATGTATAGATATAGATATAGATATAGATATATTTATTTATTTATTTATATATATATGTATATATATAATGAACTATATATATGGAGCCGATCTACATCTATCGGTATCTCCACCACCAATCTAGCCGTCCACATGTGATCGTGGATGGTCTAGATTTCTATTTTTTTTTTTTTTTGGCTGAAAAAGTCTAACAGCTACTCTTATAAGGAGTTAGCATTGTGGCCCAAATTGTCCATTGCGAGTCCCCATGCCGTTCAAAATCACCTGACCGCTAGCGGTCCGCTACTAAGTGTTGCGGTTAGGCGTGGGCCCTAACCGCTACACTTAGTAGCGGTTAGATAGGCAGCCGTTACACCCCTACCCTCCCTCTCTCCCCCACCACTATTAAAATCTGTTCCGGTTTAAACATTTTAAAAAGACCATGTACTATATCATCATGTATAAACCCTTTAATAGATATCTTTAATTTAAGCACTCGAGCAATATCAGTAAATCTCTCATTATCGCCTCTAATCAGATCGGAGTTCATCGATGCCATCCCCCGTGCGCTCCAGTGCATCTGGGAAATATATTTTGTAACTTTTTCTAAAATGACGTCATTTTATCTCTTTTGTTGGGTGACGGGAGAGATGGACACAAAGTCGCACCAAGCTATCTCTTTTATCTCGGCCTAGGGCTTGCCCTAATCTTGTCGCCCTTGCTGCCCCTCTCTTTCCCCCTCCCTTCTCCCTTCTCCCTCTCTCTGTAGTCTGTTCGAAGAACAAAGAGAAGAAGAGAACTGGGAGGCATGAAGAAGAATGAAAGAAAAAGAACTGTTCATCTATCTTTCTTAGGATTTGGAAATGAACAAACTTTGGCTCCTACCCGGGTTTTGGATGATTAGAGTATAATGTGCTTTCCGTTGCTTAAGCGTGTGCCTTGGCTTTGCGCGTTGCGCCTAGGATCTAGGGGCTCTTTGTTGTTTACGTGCGCCTACACTTTAGGTAACTATGGTGTTTCATCATATGATCGTAGCCTATATATATATGGGCAAGCTTGTCAACGGTAGTGTTAGTGTCATTCCTCAAATGATAAGGGCAACTAGGGAATTATTCTGTTGATGTATGTTTTCAAATCTTTCCCACCAAATAAAATTGGAAACGAAGGTCATTCTGAATGACCTTTTCTACTCTCTCTTCCCTCCCCCGCCCCAATGTTTATCCTGATAAGTGCAACATTTCTTTTTTTTTTTTTTTTGGTCAATTCCATTGTATAACATAAAAGCATCCAAAATACATACATACTCCAATTCCTTTTTCATCCATTTACAAAAGATGAAGGTATGGATGATATGGGAACTGGACCAAAAAATAGAGGGGCATCTGCCATGCAACTAAGTTATGAGAATAACTATTAGCGATCCTGCTAACTTTGCAAAAATCCCAGTGTATAAATGTTTTCTCTTTTTTCTGGCCTCCTCATTTATACAAAGCTTCTCCAGTTTGGTGTAGAGTGAATCTACAACTACCAAATGTAAAGTTCAAGTGCGGGGCTCATGCTCGTCGAAGCTTTGGTCCTTAACAACTGTTGGCAGTATTAGTTCAACTGTGGCAATGGATATCCTTCTGATGTTGGGAGTTTACTTTTTGTTGAGGCATGTGTTCTTAACTCTGAATTCACCCTTCTACCAAAAGAAAAAAAACTTTTAATTCATGTATGGTTAGTAATGAAAATCATACGTGTTAGCAATTGGATGACGCATTTAAGTTTGTGACCGAGGAAGATATGTACACGTCAATTCTGGAGATCATACACAGACAACATGATGCATGCAACTTGTGTCTTAGAAGTAACTCTACTGCTACAGCTCCAGAACTTACAACTCGAGAAGGCAATGTCGTAATTAGTTGAGGTTGACTACGTGTGAATCCTGTCCTGACGCCAAATTTCTTGGAAATGCTTATATCGAAAATTTTGGTTTTTCATGATTTAACCTCCTTAATTGAATCATACTCGAGCGTTACATTTTCTCTATTTCGCAGTAGTGATTTCGCAGTTTCCATGTTAATGCAGGTCCTAGGATCACAGTTCCTCGGAGTCTCAGGTGGGCTGCTTGTGACGCCGTCTCTGGAAGCTCAACCACGGCTCTGCTGGTTCGCCTTTTCAGTCCTGAATGTGAACCTCAAAATCTAGCTGCGTATGACCAATGAATATAGTGGAGACCATAAAGGAAGCAGTCCCAGAGACGAGGAATGCACGGGGCGAGGCTTATGATCAGTTGGTTGCTGCTATCGACAGAGAAATGAAGCCTTCGTCCCAACTTTCTCAGGAATAAGAGAAGAAAAAGATTCGTCCCTCAGTCCCTCTAGCATAATAAGGGTCGGACATAACAAGGCTATACACATCCGAGATTTTAGCTTTATATTTCGCGTGCAGACTTCATTTTTAATACATCGTAGTAGTACTAGTACGCATACTTAACTTCAATTATCGCACTATTGACATCATTTTATGAATGAAATGCATCCGTCCTCGGTTTTGAATATCATTTTTTGCTCAGTTCCAAGCGCGCGGCTCTCTCCCAGTTCCCTGAGGGCTAGCATCGACTCCTTTCCTCTTGTAGCTGCAGGAGTGTCACCAAGGAGCAGAGCATGCACTCTATACTAGTAATAATTAGCTGCACGAGTGTCTCCGGCTCCTTTATGACCTATGAAAATAGTGGCTGCTACTTTTCGATTGGTGTTAGATACGTAGAGAAGGTTTATGATACCTTCCATTCGTGGACAAACCTGTCTAACTAGGATTGGTAATGGCGCAAACCACCCTACCCCCGATGCCCCATAAGGCACATACCACCAACTATCTGGAATTATTGGGTACTGGGTAGTTATATTATGTTGTGTTAATGATCTTTTCAATAATGCATTGAACTGTCACTTTTATTGATGAGGTAGTCTGCTGATATGCAACTTCGGTGTCTGGTAACAGAAAAGGCAATATCCGAAATTTGTCTAAATTATTGCACTCGACTTCTTAAGCAAACAAGTGTATAAAGTTCAGGTCAGACTTGCCTTAAATTCGGTGGCACGTACATTATGGGCAACGGCTCTTTCATTAATCGGTTTGTCTTTCACTTTTCCTAATGCTGTGAGAGAATTTTTGGCGGCCTGGAGAATGCAGGGACTGTCAAAATCCTTAAAACGTCTTTTTTCTGCTTTTCCGGGGGCTATCTTCTGGTTACTGTGGTCTGAACGTAACGCCCGAGCATTCAGAAATGTAGAGAGATCTCCGTTATTGCTGTGTGAATTGTTCTTGAAATCTCTTTTTTATTGGTATTCTGTAAAGGGGGGTTTTGAGTCTGTTACTTATTTAGACTTTTGTAAGCCTTGGGCTGTCTAATTATTGACAGCAAATCTGTACTCTTTAGTTTTTGGTACATTTCCTGTGTACCGATTTAATAAAAGTTACCGTTTCAAAAAAATAAAAATAAATAAGGCAACTTCCAGCACCAAATGAAAAGGGTTATATTGTCTCCACACAAAACATAAAGTTCATCGCGCAAAATAAACCACAAAGTTAGGCATGAGACAGATCTAATCACTATCAATCTATCTCAATATCATGCTTGGATTTTGAACATTGATGAAAAGAAAATCAAGTAGAAGAGTTCCACAATCAACGAAATCAAGTATACAATTTTTGTTATTTATTGCTAGTAAAATTTTATATAACCCATATGATAACAACTCACAGTTTTTTCTAAGAAGGAGACTAACTTGCACCTTTAGCTAAATAAACACGCATTTTATTACTAGAGGCTTCAAAAGTGTGACTAATGCCTTTTTTTGGCCACAAAAGAGTGAATTTATGAAAAACAACAAAAGAAGGTTGATCCTCGAGTGGTAGTTGCTTCAACGGGCAGCTTTGCCGTCTGTTTCAACTTTTTAAAACTTTCTTTAGGGTCTAACGTTGTCTTTAAGCAAAAAAAGAAAAGAAAATGTTGTATAAATTTTCTGTTGAGGCTCCTACATGTTGCTGCCTCATCGAGAAGACAATAACAAGGTGCAAAATTAAAGAAATTTTCTGTCAAGGACACAATTCTGTAAACTAACAAAATAATTTTAAAGTTTTGTATCGAGGCCGTGGTTGCATTTTGTGTCATTATGTCGGAATAGGTTTCAACATAAACTTGTGAAAAAGACCATGTACTCGATCACCACATAGCCAAAGAGAATTGATTACTACATAATTTCTTTATATAACTTAAGTAGGACTATATAAACCCTTTAAAGGTATCTTCAAGTAACTCGAGCAATATTAATAAAGCTCTCATTATTGCCTCTAATCCGATCCGAGGTCGTCGATCCCATCCCCCGTTCGCCCCAGTGCATCGGGGAATAATATTTTGATTTTTCTATTAAAATGACGTCGTGTATATCTTTTGTTGCGTGACGGGAAAGCTGGGCACAGTGTTGCACCAAGCTATCCATCCTTGTCTCCCTCATTTTCGCGTATTAATGGTTTCTGATGGTGCATGTAAGAACCATGGGGTCCTTTGATATCCCTATAAATTGATGATGAACGCCTTCAATATTTGAACCCTTGTAAACCTACCTTCCCTGCGAGAAATCAATCTGGTAAGATTACTGTAATGGAGGTTTCTACCCCTCTTCACTCGCAGAGGCTCATGCGTCGCGTGGCCGTGAACCGTGCCTTTGCACTGGCTTATGCATGCGCCATCTTGGCTCTGCTCTATTACCATGCACTCACTCTCCTCCATTCGACCACTTTAATCTCCTTTTCCATGTCCATGTCCTTGCTGGTTGCTGATGTTCTCCTAGCCTTCATGTGGGCGACCTCGCAGTCTTTCCGGATGCGGCCCGCCGTTCGCCAGGTTTACCCGGAAAACCTCGAGAAAGTGGTGAAGAGGGAAAACTTTCCGAGTTTGGACATCTTCATATGCACCGCGGATCCGTACAAAGAGCCACCGATGAAAGTCGTGAACACGGCCTTATCGGTGATGACGTACGATTACCCGACGGAGAAGCTTTCTGTGTATGTCTCTGATGATGGTGGTTCGGAGCTTACTCTCTTTGCTTTCATGGAGGCTGCTAAGTTTGCAAGGCACTGGTTGCCCTATTGTAGGGACCGTGAAATCTTGAAGAGATGCCCCCATGCTTATTTCAGTTCAAACTATCTTAGGTGCTCTGAGACTGAGAAGATTAAGGTCAAATCTAGCTTAGCTTAGTCATTAGCATTAAATATATATGATACTTAACTGCTGCTTCTCTTATATATGTTGTTCCTAATTCTGCATCTGAATTTGTTCTATCGCATGGACTTAAATCTAGATCTAGGGTTACTTTCCATCAACTTTGGATACTGCTGGGTGATAATCGAAGAGAGTGAACGATTTTTATCCAGACGAGAACTCTACTCTCCTTTCGAGATGCCTTCTACTTGACATTTCAACACCTCTGGTTGTGGTTGGAGCAGCCAAAATGGAGGGATTGGTTCTAACACAAGCACTAAGATATTGAATGTAATAAGATTAAGTATAATATATAGAAAATTGAACTTCCCTTGGACAATATTTAGATCCAATAATAAATGTACAAAGGGTTAAAAAAAAATTATAAATCGATACAAATGACCAAACCGAACCGTTTAAACTGAGTAATTTAACCAAATCGTTTAAACCAATAGTGCTTGAGACGTTTCAGTTCAAAAAAATTTGCACTGAGGGATAACAGTTCGATTTGCGATATAACCACCTTGTAAATCCGTGATCATCCTTACCTGACAATGAATCACCGAATCTCTACTCAAGTTTCTCTTTCCCTCCTCCCAAAACCACAACATGTTAAGGTGGTATTATTGGTTCATGTCAAGCTTGGTAACATTTAGTGCACCTTGCAAGTTTCATGTCAATCTTGGAAAGTGATCAGCTTTGTAATGCATTCCAAACTTAGAGCTCCCGGTTCTTCCTCAAAAAGAGCAAAATTCAAGTATGAAAGTCCTGTTGACCCCTGCCCAACAAAACTCCTCATTCTTTTATGTGATACAACCAGGATTTGTAACTTTGTTATTGCACAGATTTTTGGTTCATTGAAGCTGTCATAAAGTTAAAATACCTGTCAATTACTTCTTTGACGTATTATTGTGGACATCAACCGTGTTATCATTCAAGTTGCGAGTCGTAATTTTCCTCCACTTTTGCTTTGATAGTTAATAAGTAATTGTTATAACAAAAAGATATACAAAATGTATATAATAATATAGTATGATATATGTCATATTTTCTTCGTTATAAATTAATCAAATTTTATGTAATCAAGAAGCGATATGAAATTTCGATTAAACACGAAAACAGACTTTACCGGCTAAAGTATCAAACTTTGGCTCACATTCTTGACATCTTGCTATACAGTGAGATATGGCTCGTGGCCTTAGTCGCCAAGACTTTGCAGCAGTAAGCTTGACTAGAAGTTTGACGTACCTAGAAGTGGACTGCTAGTTAGTTTTCTAGTATCAATGACCTGGGGTCATGGCATCGCCATGCGCCGCCATTATCTAGCCTTGATTTCAACAATGGAGGCTGTATATACTGGCCGTCCCACTGTTATTCTCATTTAATTATTTTGATGCCCACAAAGTTTCACAAAATTGAATGTTTTGTAGAAACAATAATGCTCCCTCCGCCTTAATGATTGATTGTATTAAACCGCCATAGTTTGATACTATTTCTTTTTTCTTAAAAAAAATAATATAAAAGGCTGCGAACAATCAGTTTATCTATGTACCAAAAATAAAAAGATAGTTGATATATAGCGTGGAAACTATGAACTCACACCTTAGTTTGTTATTTACATACTTATTTTTTGATATATGTCAAGTATGATTAGCGACAACATAGTTTCAACTTAAGTGACAAAGAAGTTTTGAAATTGCTATCTATATCAAACCGCCATGATAATGAATATCAATTGCATAATTTTTTATTTGAAACTAATCTTGTCTTTTAAGGGCGTGCCAAAAAATGAATCCAGCAAGATAGATGATATCTTTCCATTTTCTTTGACGAATCACTGTCGCAGACAATGTACGAAAGCATAAAGACGAGGGTAGAGAAAGTGGTCGAGAGAGGCAAGGTTAGTGACGAGTACATCACTAGTGAAGAGGAGCGTCAAACTTTCAACGAATGGACTAGAGGATTCACTCGCCAAGATCACCCCACCGTAATCCAGGTCATCTCAACTTTCAAATAGATTTCTCTCATGTTAATATGAAGTTATTATTGATTATTATACCAACATACGCTCTGGCCATTTACTTTTTGTGACTGGAGATAGATGCAATTATACATGCTAGATGTTTGTGGAAGCATGAGAACTTAGTCATCACAGTTGAAAAAAAAAAAATATCAACAATGATAAATATGACATAATATGTATTTAAATAATTAGATCCCAACCGTGATATTTTACCTATGATACTTACGTGCAAAATTGCAACTAGGGGACCAGGTCTTGTTGGAGAAGGGCAAAGACAAAGACAATGCAAGCCATGCAATGCCTAATCTCATATACATATCCCGACAGAAGAGCAGGACCTCCCCACATCATTTTAAGGCTGGCGCTCTCAATGCCCTGGTATATGCTGAGCCAAATTTAAGACATATATACCACTTGTTGTTGCTTGTCACTGGCTTTGTCTACGATATTAATGCATCACTTGTGGGGCTTGAAACTGCCCCTTGGCTTCCATCTTCTCACGTCTCTCACCTTAAATCATTCTTTTGTCGTTTCAAAAATGAATGGTTACGATAACTTAATATAGCAACTTGGTTCACGATATGTTATCGTTAAGTTAATATACAAATGAGAAGAATCGAACTTAACAACTAGATTCACGCTTTGTTACTGTTAAATTAATATGCAAGTGAAAATAGTCGAACTCAAGACTTTGTCAAATTAGAGTTCTGATACTATGTTAAGTAAATATCTGGAAGTCGGAATCAATGTAATTATCTTTCCTTTGACCAATGGCCGGGTCCTCAAACTGGCCTTCCTCCCATCTATTCCTCGTATCGTGCTTAACAATTTCCATACACAATAAGTTCGAGATTTTTGGCAATTATATGAGGTCAGCAAGGGTGAGATCTCACACTATTGGCATGTACACGAATTGTACATACTTACAATATTATTTTCTAATTTATGTTAATTTTTTGCCAATGTTGATTTTTGAAGCTACGAGTGTCGGCCGTAATGACCAATGCACCCATAGTCCTCACTCTAGACTGCGACATGTACTCCAACGATCCCCAGACGCCTCACCGTGTGCTATGTTACTTCTCGGATCCTTCAACCCGGCCCAAATTGGGGTACATTCAGTTTCCGCAGCGCTTTCATGGGCTCAACAAAGCCGATATCTATGCCTGCGAATTCAAATGGTTATTTCAGATCAACCCAGCAGGGATGGATGGGCTCGCAGGCCCCAATTATGTTGGAACCGGATGCTTTTTCAGCCGCCGAGCTCTCTTTGGAGGCCCATCATCACTGGTGCCGCCAGAAATCCCAGAGCTGGGCCCGAGCCACGTCACTAAAAAGCCCATTACGGCCCAAGAAGTTTTGACTTTAGCCCATCATGTGGCTGGGTGCAATTATGAAAACCAGACCAACTGGGGCTCCAAGGTAAATCTTCTTGGTCTTGTTGCTTTTTGCAAACAATTGTTAGCAATTAAAGAAAATTGTTTGACAAGTCATATGGTTGTCGGTTTATTCTGACAATTTACAAAAACAACCAAGGAGAAATTTCTTTTGACTAGTTTTATTTTCTTCACCTTAATAACTTGGTCCTAAGTTACACATGTGTCTCTTAATGGCAAATACAACGTGCAGATGGGCTTTCGATACGGATCACTGGTCGAGGACTACTACACGGGTTACCGATTGCAGTGCGAGGGATGGGGATCAGTTTTTTGCCATCCCGACATGCCTGCATTTTTGGGCGATGTACCCATCAGCATGGACGATGTCCTAAACCAAACCAAGCGATGGTCCATTGGGCTCTTTGAGGTGGCATTCTCAAAATATAGTCCATTAACGTTTGGGTTTCGGTCCATGGGCCCTATCATGGGTCTTTGTTATGCACATTCTGGCTTTTGGGCCATATTGGCTATTCCAATCACCATATATGCCTTCCTCCCTCAGCTGGCTCTCCTCAATGGTGTCTCCATCTTCCCAAAGGTACGTAGCTGAAAGTGTTAATCAGTATTTCAAAAGCTAATATTTGATAAAAATGGATGAGAATAGAAAGTAATAAATGATGCATAAACTTCTAAGTTGTATACAAAACTGGACTCCAAATTAATGAGCTAGCTAGCACTTCTTCTTCTTTTTTTTCCCAACGTTTTTACGTCCTATGATCCACTTTAAAATGCTTTGATTGTATTGAATTGGATCATCTGCTAATCAAAGTTTGGGACCAATGTAAGAGTAACACCACTTAGGCTAAATTAAGATTCTGCATTTCCTTTATGAGGTTATTAAATCTCAGCCGAATTGAGGAAAGCTCAATTTTGACTGAATGTGCCACACTATTAAATTATCATATGCTCAAAAAGCTTAAATTGTTAGAGAATGGACCCAACAATGTTATCATGTTTAATACTCCCTCTCACGTGCAAGCCTCCGATTACACGTGGAAAGACAAATCAAGAATCAAGACAGAAATAAACAGAAATTGAGTGCAAATAGCGCTATGATAAAAGGGAACCAGATATGCAAGCAGAAAGAATCGAAAGGAGACCAGATATGGAAATGGAAAGAATCGAACCCAAGACATTGCTAAATCAGAGTTCTGATACCATATTAAGTTATCATCTCCTCTAAAAGCTTAAGCTGTTAGACAATGGACCAACAATATTATCATGTTTAATACACACCCAGGATAGAGTAAGAAGCTTTACCACCAATGTAGTACAATATTCTCATGATGAGTTTTAAGTTTAAACTGGGAATAATATTATTTTTACTTCACTACTGCAAGCATGTTTTGCTAACTATGGCAGATGCAAATTCATGATACAGGTGACAGATCCATGGTTTTTCTTGTATGTGTTTCTATTTGTTGCGGCATACAGCCAAGATTGTCTTGACTTCATCTTAGCCCACAGTACCTTCGAAAGGTGGTGGAATGATCAGAGGATGTGGCTGATAAGGGGATTATCATCTTACTTTTTTGGATCCATCGAATTCGTGACCAAACAGCTAGGCATTGCCACCCAAGGATTCAACATAACCAGCAAAGTTGTAGATGATGAGCAAAGTAAAAGGTACGAAGAAGGGACCTTTGAGTTCGGAGTGCCCTCCCCGATGTACCTGCCATTAGCAGTGGCAGCAATACTGAATCTGATCGCGTTCCTTAGGGGATTCAAAGAAGTTTTCTGGGGCAGAAGCTTTGATGGATTGCTGTTGCAAGTGCTCATAGCTGGTTATGTGGTACTGAATAGCATCCCAATTTACCAGGCCATGGTTTGGAGGACAGACAAAGGAAGGATGCCCACTAAGACTACTGTCATTGCAACATTTCTAGTTTGGGGTCTCTATGCAGTAGTTTACCTCTACCACTGATATAAATATATTTCTATAAAGGCCAGGACTTCTAATGTTCTGTTCAATGTAATCTGGGCTGCCCCTTGTTCGTTGTTTTAAAGGAAAATTAGGAAATGAGGGGTTTTGGAAATAAATATTTGTGGAAGGTGAGTTTTTTTAGGGTTAATTACACCCATGTCCTTAAGGTCTAGGTGAAATTACACGTGTGTCCATAAGTTTGGAAAATAGGCACTTATGACTTATGTTCTTTGACCTAACGAAAATATTGAAATACATTAAAGTTTGGATGCAATGACCAAAATGCCCATCACTTACAAATATAAGTTTTCAAACGCCATTCTTCCTCCCACCACCACCGCCATCATCCCTTAACCCTTCTTCAGCTTCAACGCACACACATCCCCCCATTACTGAATTCTTAATCCAATAGCTAATTGAACAATTTGGAGCATATAATTTTTTAGATCATTAAAGCCCCACTTTAAACAAGTGCTTACAATCTGCTTTAATTCAATCTGAAATTTATTACCACCACTCCACCACATCACTTTGAGCAGATAACAGTAGCACTAAATAATGGTATGAGCACTAGTACCTCATTATGCTTCGATTCATGGACATCTAGTGAGTTTCCCTAAGGAGTGTTTGAACCAAGCCTATCCGATGGATTGTAGAACCCACCATGGCAGCGACCAGGTAAAGGCGACGACAGGGAAGGGGGAAGGTGGGTGCAGCGATGGGGCGGGGGCGGGGGGCGGGGGGGGGGGGGGGTGTAGTGTGGTGACGGGGAGGGAGGATGGTGGGTGCTGGCAGCGGGGTGAGGGGAGGGTGGGTGCGGCGATAGGGAGGGATGAGGGTGGATGCAGGCGGCGCAGTGGGGGGAAGGTGGGTGCAGCGAAGGGGAAAGTGAAGGGTGGGTGCGGGGGGCATAGTGGGGGTGGGTCGGTGCGACGATAGGGAGGGGGAAGGGTGAGGGCAACGACCAGGGTGGGTGAGGGTAGGGGGCAATTGCGGGGTAGGGGAGTTGGAGAAGACAGAGAAGGGTTTTAACCCTAATTCTATGTAACATTAGGCAGGAATGAGTATTTTAAAAAAATTTATAGGGTATATACTTTTAATATACAAAATGAGTCACTATTGTCATTTAAAAAATACGTATGGATGACATAAGTAAATACATACATTTTTTTAACGAATCAGTGACGGAAGGACACGACTGTTACCTTTGATAAAGCTAAAACTGAGACATTGTTATTCACTGTTATTTGGACATTCTTCGTCATGTGGACATTTTTATTTCAACTGTTTAAAACTATTTTGTATTTATTCAGCCATTTAATTATGATGTAAATTTCTTTTTTCCCCTCTCTATCACCTATTCAATCTGATTTGAACTCCACTTTTGTTTTTCTTCCCTTTTCCTCAATCTCACCCCTCATTCTCCCTCTCTATCTCTTTCACACACTCACTCGCACGCACGCACGCATGCACGCACGCACACACACATACACAAAGGAAAATTTTATGCCAGTGCCTTATATTTTTATTTTTTATTTAACTCTTTGGACATGCATACTTCTCTTATTTTCAGTTCCTTCTGAAATTTTGGACATAGTATACTTCCGCTAATACACTTGCACATAATCCAAGCTAATTTGTTGGTTTTAATTCAAAACAAAAGCCCTCATCTCCTAATATTGCATATTAATCCCTAATTATCACCAAAGTTTCCGCACTTTTGTTCTAATTTATGATAAGTAGAATTATTTAGGATAAACCAATCAAGTAAATTAACTTTAAATTATTTTAAAATTTGATAATCAAATTAATAATTCTCTCAATTTTTATCACTCCTCTCTCTCTCTCTCTCTCTCTCCCCCCCCCCCTCTCCCCACCTTTTTTTTCCTTATCTGTCTACGGAAATTCACCTATTTAAAAAGTTAGTTTGTTACTCCACTTTTCATGTTATTTATTCTCATCTTTCTTTAAAAGGTTAACATTTTGTGGTAATTTTTGTATATTGTTTTAATAGCGATATTATAACAGTCTTATCAAGTGAGTAAGAAATGCTATTTCCAGGCCTCTTTTGTATTTTTTTTACTTTCTTTTTTGTTAGTAAAAACGAATTTAAAGACAATTGCTAACTTTTTAGCAACATAAAACAAGTTGAAAGAGACTCTCCTTATATGTGGTTTAACATTTTGACAATCATGATATAGTGTTTCCGTATGCGAAGCACGAGATTACAACTAGTAAATACATAAAGTTCAAGCTCAGACTTGCCTTTAATTGACTAAGGAGATAAAAAAGCTAACTTTGAGCACGAAATGAAAAGCCTTATTATGTCTGCACATAAACAAACATGAAGTTCATCGGGCAAAAGAAACCACAAACAAGAGGCATGAGACAGAGCAAATCACTATCAGTATTATGTTAGGATTTGAACATTGAAAGAAAATCAAATATAAGAGTTCCAAAAGCAAGGAAATTACATATACAATATAGTTATTTATCTTTAGTAGAATTATACATAACCCTATGATGGCGACTCACACTTCTGTCTATAAGAGACCAAATTTGCATTTTTTTTTAGCTATATTAACAACCCTTTTTCCCTAGAGGATTCAAAAGTGTGAGTATAACGACAAAAGAGTGTGAATTTAGAGGGAAAAAAAAAAGAATATCCTTACCCTTTTTATATCATATCGAAGAGGTTGATCCTCATGTGGTACTTTGATCTTGCTTAATGTTGTCTTTACGCAAAATAATAAAAGAAAATTGTACAAACTTTCTGTATATCCCACTAAAAACATTTTTATTTCTTTTTTGTGATTTTTCAAGTGGTGACTCGATTGGAAGAGGAAAGAAGAACTGCTGAAATGTTTGAGGACGTAGATATAAGCCAAAGCTTGATAGCTCCCATTCTATCCAATATTAGAAGAACGTTGTTTCAAAAAAAACAATCTTTATTCTACTTTATTCTGATATATATATATATATATATATATATATATGTATATATTTATATATATGTATATATGTATATATATAATGAACTATATATATGGAGCCGATCTACATCTATCGGTATCTCCACCACCAATCTAGCCGTCCACATGTGATCATGGATGGTCCAAATTTCTTTTTTTTGGCTGAAAAAGTCTAACAGCTACTCTTATAAGGAGTTAGCATTGTGGCCCAAATTGTCCATTGCGAGTCCCCATGCCGTTCAAAATCACCTGACCGCTAGCGGTCCGCTACTAAGTGTTGCGGTTAGGCGTGGGCCCTAACCGCTACACTTAGTAGCGGTTAGACATGCAGCCTTTACTCCCCTACCCTCCCTCTCTCCCCCACCACTATTAAAATCTGTTCCGGTTTAAACATTTTAAAAAGACCATGTACTATATCATCATGTATAAACCCTTTAATAGATATCTTTAATTTAAGCACCGGAGCAATATCAGTGAATCTCTCATTATCGCCTCTAATTAGATCGGAGTTCATCAATGCCATCCCCCGTGCCCTCGAGTGCATCTGGGAAATATATTTTGTAACTTTTTCTAAAATGACGTCATTTTATCTCTTTTGTTGGGTGACGGGAGAGATGGACACAAAGTCGCACCAAGCTATCAATAATTGTCACCCTCATTTTCATTTCACGTATTAATGGTCTGTGATGGTGTTAGAACCATGGGATCCATCGACATCACTATAAATTGATGATGGACGCCTAATTCAATATTGAACCCTTGTAAGCCTACGGGTTTGCCCAAACCATTTCAACAAGAGAGAAAGAATTTGAAACAGAAGAACCAAATAAGCACAGTGGTGAATGTATATTTGCAAGTATTATCGCCGTGAATTTTTTTTAGATATAACTGATGTATAAGATCTAACATAGATGATTTAGTAATCCTCTGGCTTTGTTCCTGTACCAGCACACCATAGCAAAAGGACCATGCCGCCTTTGATATATAGTCAAGATTCACAGTCCAATATCCGTTCGTAACCAATATTTTTATACTCAAATGCATGTCTACACAATTATTTTATCGTTAAAAGTTTTTAATATTTAATCACTAATACAGTAACTGCATGAACAACCACCCTTTTAAGGAAAAATTTTCTTTCACACCCAAAATATTTTTAACCTTGCAAAAAATACCCCCAACTTTTATGGCGGCCACCTAGGCACCTAAACCATAGATAGGTAGTGAAATGTTGTTTTCCTAAACCATAGATTAGGACAAGCCCTCGGCCTAGGGCTTGCCCTAATCTTGTCGCCCTTGCTGCCCCTCTCTCTCCCCCTCCCTTCTCCCTTCTCCCTCTCTCTGTAGTATGTTCGAAGAACAAAGAGAAGAAGAGAACTGGGAGGCATGAAGAAGAATGAAAGAAAAAGAATTGTTCATCTATCTTTCTTAGGATTTGGAAATGAACAAACTTTGGCTCCTACCCGGGTTTTGGATGATTAGAGTATAATGTGCTTTCCGTTGCTTAAGCGTGTGCCTTGGCTTTGCGCGTTGCGCCTAGGATCTAGGGGCTCTTTGTTGTTTACGTGCGCCTACACTTTAGGTAACTATGGTGTTTCATCATATGATCGTAGCCTATATATGGGCAAGCTTGTCAACGGTAGTATTAGTGTCATTCCTCAAATGATAAGGGCAACTAGGGAATTATTCTGTTGATGTATGTTTTCAAATCTTTCCCACCAAAAAAAATTGGAAACGGGGGAGGGGAGCGCTTTCAGAATGAACTCATTCTGAAAAGGTCATTCTGAATGACCTTTTCTACTCTCTCTTCCTTCCCCCCGCCCCAATGTTTTTCCTGATAAGCGCAACATTTCCTTTTTTTTTTTTGGTCAATTCCATTGTATAACATAAAAGCATCCAAAATACATACATACTCCAATTCCTTTTTCATCCATTTACAAAAGATGAAGGTATGGATGATATGGGAACTGGACCAAAAAATAGAGGGGCATCTGCCATGCAACTAAGTTATGAGAATAACTATAAGCGATCCTGCTAACTTTGCAAAAATCCCAGTGTATAAATGTTTTCTCTTTTTTCTGGCCTCCTCATTTATACAAAGCTTCTCCAGTTTGGTGTAGAGTGAATCTACAACTACCAAATGTAAAGTTCAAGTGCGGGGCTCATGCTCGTCGAAGCTTTGGTCCTTAACGACTGGTGGCAGTATTAGTTCAACTGTGGCAATGGATATCCTTCTGATGTTGGGAGTTTACTTTTTGTTGAGGCATGTGTTCTTAACTCTGAATTCACCCTTCTACCAAAAGAAAAAAACTTTTAATTCATCTATGGTTAGTAATGAAAATCATACGTGTTAGCAATTGGATGACGCATTTAAGTTTGTGACCGAGGAAGATATGTACACGTCAATTCTGGAGATCATACATCCCCCCTTGACTTAACGCTCCCAAACCAACAGTCAGAGCCTCATACACAGACAACATGATGCATGCAACTTGTGTCTTAGAAGTAACTCTACTGCTACAGCTCCAGAACTTACAACTCGAGAAGGCCTTGTCGTAATTAGTTGAGGTTGACTACGTGTGAATCCTGTCCTGACGCCAAATTTCTTGGAAATGCTTATATCAAAAATTTTGGTTTTTCATGATTTAACCTCCTTAGTTGAATCATACGCGAGGGTTACATTTTGTCTTTTAGAGCTTCATAAATTGACATTCCACAAGTTGATGACGACGACGATGTATTTATAGTCTATTTCGCAGTAGTGATTTTGCAGTTTCCATGTTAATGCAGGTCCTAGGATCACAGTTCCTCGGAGTCTCAGGTGGGCTGCTTGTGGCGCCGTCTCTGTAAGCTCAACCACTGCACTGCTGTTTCGCCTTTTCAGTCCTGAATGTGAACATCAAAATATAGCTGCGTATGACCAATGAATATAGTGGAGACCATAAAGGAAGCAGTCCCAGAGATGAGGAATGCACGGGCGGAGGCTTATGGTCAGTAGGTTGCTGCTATCGGCAAAGAAATGAAGCCTTACGTCCCGACTTTCTCAGGAATTAACGAGAGAAGAAAAAGATTCCTCCCTCAGTCCCTCTAGCATAATAAGGGTCGGACGTAACAAGGCTATACACATCCGAGATTTTAGCTTTATATTTCGCGTGCAGACTTCATTTTTAATACATCGTAGTAGTACTAATACGCACACTTAACTTCAATTACCGCGCTACTGAATCATTTTTTTGAATGAAATACATCCGTCCTCGGTTTTGAATATCATTTTTTTGCTCAATTCCAAGCGCGTGGCTCTCCCCCAGTTCTCTGGGGGCCAGCATCACCTCCTTTCCTCTTGTAGCTGCAGGAGTGTCACCAAGAGGCAGAGCTTGCACTGTATACCAGTAACAATTAGCTGCACGACTGTCTCTGGCTTCTTTATGACCAATGAAAATAATGGCTGCAACTTTTCAATTCGTGATAAATACGTAGAGAATGTTGATGGCATCTTCCATTCGTGGACATACCTGTCGAACTAGGATTGGTAATGGCGCAAACCGCCCTACCCCACGATGCCCCATAAGGCCCATGCCACCAACTCATCCGGGATTATAGGGCACTGGGTAGTTATGTTGTGTTAAATGATCTTTCCAATAATGCATTGAACTGTCACGTGTATTGATGAGGTAGTCTGCTGATATGCAACTTCACAAAAGAAATTGCGTTTGTAAGAAGGAAAACATTTGGTAACAAGAGTTTCATTCTTAGACCAAATTTGCGTGATTACTCTTTGGAATTACATTCTTAGAATTAACCACTTCACAAAAGAATTCAGTCTTCCTTGCTTGTTTGGAGGCTTGTTTAAAACTTTGTGAGCAAACAGAAAAGGCAATATTTGAAAATTTTCTATATTATTGCACTCGATTTCTTAAGCAAATAAGTGTATAAAGTTCAGGCCAGACTTGCCTTAAATTGACTAGGGAGATAAATAAGGCAACTTCCAGCTCGAAATGAAAAGGCTTATATTGTCTCCACACAAACAAACAAACATAAAGCTCATTGCGCAAAATAAACCACAAAGTCAGGCATCAGACAGATCTAATCACTATCAATCTATCTCAATATCATGCTAGGATTTTGAACATTGATGAAAAGAAAATCAAGTGGAAGAGTTCCACAATCAACGAAATCAAGTATACAATTTTTTGTTATTTATATTGCTAGTAAAATTTTACATAACCCCTATGATAGCGCCTCACAGTTTAGTCTAACAAGGAGACTAATCTGCACCTTTAGCTATATAAACACGCCTTTTATTACTATAGGGTTCAAGAGTGTGACTAATGCCTTTTTTTAGTGACAAAAGAATGTGAATTTATGAAAAACAACAAAAGAAGGTTGATCCTCATGTGGTAGTTCGATCTTGCATTAGTTGATTAAGCGGTAGCTTTGCCGTCTGTTTCAACTTTTAAAATTTTTCATTCGGGTCTAATGTTGTCTTGAAGCAGAAAAAAAGAAAACGAAAATGTAGTATAAACCTTCTGTTGAGACTCCTACATGTTCCTACCTCATCGAGAAGACAATAACAAGGAGCAAAAATAAATAAATTTTCTACCAAGGGCACAATTCTATAAACTAACAAGAATAATTTCAAAATTTTGTATCGAGGGCGTGGTTGCATTGTGTATCATTATGTATGTCAGAATACGTTTCGCCGTAAACATGTGAAAAAGACCATGTGCTCGATCACCACCGAGCCAAAGAGAATTTATTACTACATAATTTCTTTATATAACTTAAGTAGGACTATATGAACCCTTTATAGGTATCTTCAGGCAACTCGAGCAATACTAATAAAGCTCTCATTATTGCCTCTAATCCGATCCGAGGTCATCCATCCCATCCCCCCTGCGCCCTGGTGCATCGGGGAATAATATTTTGATTTTTCTATTAAAATGACGTCGTTTATATCTTTTGTTGCGTGACGGGAAAGATGGGCACAGTGTTGCACCAAGCTATCCATCACTGTCTCCCTCATTGTCACGTATTAATGGTTTCTGATGGTGGAAGAACCATGGGGTCCTTTGACATCCCTATAAATTGATAATGAACGCCTTCAATATTGAACCCTCGTAAACCTACCTTCCCTGCGAGAAATCAAGCAGGTAAGATTACAGTAATGGAGGTTTCTACCCCTCTTCACTCGCAGAGGCTCATGCGTCGCGTGGCCGTGAACCGTGCCTTTGCACTGGCCTATGCATGCGCCATCTTGGCTCTGCTCTATCACCACGCACTCACTCTCCACCGCTCCACCACCTTAATCTCCCTTTCCATGTCCATCTCCATGCTGGTTGCTGATGTTCTCCTAGCCTTCATGTGGGCGAGCACGCAGTCTTTCCGGATGCGCCCTGCCGTTCGCCAGGTTTTCCCGGAAAACCTCGAGAAAGTGGTGAAGAGGGAAGACTTTCCGAGTTTGGACATCTTTATATGCACCGCGGATCCGTACAAAGAGCCACCGATGAACGTCGTGAACACGGCCTTATCGGTGATGGCGTACGATTACCCGATGGAGAAGCTTTCTGTGTATGTCTCTGATGATGGTGGCTCGGAGCTTACTCTCTTTGCTTTCATGGAGGCTGCTAAGTTTGCAAGCCACTGGTTGCCCTATTGTCGGGATCGTGAAATCTTGAAGAGATGCCCCCATGCTTATTTCAGTTCAAACTATCTTAGGTGCTCTGAGACTGAGAAGATTAAGGTAAAATCTAGCTTAGCTCAGTCCTTAGCAGTAAATATATATGATACTTAACTGCTGCTTCTCTTATATATGTTGTTCCTAATTCTGCATCTGAATTTGTTCTATCGCATGGACTTAAATCTAGATCTAGGGTTACTTTCCATCAACTTTGGATACTGCTGGGTGATAATCGAAGAGAGTGAACGATTTTTATCCAGACGAGAACTCTACTCTCCTTACGAGATGCCTTCTACTTGACATTTCAACACCTCTGGTTGTGGTTGGAGCAGCCAAAATGGAGGGATGTGGTTCTAACACAAGCACTAAGATATTGAATGTAATAAGATTAAGTATAATATATAGAAAATTGAACTTCCCTTGGACAATATTTAGATCCAATAATAAATGTACAAAGGGTTAAAAAAAAATTATAAATCGATACAAATGACCAAACCGAATCATTTAAACTGAGTAATTTAACCTAATCGTTTAAACCAATAGTGCTTGAGACGTTTCAGTTCAAAAAAATTTGCACTGAGGGATAACAGTTCGATTTGCGATATGACCTCCTAGTAAATCCGTGATCATCCTTACCTGACAATGGCTTTGAATCACCGAATCTCTACTCAAGTTTCTTTCCCTCCTCCCAAAACCACAACATGTTAAGGTGGTATTATTGGTTCATGTCAAGCTTGGTAACATTTAGTGCACCTTGCAAGTTTCATGTCAATCTTGGAAAGTCAGCTTTGTAATGCATTCCAAACTAAGAGCTCCCGGTTCTTCCTCAAAAAGAGCAAAATTGAACTGGTCATAAAAAGCTTCATAAGAGGGGTCTCACCAGAAGAATGAATTTGCATGACGCAGGGTGTAAGAGATAGGCTTCGTTACACGTACTAGTCATGCCCAACCAACTCACAGCTTATCGTGTTGGAAGTTATGGCGGTCTTTGTCAGGTCCTCAAAATGATGAGAACCCTTTAAAATTCAAGTATGAAAGTCCTGTTGACCCCTGCCCAACAAAACTCCTCATTCTTTTATGTGATACAACCAGGATTTGTAACTTTCTTATTGCACAGATTTTTGGTTCATTGAAGCTATCATAAAGTTAAAATACCTGTCAATTACTTCTTTGACGTATTATTTTGGACATAGACCGTGTTATCATTCAAGCTGCGGGTCGTAATTTTCCTCCACTTTAATTTTGCTTTGATAGTTAATAAGTAGTTGTTATAACAAAAAGAGGTATACGCAATATATAATAATATAGTATGATATATGTCATATTTTCTTCGTTATAAATTAATCAAATTTTATGTAATCAAGAAGCGATGTGAAATTTCGATTAAACACGAAAACAGATTTTACCGGCTAAAGTATCAAACTTTGGCTCACATTCTTGACATCTTGCTATACAGTGAGATATGGCTCGTGGCCTTAGTCGCCAAGACTTTGCAGCAGTAAGCTTGACTAGAAGTTTGACGTACCTAGCAGTGGACTGCTAGTTAGTTTTCTTTCTAGTATCATTGACCTGGGGTCATCGCATCGCCATGCGCCGCCATTATCTAGCCTTGATTTCAACAATGGAGGCTGTATATACTGGCCGTCCCACTGTTATTCTCATTTAATTATTTTGATGCCCACAAAGTTTCACAAAATTGAATGTTTTGTAGAAACAATTATGCTCCCTCCGCGTTAATGATTGATTGTATTAAACCGCCATAGTTTGATACTATTTCTTTTTCCTGAAAAAATAATAAAAAAGACTGCGAGCAATCAGTTTATTCAAGTACCAAAAATGAAAAGATAGTAGATATATAGCATGGAAACTATGAACTCACACCTTAGTTTGTTATTTACATACTTATTTTTTGATATATGTCAAGTATGATTAGCGACAACATAGTTTCAACTTAAGTGACAAAGAAGTTTTGAAATTGCTATCTATATCAAACCGCCATGATAATGAATATCAATTGCATAATTTTTTATTTGAAAGTAATCTCGTCTTTTAAGGGCGTGCCAAAAAATGAATCCAGCAAGATAGATGATATCTTTCCATTTTCTTTGACGAATCACTGTCGCAGACAATGTACGAAAGCATGAAGACGAGGGTAGAGAAAGTGGTCGAGAGAGGCAAGGTTAGTGAGGAGTACATCACTAGTGAAGAGGAGCGCCAAGCTTTCAACAAATGGACTCGAGGATTCACTCGCCAAGATCACCCCACCGTAATCCAGGTCATCTCAACTTTCAAATAGATTTCTCTCATGTTAATATGAAGTTATTATTGATTATTATACCAACGTACGCTGTGGCCATATGCATTTACTTTCTGTGACTGGAGATAGATGCAATTATACATACTAGACGTTTGTGGAAGCATGAGAACTTAGTCATCACAGTTGAAAAAAAAAAAATATCAACAATGATAAATATGACATAATATGTATTTAAATAATTAGATCCCGGCCAACCGTGATATTTTATCTATGATACTTACGTGCAAACTTGCAACTAGGGGACCAGGTCTTGTTGGAGAAGGGCAAAGACGAAGACAATGCAAGCCATGCAATGCCTAATCTCATATACGTATCCCGACAGAAGAGCAGGACCTCCCCACATCATTTTAAGGCTGGCGCTCTCAATGCCCTGGTATATGCTGACCCAAATTTAAGCCATATATACCACTTGTTGTTGCTTGTCACTTGGCTTTGTCTATGATATTTATGCATCACCTGTGGCTGTGGGGCTTGCAACAGCCCCTTAGCTTCCATCTTCTCACGTCTCTCACCTTAAATCCTTCTTTTGTCGTTTCAAAAATGAATGGTTACGATAACTTAATATAGCAACTTGGTTCACGCTATGTTATTGTTAAGTTAATATACAAATGAAAAGAATCGAACTTAACAACTAGATTCACGCTCTGTTACTGTAAAATTAATATGCAAGTAAAAAGAGTCGAATTCAAGACTTTGTCAAATTAGAGTTCTGATACTATGTTAAGTAATTATCCGGAAGTCAGAATCAATGTAATTATCTTTCCTTTGACCAATGGCCGGGTCCTCAAACCGGCCTTCCTCCCATCTATTCCTCGTATCGTGCTTAACAATTTCCATACACAATAAGTTTTAGATTTTTGGCAATTATATGAGGTCAGCAAGGGTGAGATCTCACACTATTGGCATGTACACGAATTGTACAGACTTACAATATTATTTTCTAATTTATGTTGTTAATTTTTTGCCAATGTTGATTTTTGAAGCTACGAGTGTCGGCCGTAATGACCAATGCACCTATAGTCCTCACTCTAGACTGCGACATGTACTCCAACGATCCCCAGACGCCTCACCGTGTGCTATGTTACTTCTCGGATCCTTCAACCCGGCCCAAATTGGGGTACATTCAGTTTCCGCAGCGCTTTCATGGGCTCAACAAAGCCGATATCTATGCCTGCGAATTCAAACGGTTGTTTCAGATCAACCCAGCAGGGATGGATGGGCTCGCAGGCCCCAATTATGTTGGAACCGGATGCTTTTTCAGCCGCCGAGCTCTCTTTGGAGGCCCATCATCACTGGTGCCGCCAGAAATCCCAGAGCTGGGCCCGAGCCACGTCACTAAAAAGCCCATTACGGCCCAAGAAGTTTTGACTTTAGCCCATCATGTGGCTGGGTGCAATTATGAAAACCAGACCAACTGGGGCTCCAAGGTAAATCTTCTTGGTCTTGTTGCTTTTTGCAAACAATTATTAGCAATTAAAGAAAATTGTTTGACAAGTCATATGGTTGTCGGTTTATTCTGACAATTTACAAAAACAACCAAGGAGAAATTTCTTTTGACTAGTTTTGTTTTCTTTCCCTTAATAATTTGGTCCTAAGTTACATATGTGTTTCTCAATGGAAAATTCAATTTGCAGATGGGCTTTCGATACGGATCACTGGTCGAGGACTTCTACACGGGTTACCGATTGCAGTGCGAGGGATGGGAATCAGTTTTTTGCCATCCGGGCATGCCTGCATTTTTGGGCGATGTACCCATCAGCCTCAACGATGTCCTAAACCAAACCAAGCGATGGTCCGTCGGGCTCTTTGAAGTGGCATTCTCAAAATACAGTCCACTAACATTTGGGTTTCGGTCCATGGGCCCTATCATGGGTCTTTGTTATGCACACTATGCCTTCTGGCCCATATTGGCAATTCCAATCACCATATATGCCTTCCTCCCTCAGCTAGCTCTCCTCAGTGGTGTCTCCATCTTTCCAAAGGTATGTAGCTGAAAAATGAGTATTTCAGAAGCTAATCTTTGATGAAATGTGGATGAGAACAGGAAGTAACAAATAATGCTACACTTCTAAGTTGTATACAAAATTGGACTTCAAATTAATGAGCTTCTTTTTTTTTTTTTTCCAACATTTCTACGTCCTATGATCCCATTTAAATACTTTGATTGTAGTGAATCGGATCATTTTTGAAACAAAGTTTGGGACAAATATGTAAGAGTAACCACCAGTCAGGCTAAATTAAGATTCTGCATTTCCTTTTTCAGGTTATAAAATCTTAGCCAAATAGAGGAAAGCCCAATTTTAGCTGAATGTGCCACACCCAGGATGGAATAAGAAGCTTTAACACCTATGTGGTTCATAAGAACTTGTAATACTATATTCTCATGATGAGGAAGTATTAAGTTTAAATTGGGAAAAAAATATACTCCGTCACTTTACTACTATAAGGATCTTTTGCTAACTATTGCATTAATATGCAAATTCATGATACAGGTGACAGATCCATGGTTTTTCTTGTATGCGTTTCTGTTTGTTGGGGCATACAGCCAAGATTGTCTCGACTTCATCTTAGCCCACGGTACCTTGGAAAGGTGGTGGAATGATCAGAGGATGTGGCTGATAAGGGGACTATCATCTTACTTGTTCGGATCCATCGAATTCGTAACCAAACAGTTGGGCATTGCCACCCAAGGATTCAACATAACTAGCAAAGTTGTAGATGATGAGCAAAGTAAAAGGTACGAACAAGGGACGTTTGAGTTCGGAGTGCCCTCCTCGATGTTCATGCCATTAGCTGTGGCAGCAATACTGAATCTAACCGCGTTCCTCAGGACATTCATAGAAGTTTTCAGGGGCAGAAGCTTTGATGGATTGCTTTTGCAAGTGCTCATAGTTGGTTTTGTGGTACTGAATAGCTTCCCAATTTACCAGGCCATGGTTTGGAGGACAGACAAAGGAAGGATGCCCACCAAGACTACCATCATCGCAATATTTCTAGTTTGGGGTCTCTATGCAGTAGTTTACCTCTACCACTGATTTAAAAATTCCTATCGTTGAAAAATAAACTTGATATAGTTATTTGGAGTGGTCATTAGTGTGATATGTTAGTGGGTTATTAAGTTGTGTCTTAGTGGGCGCATAAGTTGTAAGTGCATTATTGTTATGTGTTAGTGGAATTAGTGGCTATTATATTGTTGAAATAGTGGGTTAGTGGTAAATTAATTACATGTCTAGGAGTTACTTAGAAGTGCTATAAAATGTGTAAGATGATGCAAATGTAAGGAGAGGAAGAACTATGAGATAAATTTTTTTAAGGTATATTATGTGTTATCTTCAAGTTCTCTCCATGTCCTCCTCATATAAGTGAGTGTATGAGTTTGAGTGCAGCAAAGTGTGAACTTGAGTGATTCATTTGTCTCCAACACCTATTGAGGCCAGGACTTTTATTGTTCTGTTCCATGTAATCTGAGCTTTCCCTTGCTTTGCTTCTGTATGGTTCCTTAACTGTCCTGCATCTAGATTCTTGCATTTCCTTATGAGAAGAGAATTCGTGATATCCATTTCGATTAATTAGAAATGCTATCGTCTGCCCTAAACAATAGCTGTCTTATCAGAAGCTAACAATTAGCCGTAGTACGTGAAGAGTTGGCATGGCCTCAAAGGTGGTAAGGTGAGGTTTTTAGAGAACACTACGCGTCAAGTATAAACATTAGCTATTGAGTACTCCGACCATCTCTGCTCAAGTGGCATTAAACTTACATTTCATAACTCGAGTAGCATATCCAGCGATCGAAGTGTTTCGTTTATGGTTTGGAGAGATTTTGAATTGTTATGTGCCACCTCTAGTGTCAGGTACCTGTCATGTGACTGGTCTGCAAATAGAAGTTCCCGGCATAACAAATGCTTTTGTTTATCGCGAAAGGTATTGAAAAAAAGTTCTCTCTGGATATCAAGTTAAGTAAATAAGATCTGTATTTTTGCGGTCTTTTCTTGACTAAAATGCTAATACATTTGTAGAATGCAGTGAAGGGAAAGGCCGTAGCCATTTGGAGATGCAAGGATTATGGCTAAGACAGTGTAGCGTGCATATTCATTTCGAGCCGTGTAGCTTGCAACTGTTAGCAGCACGCAAATCATTTGGAGAGTGCGAGCGAGAGAGCAACTGTTAGTTTTCACTATCTTAGTGTGATGCAGATCTTGTAAACGATATGATAGTTTTTACCATCAAAATCGGATAAATTGCACTAGGCGCCCCTAATTGCTCGCGGTAGCTTGTTGCGGCCTAAAGTTCATTTTAAGTATCTCGTACCACAAACTTGCATAACTGTGGTGCGAAACACCCCACGACCACTTTCCAGCCAATGAACTCATCAAAGTGATAATTTAACTCAATTTTGGGGGATATTTTTGGCAAATCACCTCTCTCTCTCTCTCTCTCTCTCTCTTTATGTGTGTGTGTGTGTGTGTGTAGTCTGTTTGAAGAAGAAGAGAATTGGGAAGTGTGAAGACAAATGAAAGAAGAATTTGCTCATCTATCTATCTTGTTCATCTTGGATGCTATTTTCTCGTTTCTATTGGAATTGATGCTCATTGTGGACCTACAGATGCATTTGTTGGTTGTAATGTATGAGCAATGCTTTTAGGTGAATGGAGTATAATGCGCTTTTCTTTACTTAAACGTGTGTTCAGGCTTTGCGCCTAGGAACCAAGGGCTCTTTGCGCTTTACGTGTGCCTGCACTTTAGATAACTAAGGTACTTCACCGTGTGATCGAAGCCTATATATGGGCAAGCTTGTCAACGTAAGTGTTGGTATCATTCCTCAAGCTACCTGATTAATTCCACCTTCTAAGGTTGAGTAGGTAATTATTCTGTTGATGCTTCTTTTCACATCTTCCCACCAAAAAATATGTTGGTTTTTTTTTTTTTTGGGTGGGGGGTGGGGTAGCGCTTTTCTGAATGATCTTTTCAAGGCCAATTAATTAACTGGCCAGTTGTGGTCTGGTACTCCTGGCAACATATTCTAGCATTTTGTGTTGGATCCTTGTACATTGTACTAAACAATTTTATCTATTGCCTCTAAGAAGAAATAAAGTTCAAATCACTAAATCGATCAGCGTGTTCTTTCCTGGACATTGTTTTGTGTTTATTGTTTATACACGACTAAGGTACTCTTTTCTTGTAGTTAAAATGCCTGAATTTTGTAGACTGTAGCTTGCTTCTTCAGCCAATTTGATGTTTGCATATGTATCTTTGTTTCTACTGCATTCTTGCTGCTTACTTCTTTTGCTTTTTCCCATGAAAAGAGTGGTTTTTTGCCGTCTACTAGCAGGAAGAATCTTTCTCGATTTTAGACCTGATCTTCAAATCCTGAAAGTATTGAGGTGCATCCTTCTCAAATATTAAGCATTTATTTGAGAAGCATATATTAAGAAGTGGCTGCTACTTTTCGATTCGTGTTAGATACGTAGAGAAGGTTAATGGCATCTTCCATTCGTGGACATAACTTTCGAACTTGGATTGGTAATTCACACTACTTTCGAACTTGGATTGCGGTGGCTGGGTAGTAGTTAGTTAGATTGCCATCTTTTGGTTCTTATTCTTGACTATTTTTTTTGCTTTCTTTCTCAAGAGAAATGGCGTATATAAGAAAGGAAACATTTGGTAACAAGAGTTTCATTTTTAGACCAAATTTGCGTGAGTACTCTTCGGAATTACGTTCTTAGAGTTAACCACTTCACAAAAGAATTCAGTCCTCCTTGCTTGTTTGGAGGCTCGTTTAAAACGGATTTTTGTGAGATAACAGAAAAGACAATATTTGAAATTTGTCTAAATTATTGCACTTGACTTCTTAAGCAAATAAGTATAAAGTTCAGGCCAGACTTGCCTTAAATTGACTAAGGAGATAAATAAGGCAACTTTCAGTACGAAATGAGAAGGCTTATATTGTGTCCACACAAACAAACATAAATTTCATCGGGCAAAATAAACCACCCCAAACTCATGCATCAGAGAGATCTAATTGCTATCAATCTATCTCAATATCATGCTAGGATTTTGAACATTGATGAAAAGAAAATCAAGTAGAAGAGCTCCACAATCAACGACATCAATTATACATTTTTTGTTATTTATCGTGAGTAAAATTTCAGATAACCCTTATGATAGTGACTCACAGTTTTGTCTAATAAGGAGACTAAATTTGCACCTCTTTTGCTAAATAAATACGCCTTCAATTACTAGAGGGTTCAAAAGTGTGACTAATGCCTTTTTTAGCGACAAAATAGTGTGAATTTATGGAAAACAACAGAAGAATGTTGATCCTCACGTGGTAGTTCGATCTTGTTTTAGTTGATTAAGCGGGTAGCTTTGCCGTCTGTTTCAGGACTTTTTATATCTTTCATTCGGGTATAATGCTGTCTTGAAGCAAAAGGAAAAAAAAATTATTGTATAAACTTTCTGTTGAGGCTCCTACATGTTGCTACCTCATCGAGAAGACAATAACAAGGAGCAAAAAGAAATTTTCTATCAAGGTCTCGAAAACTAACAAGAATAATTTCAAAAATTTGTATCGAGGGCGTGGTTGCATTGTGTATCATTATGTCAGAATACGTTTCGACGTAAACATGTGAAAAAGACCATGTACTCGATCACCGAGCCAAAGAGAATTGATTACTGCATAATTTCTTTATATAACTTAAGTAGGACTATATAAACCCTTTAAAGGTATCTTCAAGTAACTCGAGCATCCGATCCGAGGTCGTCGATCCCATACCCCGTGCGCCCCAGTGCATCGGGGAATGAGATTTTGTAATATTCTACTAAAATGACGTCGTTTATCTCTTTTGCTGCGTGACAGGAGAGGTGGACGCAATGTTGCACCAAGCTATCAATCATTCACGTACCCTCATTTTCGCGTATTAATGGTTTCTGATGGTGTAAGAACCATGGGGTCCTTTGATATCCCTATAAATTGATGATGAACGCCTTCAATATTTGAACCCTTGTAAACCTACCTTCCCTGCAAGAAATCAAGCAGCTAAGATTGCAGTAATGGAGGTTTCTACCCCTCTTCACTCGCAGAGGCTCATGCGTCGCGTGGCCGTGAACCGTGCCTTTGCACTGGCTTATGCATGCGCCATCTTGGCTCTGCTCTATCACCATGCACTCACTCTCCTCCGCTCGACCACTTTAATCTCCTTTTCCATGTCCATGTCCTTGCTGGTTGCTGATGTTATCCTAGCCTTCATGTGGGCGACCTCGCAGTCTTTCCGGATGCGCCCCGCCGTTCGCCAGGTTTTCCCGGAAAACCTCGAGAAAGTGGTGAAGAGGGAAGACTTTCCGAGTTTGGACATCTTTATATGCACCGCGGATCCGTACAAAGAGCCACCGATGAACGTCGTGAACACGGCCTTATCGGTGATGGCGTACGATTACCCGACGGAGAAGCTTTCTGTGTATATCTCTGATGATGGTGGCTCGGAGCTTACTCTCTTTGCTTTCATGGAGGCTGCTAAGTTTGCAAACCACTGGTTGCCCTATTGTAGGGACCGTGAAATCTTGAAGAGATGCCCCCATGCTTATTTCAGTTCAAACTATCTTAGGTGCTCTGAGACTGAGAAGATTAAGGTAAAATCTAGCTTAGCTCAGTCATTAGCAGTAAATATTTATGATATTTTCCTGCTGCTTCTCTTATATATGTTGTTCCTAATTTAGTTCTGCATCTGAATTTGTTCTATCGCATGGACTAATTCTAGATCTAGTGTTACTTTCCATCAACTTTGTTACTGTTGGGCGATAATCGAAGAGAGTGAACGATTTTTATGAGGACGAGAACTGTACTCTCCTTACGAGCTGCCTTTTGCTTGACATTTGAACACCTCTGGTTGTGGTTGGAGCAGCCAAGATGGAGGGATGTGGTTCTAACTAAAAGTACCATAGGAGTTCTTTTCATTTTAATCACTTTATTAACCTTGAAATGGACTTCTTCTTCCAAACAAAGCGTTAGATAAAACCCTTTCTCTGTCTCCTCAAACAATTCGAGAACCTTTCCTGCATATCCTTCTTCAATTTATGGTTTTTAGTAACCTGAATTGCCAGTTGACAATAGGAATGAGCACTAAACCGTTTAAATCTGCCTGAAATGCCCAAATCGATCAAACCAAACTGTGCAAAAACCTTAATGGTTCGATATGCGGTTCACTTTTTTGAAATCGATCACAAACTGAATCGAGCCGGACCGAGCTATGATATATCTCTTAATTTTTAGTGACATTCATTGATAATTTTCACATATATTGTACTAAGCAAACCCAAATAGACGAAACTTTGAAAGCTAAGGAAAAGAAAATAATGACAGCAGTTAATTACAACACAAAAGTCTAATGATTAGTATCTTTTGTATATCAACTAATTCTTTCTCATACATCAATGCTTAATCCATAATTCAGTTTTTTCTTATAATATATATCTGAAGTAATACTTATATCTTATGTTATCAAGAGCACTAAGATATTGAATGTAATTAAGATTATGTACAATATATAGAAAATATAACTTCAACTTTGGACAATATTTAGATCCAATCGTAAGTGGATAAAGGGTTGAAATTATTATATAAACCGATACAAATGACCAAACCTAACCGTTTAAACTGGCTAACTAAAAAAACGTTGAAATCGATGGCGTTTGGGTCGTTTCGGTTCAAAAAAATTTAAATTGAAGGATAATAGTTCGATTAGCGGTTTAACCTCCAAGCTGATCCGTGATCATCCCTACCTGAGAATGGCCCTGAATCACCGAATCTTAACTCAATTTTCTCTCTCTCCTCCCCAAACCACAACATGTTAACGTGGTATTGCTGGTTCATGTCAAGCTTGGTAAGATTTAGTTAAACCTGAAAATTTCATGTCAATCTTGGAAAGTCAGCTTTGTCAAGCATTCCAAACTACAGCAGCGCTCCCGAATCTTCCTCAAAAAGAGCAAACTTGAACTGGTCATGAAAAGCTTCATACCAGAAGAACTAATTTGCATGATGCAGGGTGTAAGAGATAGGCTTCGTTACACGTACTAGTCATGCTCAACCAACTCATAGCTTATCATGTTGGAGAAGTTATGGCGGTCCTTGTTCAGGTCCTCAAAATGAGAACCCTTTAAAATTCAAGTACGAAAGTCCTCTTGACCCCTTCCCAACAAAACTCCTTATTATTTTATGAAGTACAACCCCGATTTGTAAATTTGTTATTGCACAGATTTTTGGTTTATTGAAGTTATCATAAAGTTAAAATGGCTGTCAATTTCTGCTTTGATGCATTATTTTGGGCATAAACTGTGTTACTCCGTATTATTCAAGTTGTGGGTCGTAATTCTCCTCCACTTTTGTTTTGATATTTTATACTATTTGTTATAACAAAAGGAATATATAATACTAATATAGTAATACAAATGTCATCTTTTCTTTGGTACCTGCTAACCAAATTTAATTATTTTGATGGCCACCGAGGTTAACAAAAAGGATGTTTAATTATTTTGCTGCCCACAGAGGTTAACAAAAAGGATGTTATGTAGCAACAATAATGCTTCCTCCGCGTTAATGATTGTATTTAACCACCCTAGTTTGATACGGAGTATTTCTTTTTCTGGAAAAATTATATAGAAGACTGCGACTTGCGAGCAGTCAGTTTAGCTAAATAACATAAATAAAAATATAGCAGATATACGCAAATGACAATCGGAATTTGGTAGGCTTCTCTAGATCGAGATAAACAAATCGAAAAATAAACAACTGCCCCTGATAAAAAGCGTAGAAACTATGAACTGCCACCCTGATTTGTTATTTACACACCTTTCTTTTGATACATGTCAAGTATGATTAGCGGCATAGTTTCAACTTAATTTAGTGACAGATAAGTTTTGAAATTTCTATCTATATCAAGCTGCCATGAAAATGAATATCAATTCCATGATTTTTTATTTGTACTCTAAAAGTAATCTCTTCTTTATGGACGGGTAAAAAAATGAAGCCAACAAGATAGATGATATCTTTCCATTTTCTTTGACAAATCACTGACGCAGACTATGTACGAAAGCATGAAGACGAGGGTAGAGAAAGTGGTCAAGAGAGGCAAGGTTAGTGACGAGTACATCACTAGTGAAGAGGAGCGCCAGGCTTTCAACAAATGGACTCGAGGGTTCACTCGTCAAGATCACCCCACCGTAATCCAGGTCATCTCAACTTTCAAATAGATTTCTCTAGTTTGCACCTGAAGTTATTATCGATTATCACATCTTCCAATGGACGCTCTAATCATTCGACTTTCGTGACTGGACATAGAAGCGACCATAAAAGTTAGACCTCTATGGGTAATTATATTGTATCTTAATTGAAACAGTAAAGACTTTGAGGCATGAAAACTTAGTCATCATAGTTGAAAAAATCTAACGATGATAAATATAACGTACTATAACTAACAAATAAGCGAGTTTGGAAATCTTCCATCTTGCTAAGAAGATACCACCCGTGATATTTTGTCTCTGATGTTTTGCGCGCAAAATTGCAATTAGGGAACCAGGTTTTGTTGGACAAGAGCAAAGGCAAAGACAATGCAGGCCATGCAATGCCAAATCTCATATACGTATCCCGACAGAAGAGCAGGACCTCCCCACATCATTTTAAGGCTGGCGCTCTCAATGCCCTGGTATATGCTGACCCAAATTTTAGCCATACCACTTGTTGTTGCTTGTCACTGGCTTTGTCTATGATATTTATGCATCACTTGTGGGCCTTGCAAGTTGCAACTGCCCCTTGGCTTCCATCTTCTCCCACGTTTTCCACCTTTAATCCTTATTTTGTCGGTCCAAAAATGGTTGGTGATGGTAACTTCAGTGCCGGAACTATTGAAGGGAAGGGCCGGGGGGGACCATGGCACCCCCCCCTCCTTATTTTACCAATATAATCTTTGGTTAAAGTATTAAAACTAAAAATAATTTATTTTACCAAGCATAATATTTGTTTAAAGTAATAAAAAGTTCTAAATTCCTAATATATATTTTGAGATTTGAATACTTTCAATTTATTTTGTCTTTGAAGGTTAAAATTTTGTTATTAACAAGTGCCACTAAAAGCCATTTGAAGTTTGAGAATTTAAGTTTTGAGTAAATTTCCTATATGTTGTTGTTTTAATTATAATTCATAGGAAAATCATGTTAGTCTATTTGTCTTGTATAGACAAACTCAAAGTTTTACTAATACTTTTTTCACTATTCAATCTCAAATATATATTTTTTCATATATGTGCAGCTGAAATACTCACGAGTACTATAGTATTTAATTAAATTATTTCTAAGCTATTATGTATAGACTAAAACGTATAAATGCACGCAAATGATATAACCTCCATATAAATGTGATGCTATTACTATAATGCGCATAGACATATAATGCCTTTAGTTCATCGTATGCAATTGAAGAATATATATACTTCAAATTTACTTAATGTCGCTTTCTGCACCAAAACTAGTCTATTAAATTAATTTTATAACACCAGTGGCTAAAATTTCTATATTCAACTTTTGGCCCCCCTCGATATAACATCCTGGATCCGCCCCTGGGTAACTTGATACAATAATTTGGTTCCCGTTGTGTTACTGTTAAGTTATTAGTCACATTAATATTGTGTTAAGTTACCAGTTATTTAAAAAGTTTAAACTGTTAAAGAATGGACTTAATGTGGTTAACAATTACAGTATAAAGTCTCCATAAGTATGAGATTGGCAAATATGTAAGATGAGCAAGTGTGAGATCTCATACTATTGGCATGTACATGAATAACACAAAGTTACAATGCCTTTTTCTTTTTTTTTTTAATTTACGTTGTTAATTTTTGGTAATTTTGAATTTTCAAGTTACGAGTATCAGCGGTAATGACCAATGCACCTATAGTCCTCACTCTGGACTGTGACATGCGCTCCAACGATCCCCAAACGCCTCACCGCGTGCTATGTTACTTCTCGGATCCTTCAGCCCGGCCCAAGTTAGGGTACATTCAGTTTCCGCAGCGCTTTCATGGGCTCAACAAGGCCGACATCTATGCTTGCGAGTTCAAGCAGTGGTTCCAAATCAACCCACTTGGGATGGATGGGCTTGCAGGCCCTGGTTATATGGGAACCGGATGCTTTTTCAGCCGTCGAGCTCTCTTTGGAGGCCCATCATCATTCGTGCCGCCAGAAATCCCAGAGTTGGGCCCCAGCCACGTCACTGAGAAGCCCATTACGGCCCAAGAAGTTTTGACTTTAGCCCATCACGTGGCAGGGTGCAATTATGAAAACCAGACCAACTGGGGCTCCAAGGTAAAGCTTTTTGTTCTTGTAAACAATTGTTAGCTCTTGTCCTTTTGATGTTTATAAAAATTCCACCAAAATTCCTAGAATGGAACTTTTACAAAAGTCAAATAATCAGTTAAAGAAAATTCTTTGACAAGTTAAATGGTAGTCAGTTTATCGTGACAATTTACAAAAAAATACCCAAGGAGAAGTTGCTTTTGACTAGTTTTTTTAGCTTTACCTTAGTAAGTTACATATGTGTTTCTTAATGGCAAATACAATGTGCAGATGGGCTTTCGATACGGATCACTGGTCGAGGACTACTTTACGGGTTATCGATTGCAGTGTGAGGGATGGGAATCAGTTTTTTGCCATCCTGACACGCCTGCATTTTTGGGCGATGTACCCATCAGCCTCGACGATGTCCTAAAACAAGCCAAGCGATGGTTCGTCGGGCTCCTTGAGGTTGGTTTCTCAAAATACAGTCCACTAACGTTTGGATTTCGATCCATGGGCCCTATCATGGGTCTTTGTTATGCACATTATGCCTTATGGGCCATATTGACAATTCCAATCACAATATATGCCTTCCTCCCTCAGCTGGCTCTCCTCAGTGGTGTCTCCATCTTCCCAAAGGTATGTGGCTGAAAGTGTAAATGAGTATTTCAGAAGCTAAACTTAGATGAAAAGTTATGAGAAGAGGAAGTAACAAATAAAGCTAGACTTTTAAGTTGTATATACAAAATTAAACTCCAAATTAATGAGTTAGCTAGCACATTCTTTTTGAACATTTTTATGTCCTATGATGCACTTTTAAATACTTCAATCCTAGTGAATCGGATCATTTTTGGATCAAAGTTTGGGACAAATAGAGTAACACCACTTAGGCTAAATTAAGATTCTGCGTTTCCTTTATAAGGCTATTAAATCTAAGCTAAATAGAGGAAAGCCCAACTTTATAAGGCTACTGAATGTGCCACACCCAGGATGGAGTAAGAAGCTTTACCACCCATGTGGTCCATAAGAAATTTGTAGTACCATATTCTCATGATGAGGAAGTATTAAGTTTAATTTGGCAAAAAATTATATCATTTCACTACTATAAGCATCTTTTGCTAACTATGGCATATGCAAATTCATGATACAGGTGACAGATCCATGGTTTTTCTTGTATGTGTTTCTATTTGTTGGGGCATACAGCCAAGATTGTCTCGAGTTCATCTTAGCCCACAGTACCTTGGAGAGGTGGTGGAATGATCAGAGGATGTGGCTGATAAGGGGACTATCATCTTGCTTGTTTGGATTTATCGAATTCATAACCAAACAGTTGGGCATTGCCACCCAAGGATTCAACATAACCAGCAAAGTTGTAGATGATGAGCAAAGTCAAAGGTACAAACAAGGGACCTTTGAGTTCGGAGTGCCCTCCCCAATGTTCGTGCCATTAGCAGTGGCAGCAATATTGAATCTAACCGCGTTCCTCAGGGGATTCATAGAAGTTTTTAGGGGCAGAAGCTTTGATGGATTGCTTTTGCAAGTGCTCATAGCTGGTTTTGTGGTACTGAATAGCTTCCCAATTTACCAGGCCATGGTTTGGAGGACAGACAAAGGAAGGATGCCCACCAAAACTACCATCATTGCAGCATTTCTAGTTTGGGGTCTCTATGCAGTAGTTTAAATCTACCACTGATATAAAAATTCCTATCGAGGCCAGGACTTTTAGTGTTCTGTTCAATGTAATCTGAGCTTTCCTTTCCTTTGCTTCTGTATGGTTCCTTAACTGTCTAGCATATAGATTCTTGCATTTCCTTATGAGAAGAGAATTCGTGATATCCATTTCGATTAATTAGAAATGCTATCGTCTGCCCTTAACCATAGCTGTCTTATCAGAAGCTAACAATTAGCCGTAGTACGTGAAGAGTTGGCATGGCCTCAAAGGTGGTAAGGCGAGATTTTTAGAGAACACTACGCGTCAAGTATAAACATTAGCTATTGAGTACTCCGACCATCTCTGCTCAAGTGGCATTAAACTTACATTTCATAACTCGAGTAGCATATCCAGCGATCGAAGTGTTTCGTTCATGGACTGGAGAGATTCTGAATTCTTATGTGCCACCACTAGTGTCAGGTACATGTCATGTGGCTGGTCTGCAAATAGAAGTTCCCGGCATGACAAATGCTTTTGTTTATCGCGAAAGGTATTGAAAAACAGCTCTCTCTGGATATCAAGTTAAGTAAATAAGATATGTATTTCTGCGGTCTTTTCTTGACTAAAATGCTAATTCATTTGTAGAATGCAGTGAAGGGAAAGGCCGTAGCCATTTGGAGATGCAAGGATTATGGCTAAGACAGTGTAGCGTGCATATTCATTTCGAGCCGTGTAGCTTGCAACTGTTAGGAGCACGCTAATCATTTGGAGAGCGGGAGCGAGAGAGCAACTGTTAGTTTTTACTATCTTAGTGTGATGCAGATCTTGTAAACGACATGATAGTTTTTACCATCAAAATCGGATAAATTGCACTAGGCGTCCCTAATTGCTCGCGGTAGCTTGTTGCGCCTCAAAGTTCATTTTAACTATCTCGCACCACAAACTTGCATAACTGTGGCGCGAAACACCACACGACCACTTTCCGGTCAATGAACTCATCGGAGTGGTAATTTAACTCACTTTTGGGGGACATTCGTGCATGTGTGTGTGTAGTCTGTTTGAAGAAGAAAGTGAACTGGGAAGTGTGAAGACGAATGAAAGAAGAACCTGCTCATCCATCTATCTTGTTCATCTTGGATGTTATTTTCTCGTTTCTATTGGATTTGATGTTCATTGTGGACGTACAGATGCATTTGTAGGCTCTAAGGTAAGAGGAATGTTTTTATGTGATTGGAGTATAATGGGCTTTCCTTTGCTTAAGTGTGTGCCTAGGCTTTGCGCCTAGGGTCTAGGGGCTCTTTGCACTTTACACGTGTGCCTGCACTTTAGATAACTATGGTGCTTCACCGTGTGATCGAAGCCTATATATATGGGCAAGCTTGTCAACGGAACTGTTGGTATCAGTCCTCAAGCTACCTGATTAATTCCACCTTCAGAGTGAGTAGGTAATTATTCTGTTGATGCATCTTTCCACATCTTCCCACCAAAAAATGTGTTGGGTTTTTTTTTTTTTTTTTTGTTGGGGTTTTTTTTTTGCGTGAAACACTTCAGAAATTTTTTTTTTTTTTTATGTTTAGAACTGCAATTCAATATGACCCGTCGGCATGGAGAATCAAACTCGGGACCTTGAGGTCATTCCTCGAGGCCCTTTACTACTTTCACCACCCCTTGGGGGTTAGAATTACGTTCTTAGAGTTAACCACTTCACAAAAGAATTCAGTCCTCCTTGCTTGTTTGGAGGCTCGTTTAAAACGGATTTTTGCGAGATAACAGAAAAGGCAATATTTGAAATTTGTCTAAATCATTGCACTCGACTTCTTAAGCAAATAAGTGTATAAAGTTCAGGCAAGACTTGCCTTAAATTGACTAGGGAGATAAATAAGGCAACTTTCAGTACGAAATGAGAAGGCTTATATTGTGTCCACACAAACAAACATAAATTTCATCGCGCAAAATAAACCACAAACTCATCCATCACACAGATCTAATCGCTATCAATCTATCTCAACATAATGCTAGGATTTTGAACATGGATGAAAAGAAAATCAAGTAGAAGAGCTCCACACTCAACGACATCAAGTATACAATTTTTGTTATTAATCGTGAGTAAAATTTCAGATGACCCTTATGATAGCGACTCACAATTTTGTCTAATAAGGAGACTAAATTTGCACCTCTTTTGCTAAAAAATGTGTTGGGGTTTTTTCTTTTTTTTTTTTTTTTGGGGGGGGGCGCTCTCTCCTCCCTTTCCAACCCCGATGTTTTCTTGGTTAAGTGCAATATTTCAGCCACCTTGCTATGCATCAAAATTTTCCTCTCTTAGGATTCAAGGCCAATTAATTAACCGGCCAGTTGTGGTCTGGTACTCCTGGCAACATATTCTAGCATTTTGTGTTGGATCCTTGTACATTGTACTAAACAATTTTATATATTGCCTCTAAGAAGAAATAAAGTTCAAATCACTAAATCGATCAGCGTGTTCTTTCCTGGACATTGTTCTGTGTTTATTGTTTATACAAGACTAAGGTACTCTTTTCTTGTAGTTAAAATGCCCGAATTTTGTAGACTGTAGCTTGCTTCTTCAGCCAATTTGATGTTTGCATATATATCTTTGTTTCTACTGCATTCTTGTTGCTTACTTCTTTTGCTTTTTCCCATGAAACGAGTGGTTTTTTCGCCGTCTACTAGCAGGACTAATCTTTCTCGATTTTAGACCTGATCTTCAAATCCTGAAAGTATTGAGGTGCATCCTTCTCAAATATTAAGCATATATTTGAGAAGCATATATTAAGTACTTTTCGATTCGTGTTAAATACGTAGAGAAAGTTGATGGCATCTTCCATTCGTGGACATACCTTTGGAACTAGGATTGGTAATGGTGCATCCTTCTCAAATATTGGTAAGGCACATGCCACCAACTCATCCTGGATAATTGGGTTCTGGGTAGTTATGTTGTGTTAATGATATTTTCACTAATGCATTGAACTGTCACTTTTATTGATGAGGTAGTCTGCTGATATGCAGCTTGGATGCTGATATGCAACTTCGGTGTCTGGTAAGTGTTTTAGAATGATTTTACCACCTTATACCGAAGCTGCATGTTGTTTTGGTACAAGTCATACGTGTTTTAAAAATAGAACTCGTATTTTACTTATATGAATAATACGTTCGAAGTACAAATACGCGGTGGTTGGGCGGTAGTTAGTTAGATTGCCATTTTTTGGTTCTTATTCTTGACTATTTTTTTGCTTTCTTTCTCAAGAGAAATGACATTTATAAGAAGGGAAACATATGGTAACAAGAGTTTCATTTTTAGACCAAATTTGCGTCATACTCTTCAGAATTGTGTTCTTTTTTTTTTTGGAATGTTTAGAACTGCAATTCAATGTGGCCCGTCGGCATAAGGAATCGAACTCGGGACCTCGAGGTCATTCCTCGAGGCCATTTGCCACTTTCACCACCCTTTGGGGTTAGAATTACGTTCTTAGAGTTAACCACTTCACAAAAGAATTCAGTCCTCCTTGCTTGTTTGGAGGCTCGTTTAAAACGGATTTTTGTGAGATAACAGAAAAGGCAATATTTGAAATTTGTCTAAATCATTGCACTTGACTTCTTAAGCAAATAAGTGTATAAAGTTCAAGCCAGACTTGCCTTAAATTGACTAGGGAGATAAATAAGGCAACTTTCAGTACGAAATGAGAAGGCTTATATTGTGTCCACACAAACAAACATAAATTTCATCGCGCAAAATAAAC
Source organism: Escallonia rubra (assembly GCA_033065855.1). NCBI lineage: Eukaryota > Viridiplantae > Streptophyta > Magnoliopsida > Escalloniales > Escalloniaceae > Escallonia > Escallonia rubra. Next base: position 87,303 of record JAVXUO010001850.1, read on the forward strand.
CACAAACTCATGCATCACACAGATCTAATCGCTATCAATCTATCTCAATATCATGCTAGGATTTTGAACATTGATGAAAAGAAAATCAAGTAGAAGAGCTCCACACTCAACGACATCAAGTATACAATTTTTGTTATTAATCGTGAGTAAAATTTCAGATAATCCTTATGATAGCGACTCACAGTTTTGTCTTATAAGGAGACTAAATTTGCACCTCTTTTGCTAAATAAACACGCCTTTTATTACTAGAGGGTTCAAAAGTGTGACTAATGCCTTTTTTAGCGACAAAATAGTGTGAATTTATGGAAAACAACAGAAGAATGTTGATCCTCACGTGGTAGTTCGATCTTGTTTTGGTTGATTAAGCGGGTAGCTTTGCCGTCTGTTTCAAGACTTTTTATATCTTTCATTAGGGTATAATGATGTCTTGAAGCAAAAGGAAAAAAAATATTGTATAAACTTTTGGTTGAGGGTCCTACATGTTGCTATCGAGAAGACAATTAAAATGAGCAAAAAGAAATTTTCTATCAAGGACCCACAACTAACAAGAATAATTTTAAAATTTTGTATCGAGGGCGTGGTTGCATTGTGTATCATTATGTTAGAATACCTTTCGACGTAAACATGTGAAAAAGACCATGTACTCGATCACCGAGTCAAAGAGAATTGATTACTGGGGTTAATTTTACGCTACACCCTGTACTTAGGGGTCAGTTGCACCCAGCACCCTATGATTTTAAAATTGGCACCCTGCACCACATATTCAAAAAACTTGACTTCCATCACCAAATGACGGTCAAAATGACCATTGACCAGATGTTTGTTAAATTTTTAAGGGTAAAATGGTATGTTAAGCCATGGAATCCACCTGCCATCCTAGTCACCAACTATGCACACCAATATCCTCCACGTCATTTTCCCTCAATAACCATATTTATCTTCTCTTCTCTCTCTTTCTCTTTCTCTTTCTCTCTCTCTCTCTCCCCTTCTCCCTTCCTCCCCTCGATCATCGATTAACCCACTACAAATCGGCCCACTGAAGACTTTTTTTTTTACAGGCGTGGAATTTCGACACCGACAGAGAGACTCAGTAGTTGAGTGGCGACAGATCTTGGATCGTCGATCTGGTAGCGGCAAGGCAGTGTCGAGGTGGTTGAGCGGTGAAGAGAAGAAAATAGACCCAGTGGCTGGTTGATTAGCGGATGACCGGTGGTCCACGGATCTGGTGACGGAGGAAGTAAAGGGTTGGTGGTTGGATTGTAAGAAACTTCAATCACACAAAGTTCATCTCCTGTCGTCACAATCATCACCACAATAACGTCATCTGATCCTCCAAACGGGTTGTTTGTGAAAGAAATTGGGGGCAAAGATTTTGAAAGTGAAGCTTTAAATCAACCTTAATCTCCAAATCAATATCAACCCATGTAGTGGGAAAACACAATCAAACAAAAGAGGAAAGGTAAAAGGATCACTTGGATTTTGATTCCAATTAAGCCACAGATGAATTATGGGTCTCGATCCATCCAAAGTCATGGACAAGATGTACCTCACTCGTATAGCCAAGTCAGCCTCCAAAAGACTCTGGCATCTCCATCGATTCCGCGACAACGAAAACAGCATCTTTGGCACCTTGATCGTGAAAATTAATGGCCGTAACTTTTACAATCCTTCTGTCATGTCAACTAGCTGTAACCATTGCCATTACCAACACCATCAAATATATCTGAAAATTTTCAATGCACCTTGATCCTCATCACCATCAGCACCATACCGTTGACATATTTTGGCTGCTCCGGCGGCATAGCGGCAGATCTGGTGGTTGCAAAATCTGGCGGCGGCGTCGACAGCACAGTGGCATGACAGCACGACACCGTCCTTGGTGGTCGATTGGCTGTTGGTGCCCCCATTGCCGGTTGCAGTTGGTGCCCCTCGCCGACGCCTGGCTGTTGGTGCCGTTGCCCCATTTGTTTTCTCTTCTGCTTCATTTCTTCTTCTGCTGTTAGAGAGAAATGATGACGTGGAGAGCCCAATTGGGCCATGTGTAGGTGACTTGGATGTCATGTATGCTTTAAGGGGCAATCAGACCATTTTACCCTTAAATTTTTAATGAACATCTTGTCAAAAGTCATTTTGACCGTCATTTGGTGATGGAAGTCAAGTTTTTTGAATATTTGGTGTTGGGTGTCAATTTTAAAATCCTAGAGTGCTGGGTGCAACTGACCCCTAAGTACAGGGTATAGCGTAAAATTAACCCTTGATTACTGCATAATTTTTTTATATAACTTAAGTAGGACTATATAAAAACTTTATAGTTATCTTCATGTAACTCGTGCAATACTAATAAAGCTCTCATTATTGCCTCTAATCCGATCCGAGGTCATCCATCCCATCCCCCGTGCGCCCCAGTGCATTGGGCAATGAGATTTTGTAATTTTCTACTAAAATGACGTCGTTTATCTCTTTTGCTGCGTGACGGGAGAGATGGAGACAATGTTGCACCAAGCTATCAATCATTCACCCTCATTTTCACGTATTAATGGCTTCTGATGGTGTAAGAACCATGGGGTCCTTTGACATCCCTATAAATTGATGATGAACGCCTTCAATATATGAAGCCTTGTAAACCTACCTTCCCTGCAAGAAATCAAGCAGCTAAGATTGCAGTAATGGAGGTTTCTACCCCACTTCACTCGCAGAGGCTCATGCGTCGCGTGGCCGTGAACCGTGCCTTTGCACTGGCTTATGCATGCGCCATCTTGGCTCTGCTCTATTACCATGCACTCACTCTCCTCCATTCGACCACTTTAATCTCCTTTTCCATGTCCATGTCCTTGCTGGTTGCTGATGTTCTCCTAGCCTTCATGTGGGCGACCTCGCAGTCTTTCCGGATGCGCCTCGCCGTTCGCCAGGTTTACCCGGAAAACCTCGAGAAAGTGGTGAAGAGGGAAGACTTTCCGAGTTTGGACATCTTTATATGCACCGCGGATCCGTACAAAGAGCCACCGATGAACGTCGTGAACACGGCCTTATCGGTGATGGCGTACGATTACCCGACGGAGAAGCTTTCTGTGTATGTCTCTGATGATGGTGGCTCGGAGCTTACCCTCTTTGCTTTCATGGAGGCTGCTAAGTTTGCAAACCACTGGTTGCCCTATTGTAGGGACCGTGAAATCTTGAAGAGATGCCCCCGTGCTTATTTCAGTTCAAACTATCTTAGGTGCTCTGAGAGTGAGAAGATTAAGGTAAAATCTAGCTTAGCTCAGTCATTAGCAGTAAATAGCAGTAAATCTAGCTTAGCTTAGTCTGAGACTGAGAAGATTAAGGTAAAATCTAGATTAAGGTTTAAATGCTAGCCCCTACTTTTGAGATAAACAAATAGAGAAATAAACAACTGCCCCATATAAAAAAGCATAGAAACTATGAACTGCCACCCTAGTTTGTTAGTTACACACCTTTCTTTTGAATTTTGATATATGTCAAGTATGATTAGCGACATAGTTTCAACTTTAGTAATAGATAAGTTTTGAAATTTCTATCTATATCAAACTGCCATGAAAATTAATATCAATTGCATGATTTTTTGTTTCTACCCTAAAAGTAATCTTTTCTTTATGGACGGGTCAAATAATGAAGCCATCAAGCTAGATTATCATATCTTTCCATTTTCTTTGACGGCTCACTGACGCAGACCATGTACGAAAGCATGAAGATGAGGGTAGAGAATGTAGTTGAGAGAGGTAAGGTTAGTGACGAGTACATCACTAGTGAAGAGGAGCGCCAAGCTTTCAACAAATGGACTCGAAGATTTACTCGTCAAGATCACCCCGCCGTAATCCAGGTCATCTCAACTTTCAAATAGATTTCTTTAATTTTAATCTGAAGTTATTATCGATTATCACATCTTCCAATGGACGCTTTGATTATTTGACTTTCGTGACTGGACATAGAAGCGACCATAAAAGTTAGATCTCTATGGGTAATTATATTGTATCTTAATTTAAACTGATGTTTTGCGTGCAAATTTGCAACTAGGGAACCAGGTTTTGTTGGACAGGGGCAAAGACAGAGATAATGCAGGGCATGCAATGCCAAATCTCGTGTACGTATCCCGACAGAAGCTCAGGACCACCCCACATCATTTTAAGGCTGGCGCTCTCAATGCCCTGGTATATGCTGAGCCAAATTTAAATTTCGCAGCACTTGTCAGTGGCAAATATTGTGTTAAGTTACCCGTTATTTAAAAAACTTGAACTGTTAATGAATGAACCTAACGTGCTTAACAATTACAGTATAAAGTCTCCATAAGTATCAGATTGACAAATATGTAAGGTCAGCAAGTATGAGATCTCTTAATTTTGGCATGTACACGAATAACACAAAGTTACAATGACCCCCCCCCCCCCTCTATTTACGTGGTTAAGTTTTGGCAATTTCGATTTTTCAAGCTACGAGTATCGGCGGTAATGACCAATGCACCTATAGTCCTCACTCTGGACTGCGACATGTACTCCAACGATCCCCAAACGCCTCACCGCGTGCTATGTTACTTCTTGGATCCTTCAGCCCAGCCCAAGTTGGGGTACATTCAGTTTCCGCAGCGCTTTCATGGGCTCAACAAGGCCGACATCTACGCTTGCGAGTTCAAAAAGTGGTTCCAAATCAACCTACTTGGGATGGATGGGCTTGCAGGCCCTGCTTATGCTGGAACCGGATGCTTTTTCAGTCGCCGAGCTCTCTTTGGAGGCCCATCATCATTCGTGCCACCAGAAATCCCAGAGTTGGGCCCCAGCCACGTCACTGAGAAGCCCATTATGGCCCAAGAAATTTTAACTTTAGCCCATCACGTAGTAGGGTGCAATTATGAAAACCAGACCAACTGGGGGTCCAAGGTAAAGCTTCTTTGTTCTTGTAAACAATTGCTAGCTCTTGTCCTTTTGACGTTTATAAAAATTTCACCAAAATTCCTAGAATGGAACTTTTACAAAAGTCAAATAATCAGTTAAAAAAAATTCTTTGGCAAGTTAAATGGTAGTCGGTTTATCGTGACAATTTACAAAAAAATACCCAAGGAGAAGTTGCTTTTGACTAGTTTTTTTAGCTTTACCTTAGTAAGTTACATATGTGTTTCTTAATGGCAAATACAATGTGCAGATGGGCTTTCGATACGGATCACTGGTCGAGGACTACTTTACGGGTTATCGATTGCAGTGTGAGGGATGGGAATCAGTTTTTTGCCATCCTGACACGCCTGCATTTTTGGGCGATGTACCCATCAGCCTCGACGATGTCCTAAAACAAGCCAAGCGATGGTTCGTCGGGCTCCTTGAGGTTGGTTTCTCAAAATACAGTCCACTAACGTTTGGATTTCGATCCATGGGCCCTATCATGGGTCTTTGTTACGCACATTATGCCTTCTTGGCCATATTGACAATTCCAATCACAATATATGCCTTCCTCCCTCAGCTGGCTCTCCTCAGTGGTGTCTCCATCTTCCCAAAGGTATGTAGCTGAAAGTGTAAATGAGTATTTCAGAAGCTAATCTTACATGAAAAGTTATGAGAAGAGGAAGTAACAAATAAAGCTAGACTTTTAAGTTGTATATACAAAATTAAACTCCAAATTAATGAGTTAGCTAGCACATTCTTTTTGAACATTTTTATGTCCTATGATGCACTTTTAAATACTTCGATCCTAGTTAATCGAATCATTTTTGGATCAAAGTTTGGGACAAATAGAGTAACACCACTTAGGCTAAATAAAGATTCTGCGTTTCCTTTATAAGGCTATTAAATCTCAGCCAAATAGAGGAAAGCCCAACTTTATAAGGCTACTGAATGTGCCACACCCAGGATGGAGTAAGAAGCTTTACCACCAATGTGGTCCATAAGAAATTTGTAGTACCATATTCTCATGATGAGGAAGTATTAAGTTTAATTTGGCAAAAAATTATATCACTTCACTACTATAAGCATCTTTTGCTAACTATGGCATATGCAAATTCATGATACAGGTGACAGATCCATGGTTTTTCTTGTATGTGTTTCTATTTATTGGGGCATACAGCCAAGATTGTTTCGAGTTCATCTTAGCCCACGGTACCTTGGAGAGGTGGTGGAATGATCAGAGGATGTGGCTGATAAGGGGACTATCATCTTGCTTGTTTGGATCCATCGAATTCATAACCAAACAGTTGGGCATTGCCACCCAAGGATTCAACATAACTAGCAAAGTTGTAGATGATGAGCAAAGTAAAAGGTACGAACAAGGGACCTTTGAGTTCGGAGTGCCCTCCCCGATGTTCATGCCATTAGCAGTGGCAGCAATGTTGAATCTAACTGCGTTCCTCAGAGGATTCATAGAAGTTTTTAGGGGCAAAAGCTTTGATGGATTGCTTTTGCAAGTGCTCATAGCTGGTTTTGTGGTACTGAATAGCTTCCCAATTTACCAGGCCATGGTTTGGAGGACAGATAAAGGAAGGATGCCCACCAAGACTACAATCATTGCAGCAGTTCTAGTTTGGGGTCTCTATGCAGTAGTTTAAATCTACCACTGATATAAAAATTCCTATCGTAGTGTTCTGTTCAATGTAATCTGAGCTTTCCTTTCCTTTCCTTTGCTTCTGTACGGTTCCTTAACTGTCTAGCATATAGATTCTTGCATTTGCTTATGAGAAGAGAATTCGTGATATCCATTTCGATTAGAAATGCTATCCTCTGCCCTTAACCATAGCTGTCTTATCAGAAGCTAACAATTAGCCGTAGTACGTGAAGAGTTGGCATGGCCTCAAAGGTGGTAAGGTGAGGTTTTTAGAGAACACTGTGCGTCAAGTATAAACATTAGCTATTGAGTACTCCGACCATCTCTGTTCAAGTGGCATTAAACTTACATTTCATAACTCAAGTAGCATATCCAGCGATCGAAGTGTTTCGTGTTCATGGACAGGAGAGATTTCTGAATTATTATGTGCCACCACTAGTGTTAGGTACCTGTCATGTGGCTGGTCTGCAAATAGAAGTTCCCGGCATAGCAAATGCTTTTGTTTATCGGGAAAGGTATCGAAAACAGCTCTCTCTGGATATCAAGTTAAGTAAGTAAGATCTATATTTCAGCGGTGTAGTCATTTGGAGATGCAAGGATTATTGCAAAGGCAGTGTAGCGTGCATACTCATTTTGAGCCGTGTTAGGAGCACGTACTCATTTGGAGAGAGAGGGAGATAGTAATTGTTAGTTTTTACTATTTTAGTGTGATGCATATCTTGTGAACGATATGATAGTTTTTACCATTAAAATCGCATAAATTGCAGTGGGGTCCCCTAAGTTTGCTCGCGGTAGTTTGTTACATCCCAAAGTTCATTTTAACTATTTCACACCACAAATTTATATAACAGTGGCACGAAACACCCCACGACCACTTACGGCCAATAAGCTCGCCGGAGTGGTAATTTATCTCAATTTTGGGGGACATTTTTGCAAATCACTCTCTCTCTCTCTCTCTCACACACACACACATCCATCTTCATCTTTCACCTTCCATCTTCACCACCACCACTGATATGCAGCCGACTCCCACTTCCATTAATCAGCATACCCACCACCCACTGCCTTTACCAATCACCATGTCCACCACCCACGACCTCCAACAATCACCAAACCTGCCATCAACTCCTTTCTCGACTGTCCTCGCCACCTTCTTTCTAAAAACTACTGCCACTTTGCCACCATTACAAAAACCCACCACGCCGTCAATTTTTGTCCTAGATGTTATCACAGCCATTACTTTTTTCCCTAGATCCCACCACAACCATCAATTTCTACAATACACGAAGCCTAGATCCCTTCTTTTTCAATTTTGATCACAATCAACCCTAGGACCCCATTTTTTGACCTAATATTTCAAAAATGCCCTTATGAGTTCAGCCATATCAATTTTTTTGCCCAGAATTTGGCCGGAATATGGTCGGAGGGCGATCGGTGTCACACTTAGATAAGTTTGTGGTCCGAAATAGTTAAAGTAAACTTTGAAGCGCAGCACGCTACCGCGAGTAAACTTAAAGGCACCTAGTGTAATTGACCCCATCAAAATCCCACGCGTGAACTCTAAATAAGGTGACTGCAATTGCAAGGGCTATTCAAGACTTAAAGTTTGAAATAAGACTGACCTTCTCTCCATCTTGGCGGAAGGAAGAACATTACTCGGACACATTAAATTCTCCAACTGAGCTGCCGCATTATGATCCTAGCATTTCAAAAACCGGAGGCTCTAGCAACTGAAATTTTACCCTCAAGAAGACTGAAATACTAATACTAATATAACTAATTCTACAATAGATTATACGGAGAATACTGTTACACAAGAACACCACCGGTAGAAGTCAAGTCTTCCCTGCAAATAAAAAATCGCTCCCCTAGTTGCACTCTCTCTAGAGCATCACCAAACTCTAGGATTTGATTCGTGAACAAAAAATTCTACTCCAGTAGCCGTTTTCGTACCTGCAAATAAAGATCAAGCGTTTAGAGACTCATACAAATAAGGATCCCTTTATCTAAATTTTTGGGATACTTCGAACAATATGTTCCCGAACCCACTGCATGTTACTTGGTAGACGTCTAAAATTTTTAACAGATTTGAACGAGTGAATCATGAACCAGTAACCCAAATGGTTCGGTAACAGGTTCTGTTGTGATAACTATGCTTGTTAGTTATCATTTACATTCTTAACATTACATCTATTGAAATTATAAGCAGATTGGATAACATTTTCTGGTCTATATATTTTATTCTTCTTTAATTAATTTCCGCTTACAAAAATACGTGGTCATTGCCACGCCTGAGCGAGCTATTACCTATGAAGTATAAGCATGAGATCGTGGTCATTTGACCTCAAGAAATTGTAGTTTTAGGGGCAAAACCCAACAGAGCATCTAGTTTTCTTTGCTTATTAAGCTTTTTAGTTGATTTTGGTTCATGAATCAGCGCCATTGTACTTGGAAAGTTAAGGGTCTATTTGAAATCACTTACAGTTTTGGTTTTCAGTTTTCAAAAAGACAAAAACTAAAACCAGTTTAGTTTTTATTTTTTATAAAAAATAAATGGGTATTTGATTACTGATTTTTTATTTTGAATTTTTTTTTAGGCGTTTGTTACCCAGATTTTATTTTGAGTTTTTTCTTTGGTGGTGGTGAAGGCGGTGACGGTGGTGGCGGCGGCGGGGTGGTGGGGGGTGCGGTGGCGGGGCAACGACAGTCTCAAAACAAAAACCAAAATTAGAAATCCAAAATGAGAGTTTTAAAAAAACAACCCTGTTTTCAAATTTGAAAGGAAAAAAAAAAAAACGAAAACTGTGTGTCAAACGCGTTTTTTTTTTAACTGGAAACTTAAATGTTGTCAAACGCTACCTAAATTTAAGATTTTCATTTCCAATTTCGTCTCTTTCCTTTCCAATTTTGTTCTAAAAAAGAATGGTAATGGTCCTGGTTATGTGTTTCTTTTCTTTGGAGCCTACGGACAAGATCACTAAGGAGAGTTTTTAGGAGAGAAAGGGAAGGAAAAGAAAGGAAAGTCACTACTTTCCTCCCTTTTCTTTAGTTTGTGAGTTTTTTTAAGGAGAGAAAAGAAGAGAAAGGGAAGGAAAGTTTCTTCTTTTCTCTAAATCTTTCCTCCCAAAATTGGGAAGAAACGGAGAGAAAGGAAACTCTCATAAGTAACATTTTAATAATGCCCATATTACCCTTGAGACAATGAAGACTAAATTGTGAATGACTTCTAGGTTTTAAGGTTTCTTATGGAAGCTTATCACTTTATTTACAATTAAGTGATTGTTTTAGATGTTAGAGTTGACTCATAACTGATTATTTTGCTTTTGGTGTGACATTAATTAGATTTAGATGTTGGGATGCTTGTCGTGATCTCACGGTTATTTTTGTTTTTTACATGATGAAATTAATCAACTATACAAGGCTTATGACATCAGTATGATATGTATTTTGTATGATTTATCGATAACTAAATTATTTTACCAACAAAATCATGTTTTTTTTTAGGATCATATATTCTTAATCTTTGTTAGAATCATCATAATTTACTATAAGGGTATATACGTAACCATGTGTCTTTTCTTTTCTTTTCTACTTAACTGAGCCTTTCTCTCTTAAACTCACAAACAAGAGGAAGGATAATTGTCTTCCCTTCTCTTCTTTTCTCTTCTTTTCCCTTCTCTTCCTTTCCTTTCTTTTCTCTAGTCTCAAAACTCACAAACAGGCTATAACTGTCAGAGAATGTGGATGATAAGGAGAATCTCAAGTTCTTCAATCGCATTCATAGAATACGTAAACAAGACCTTTGGGTTGTCCACTTTTGGATTCAATGTGATGGCAAGGTGGTTGATAATGACCCAAGTAAACGACACAATCAGGGTATAATCTTCAATACGGAGTTGCATCACCATTGTTCTTGCCAATAACAACTGCGGTGATAGTCATCTTGATCATAATTCTTGGAGGCATCATCCAAGCTCAAAGAACGGAAGGCGCGAGGATCTGCTTCTGCAGATGCTCATAGCTGGTTTTGTGGTGGCAGATAGCTGGCCAGTGTATGAAGCCGTGTTCTTGAGGAATAGCATCCCAAGACAATTTACCTTGCATCCTCTTTGGAATTTTGTTACACTCAACATTAAAATTCAATTGTGCAGAAAATGGCTCTTTGCAAAATCAGGGAAACCTTGTGTGCATCAACCCCTCAAGCCTTGGAATGGACAGGAGCCTCGTGCAATGGGCTTCCATTTATTTACCCGTGGCATTTGCCCGGCGGAAAGCGTGTAGAATAATCTGAAATCAGTTGCAGGTATGGGTCAATTTGATTTCACATCTGTTAAAAGGCCCGCAATGGGATTAAATCATTCAATGAAACACTGATGAGGCTATGACATTCTTCGCTAAGCAGTCAGTAAATGCAATGATTAGAGCATGTACACTGTTTCAGTTAGTGGATCAACAAAACACTAAAAGTGGAAAAAGTGGTTACTGATATTCTTCCTCGTACCAATCCAAATCCGATATCAACTGTCCACGCGGATAGATGTATTTGAAGTGCTGGACGATCCAGCTTCGATTAGTACTACCACGTGTTCATCTCTTGAACAATTAGCTAGATTCGTGCCAACTCTTCCGACTGCCTGTTCGTGTCGCTGTGGAGAAGCAATTTGTTGGTTGTGGCTTATGTTCTCTTCGCCTTGCCCCACCGGGTTGGCTTCAACAGGGGAATCTGAATGGCAAGAAAGTTTGGTGGCCATGACAATGGAACATCTACACAGTGGACAAGTAGAGTTTGAATGGAGCCAGTGACTGATGCAGTCGATGTGAAACATGTGGTTGCAGGATGGGATCTGGTGCAGCTCTTCTTTGAGCTCGAATTCTCCCAAGCAAACACAACACCTGCAGGTTTTTCACAAGTTTCATCAAGTTCACTTCGACAACTACATGCAACAAAATCTATTTATGCACTACATGGTGTCTTTAGAGGTGAGACTATTTTGGAAGTCTGCATTTCTATGGACTAACATAAAAAAATATCCTCAACTTTTTATTGCAGACGAAGAAGCATGAAGAACACGAAAATAGGGTACACGCGAGTATTTGTAAAATGGAAGAGTCCGAAACATAAAAACTTTAGTATGTATCACTGCCTTTTCAGCAAAATTTCTTCAATTCATAGACTTCAGAAGCACTTAAAGAACATGTCACGCTGTTAGAGAACTGCATTAGTTACAACAAGAAGTAACAAAGTGATTTGCAGGGCAAGATTATGTCATTGGTGTCAGTGATACCAAGTTAAAATTGTACATGGCAAGCTGTAGAAAACTTTTAACAACTTGACGAGAAAGGTCAGAACTTACAGTGAATCTCTCATCTTGAATTCTTCGTCGAAGAGTATTACTTTAAGCTTGTCTTTGAGGTTCCCTTTCAAACCCATCTGATTCTGTAGACATGGAAATGGAAAATGTTGAGTTGGGCAAACAGATTAAAATCCAACTCTTAATTTGCTGTGCATGCGCAAACAGAGAGAGGGGTCTTACCAAGGAAGTGAATGGAGTTGCTTGATTTAAGCTTACTGGAAGTGTTGGAGGGGCTGAGGTGGGGGAAGTCCTCCTCTTGAGATAGAACAAGTAAAACAACAGAATCAGTATTATGGTGAAAAGAATTGGGATTGAAAATATGAACGCCTGGTAAAGTTTGAGTTGAATTGCTTGAGGGTACAAGTGAGGAGGGCTTGGAGGTTGATAGAAACCCATTGTTAATATGCAAGGATTCATATACCAGAAACTAGGAAACAGATTATATATAGTGGAATTTGTAACTTTGAGAGAGGGGATTATCATTATTATTATTATTATACATTTCTGCTAGATGTGAATAGGACATGAACAAGATGTACAAGACTGCAAAGAGCTTTTGAGATCAAGAAAGTGATTAACTACACATAATTACTTATTCTATCTTTTTGTCCATGATGGGACAAGCTCATAGCTTACCACTGAGATAAGGGTCCCAAATTCAAGCACTGAATCCCAATTTGCCTTCCATCTTTTATTCATAAGCTCGACGTCATCCTACATTCAATTTTTTGAAACCTGATGCGACATCTATAGCAAAAGGAGGGGCCGAATACTTCATTTTCTGGTAATTTTGCTCAAAGGTACACATAAATTGCGCTGTGCAGCTTCTAACATTATTGCAAACAAGATACCAGATAAACATATGGTCCAGTTAAATGATTCAATGGAGAGAAGGAAAAGGAAAAGGAAAGAATAAGAAACTTTCATTAGCTCAACTACAGTTGCAGATGGTATATTTGCACTTTTTAGGTAAGATTGTTTACTTAAAAAAGTGCAGTTGAGTACCCACCTAGTACTATGACTGATTAGGCAGGTGCAACAAATGGATTTGAGGATTATGTATCTAGTGGATGTAACTCTAACCTGGCAAAGCCTAAGCACCCCTTCCCTTTTTCTGGGGCCGAAGTGAAAATCTTTCTGATTAATTGTGGAGCCAATGTGTTTGTTCTTTAGATATGATTGATTGATACTCTACTTTAGTTATGTCCTGCACATCTAGCGGTAATTAGGGTCTAACTTTTTCATGATTTTAGATTATGTTTATCATACTAGACAGTACACAAATGATGATATTCTCCTTAGGGCTATAGTATTCATTCCCCAATGCAATACTCGTAACTGATGAACTTGAATTTTTCATCAAATTGCATAGCAGTCTAGTACTGTTGAGACGGTTAAATTTAAACAAGGTGACTGCAATAACAAAGAATGGCTCTCTGATAGGCAGAAGTCTGCGTTGAGTGAAATCTTCAATGGTCTCTCTTCGTATAATATCTGTTCCTAGGTTTTATAATCGGTCATCACGCTACCAAGTTCCGAATTAATCTGACTTTGCTTTACTTTCTGGTGTAAAAAAGAAGACCTCTTTCACCTGATGTTTCATATTCACTGTCAATTGCATTGAGCAGAAATCGTACCAGCGAAGAAGCCAAGAAAACTTCTATGCAGGGGTAGCATTCAAAGTTAAGAATGTCCATGAAATTATCGACTTCTCAAATATAGTCTGTACCCCATAACACCCCCCCACCCCACCCCACCCCAAAGAGGACTGGTTGCACTTGCACTTTTCTTATACTCCGAATCTTTGAAGGATGCGATTTCATGTAGGCATGATTTGTGATGAAGACTTCCCCTTAGAAAGTGGATGTGAGGTAAGATCTCAAACTGTGCCACTGAATCAGATTCTCAAAACAGGGGAAGTGCTTCAGTTCTATATGACACACATTTGATTTCACACTGAAGAAAGTGCTCCCATTTTTTTCTTAATAATCCTCAGATGCACTGCGGACAAAACAAACAGATTTTCCAAGTTCCCTCTTCCATTAGCTGACAAAGAAAGACTTAATTAGATATGTTTTAGTGAAGGACATGAACATCATTGGCACAAGCTGACACCAGTGACTTTTTACGAGTACACTAAGTCGAAAAGTATGGTTAGTTTATGATTAGTGCGCTCCAAGACTGATTAGTATCCAACAATGTTGATATTTTCATAATGGAGTGCAGATTTTCAGAGATATGAAGACTTTAATATTGCCAACCTCGTTTTTGGGGGATTGGTGCGATGACTGGGGTTCAGAAGCACCATTTTTTTGGTCACGGTGGAATCCAGTAGCTCACTGCAGCAGGCATAAGAATTTCAAAGTACAAACCCAGCGCGGCCCAAGAAACCGCCCGTTTCTTTCGTGCTTTTTCTCAGTTGCAAGTCGGGCATTTGAAACCTGTTTAGTTTATTCTCTAAACGTGCTTCAAGTCATTTCATTTCAGCGCCTCTTAGGCTCTTACATAAAAATAGCGTGGGTTGGTGGGTGTGTGTGTTGGGGTACGGGTGGGGGGCTAACTTTTGACGAGTAGGCCGCAAAGTGCAAGCTGACCTTTTACTCTATAAGACTGGCATGGCATTTTCGACTGTCAATGAACTAACAACAAACAATGCTGCTTCGTTAATGGCTCATAAATCAGCATTTAATATAACTGGAATTGGTAACAGACGGACAGCTTCTGCTTTCTTACAACCATTACATCGACTTGGTTATGGAAATTAAGAAATGAAAAAACCATGAAACATAAACTCAGAAAATGCTACAGTATCGTTCCTATCCGCCTCCTTCGCCAAGCTGCACAAGTGATACAAAACCAACCAACTTAATACTTCCTTTTCCTTATCTTGAAACTGGAAGCTCTGATAACTTCATCATCCATGTCCAATGTCGCTTCAAGGTCTCTCATTGACTCGGGTTTGGTGAAATAGGTAAACAAGAGGTAGATACCGTCTAGGTAAGTGTTGGTCTCTCCGGCTTTGTTTTTCTTCTTGATGCTGTAGGCAAGCGGAATGACCCCTCGGTTGAATACCTCCACATACATGCCACCCCCAGCAACAAGTAACTGCAAAAAGAGTACACTTAAGAACCCTGCTAGAGACTCTGTCTCGGAACTTCTTATCTACTTCATAAAGGAAAGGCAACAGACTTCTTAAACAGGACATGATCTATTTATTTGGCTCGACTGTTTCTTCCTCAGTAGGAAAAGTAAGAAGCTAATGCCACCATACTGAGAATTTCAAGGTCACCAGCGGAGCTTTTTCTGAATGCGCATTGATTCGACTCCATCAGAACGAATAAGGAAGTAATATCAATGCAACTTAGATCAAAAACAGAAACTTAGAAAATCAGCACACCAGGTCCAAACAGTCACATGACACCTAAGCATTTGTCATATTCATCCATGGAATACTATGTTAACCCTTCTTTGCCAGATAATACAGGGATCGGTACTAATAAAAATCAAGAGACAAAATCACGAAACATAGGTCTAGTACTTCTTTGGCCACTGAAGAGAGCCAGTGGAGAAGTAAAAGCAAAGCATCTCCTAATAATCTAAAGCTGTAAGCTCCAACTATTTTAGGCTGTCATTAAGTTGTAAAGAAGCATCTCATGTCTTGTTTATATTTATGATGAGCCACCCAATCTTGACTAGGAGGTTCGACCATTTGGGCCAAGCCTAAGCAAGTCAAAGCTTTGCACCGCCCTGCTCGGCAAATCTAATGGCATTTTCTGTAATTTCACTGAGCCAGTCGAGCTGATATTGGCTCTCAACTTGTTTTGGTTGCACACAACCTATGGAGTTCTAGGGATGGCAATGGGGCGGGTCGGATGCGGGTTTTATAGATCCGCACCCGCCCCGGTTGTCCAAGTACACAACTCCGATCCGCCCCGCCCCGCCATCGGGTCAGAGGATCGAATACCATCCCCGATCCGACGGACTACAACGGAACCCGCCCCGCCCCGCCCCACAACTCTCAAACCCCTAGCCACCGTCCATATCTTCGCCTTTTTCTCCTCCTCATTTCCAAAATGTTTAACACAAAACATCCATGATCAATGGCCACCAGAAACAACAACCCCCACCTATTATGTACAAACAATACGGTGACAAAAAGCTTAAAATTGAAAAATCTAAATACAAGTCCCATATAATGAAAATTATACACATGAAAGAAGAATCTGATTCAATTTGTACAAATAAAATGTCTGGAGTTAAAGCAACACAGCGAGACGCGACGATCAACGGCAGCAGAATCCAATACACCGTTGTTGCCACTGTAATTGCCGGCGTAGGAGCTTTGGCGGCAGGGGATTTTACTCTCAAAGAGTCGTTTCTTCAAGGATTAAAAAGGAGTCGAACCATGAGATGATTGGTCCGTGGAGGTGCTAACTGTGGCTGCGATGCTGAGTGGAGGTATGTGGAGATGGCAACTTTGCGGCGGCGCAGAGAAATGTGTGGAGATGGTGGTGCAAAGAGGAGGGGTGAGGAGGTGAGTGCGGCCAACGAGAAAATGTGTGCTTATTGCTTAGGGTTTTCTGCCTACTATTTATATTATTTAGATGAACGGCTTAGATTACACAGATTTAGGGTTAGAACAAATAAACGGGGCGGGGCGGGGCGGTTAGCCTAAATACCAAACCCGCCCCGTACCCGCTGCGGGATTAAAGTTTATATACCATACCCGCCCCGTAAACAGTTCAAAGGCAAAATAGGCCGCCCCTATCGGGGCGGGGCGGGGCGCGGGCCATCCCTAAGTTCAAACAGCACTTGATATGATTAAACTCGAACTCCCTTTGTCTTATGAAGTAAGCACCAGAACTACACTAGTTTAGAGGAATCAGCGGTGAAGCAAAAACATGTGCCCAGCAAAAAGCTATAGTAGCCTATGATGGATTTTGTGCCACAGAATGAAGGGCAGGGTGGCAGCCTCGACTCGAGCAGCAGGTAGGGGCTGGGGGGCTGTAGGACTGACGGCCGCCTATAGCTCCCGCTGAAGCAATTGTAGCAGCTCTGAACAACATATGCACTTGAGAGTTTACATTCTTCCAGGGACGTGCAATAATAATAGTTCCAACAAGAGGATTACGGGATAAGATGGTTTTTACTACACACTTCATGCCTAAACTCTTTACAACCATGAGCATGAGATAGCAACTATTAGTCAGCTACTACATATGCATGATTGTAGAACTTGACACATCACCTAGTAGAACTTGACACATCACCTAGTGGAACTTGACACTAGTACATCACTACATAGTTTGATGGCAAAGATGCAACAACAGAGATAGGACTAAACTAAACGTGAATTTGGGTTCCCATGCTGTCAGCCATTTTTCATCGCTTTTCGTAAGCCCCACCTCTCTCTCACTTCACTTTATGAACATTCAAATTCTAGGGTGAACATTCAAATTTGTACTATCACAACATAGAGTTACCTTAGTTATTTCCGTTGGCTTGCAATTTTATGAAATTCTAAGGTATCAACATAAACCGAACCTTTTGCAATCTGTCCTAATTTCCCGATTGGCTCAAAGTATGTATTATCTTTATTTCAGTTTATTAGTTTTTCATCTTGATTGGCTTCTTAAGAATTTTGCAACATGAGTCGCTTCCTAAGAATTTTGCAACAAACACAAGACAAGGAAGTGCGGAAAATTTCATCCAAATTAGAGAGCGCGTGTTCATATACGCAGTAATGTACAGTTTTGCTTTAGTTAGTGCTAAATATAGTGCGTCAGCATGAAATGCCTCAACAAAGATACAGCTTGAATAGCCTGACCGGAACAATTTTAACAACTCCCAAGGGCCATTTTTTTCCTTGAAACACATTCTGGTTATGGGAAACGGAGAAACCCCGTAAGAAGTCGTTATCAGAAAACTATAATCCAAGGTCCCAACCATCCAGCTGAATGGGGCTTCCCCTAAGTAAGGCATCAACTCTTGCTCACCTGGTTCTTGCAACTGTTACAAATTCTTCTCCCCCCGCCCCCCAATCTCAGGGGCACGGGCGGATATGGACGAGACAAAAGAGGAGTTTGAAGTTCATAAATTTAGCCTTGATCGTAACAATGAAAAGTTGCATGATTTAAAGCTACTCTTAGTTACTGACCATTTCAATCTGTTTTATTTGACTTGAAACTTCTTTAAGAAAACTAGTACCAATTCTCAAACAAGCATCTTCATCAATCATGTGAGCACGTGGTTTGCAGCATTTACCTTTGACTAGATTCATGCACAAGGGAACTATGGCAAAAAAACATAGATAGTAAAGCTGCATTGATCACATCATGGTCAAAGAAATCGCAGACAATTACAGCCATACTTTTTTTGATAAATAACTAGCACTGATACTGGTATTCGTATATCTTTGTCAAGTCACAACGACTATTCAAATCACAATCTCTGTTTCTTCTCGACACTTTCAATTGCAATGAGAATAGTCTGAATGTCCATCAAATATCACTTTCAATTACAGAAATCTAAATCATAAAATTCCAACCTTTCACAAGTTGCCCATATCGTGTTTTCCAATTTACCAAAATTAGAAAGTGTACCTCCTCGTACTTCTGGGTAAGAGTAAGCCGTTCATCTTCAGACATGTCGGGCCTAAGAACGGCCATGGTTTCATACTGTCGAAGGCCCGGTGGGCACTGGATTTCTTCCTTGTCTTCAACCGCCACAGCAGACCCGGCAAGGCTGGGCGGGTCGTCGTCTCCTCCAAACCCGCCTTCGAAGAAGGAACCCGAGAAGTCTAAGGTCTGGGCTTTGACGGACGACTGTGGGTTTCTCTTCTGATGGTGGGCTGAGCTTTGTTTTGAGAGGAATGGCGTGAAAGTGGGAAAGAGTGAGACGATTGATGGGGATGAAAAGCGGGTAAGGGGCTTGAGAGGGAATGGGGAAGAGGAGTAGGAGGTATTCAGGGTTGAGGCTAGTGAAGAAGACGCCATTGTTTGAGCTCACAACGGGTCTGGGAAGTGATGAAGAAAAGTGGGAGCGGATAAGGAGATGACGAATTGCTATTACCAGAGAAGGGGTGCTCTGATTAGTAGTCTAACTTGTCGTTAGTAGAGCGAAAGCGAGAGTAAAAATTTAGATTAGAAATACGATTGTAATAGTTACTAAAGTTGATACACGTTTTGTATGTAGGAAGAACGTGAGATAAAGTGATTTAGGAGAGAAGAGCGAGAGTTGAAAGTCGCGTTGTCAACAAGAATTTGATTCTTCAATAAATCGATGCAGTTAAAGAACTATGATACACATTTTTTTCTTGACCAAAGACACTTTATATTAAAACTTTACCAACATGTGTTCCACTTTAGTTATTGGAGACGACTTTTGATGACGCTTTTTTAATCTTTTAGTGACAAATATTGAATGTAAGTGACTGGTTATAAAATCTGATTATTAGTCACGATTAATACGTAGTTAATATTCACACGAGCCTAACAGAAGATAAAGCCCAACAAGTAAGACTCAGTGGGTATATCTGGGCCTGAGGCCTTCCAATTTCCAATGGGCTTCATCGAACAGAAGCATACCCTTTACTTGCGAAACATACAGAGGAAAGAGCAAAGATGAAGAGGAAGAGATTCATGGGCCTCTACAAGAAAAGAATCAATGGGCTTAACTGGGCACAGGCCTAATAACAGAGAACTCGTGGTCAGTTTAATTTCTTTCATTGATACTTGTCATATGCACTTCCTTAGTTATAAAACAAACCGAGGATGAGTTATTCGGTAATTATCGATAATTACTATTGTGGAGAGGATAATTCAAATCTTTCAATATTTTAACCAAACAATATTATCTCAAAAGATAACTAATCACTTCCTATCTAAAAGTTAAACTTAGTAATTCTAAACTGTTCTAGCATCATCTCACAAGAAGCAAAAAGACTATCGCAGTTTACCCATGCCATATTTCCTATAGAACAAGTTTTGGCTGCTACCCTGATTGTAGGAATCTTCCATCAACCCCATATATAATCATGGGCGGACCCACGTGGTGACTAGGAGGGGCTCAAGCCCCCCCTGACCTTTTGAAAAAAAAAGTGACGCGGGACAATCGTGAAGTAAAAGCCCAACATTCAATGCCATTTAAGTGGCATATTGTACAACCAATTATCAAGAACTAAATAAACAGCTAGACAAACCCCTTGATTTCGATATAAAGCTGGTCTATAAATCTTCAGCATAAACTCCATTTTTCAACGTTTGATTGATATTCATCCACTTAATTAAACTTTTTTATATATCGAACTACTAGCGTCTTCCTGTTGTCACTTGAAGAAAGATAGAGAGAAATTCTTTCGGAAATTACACCTAGACCCCGTTCCCGAGACCGCATTCCCCGAGACCCCACACCAGTTTCGGCAGTCACCTCTCTCTCTCCCTCTCTCCCCATGACCGTGAGGACCGTGACCTTCGGTGAGGACCGTTGATGGCTTGACAACGACCACCGACTCATCGCGACGACATGTCGGTGACAGAGACGACCTGTCGACCTCTTCGAGCAGTGAGAACCGGCCACCGACTCACCACGACGCCGCGATGTCGTGACGCCAACCAGATCTAAAACTCCGCGACGAGGCGACGATCGTGACTCACTCCGACGGTTAGAACTCTGGCCAGATCTGGAACTGCCAAACTAACGCCGACCGCGACTGACTTTGATAGGGCTCTTTCTCCTTATCGAAATAGCAGCTTTGGTACAAAGACGAAGGAAGGCTCGGGCGACAAGGCTTTTCGACTTCTACTGTGACTCTGTAAGGTAATAGTTTAATTTTAGTCTAATATGTTAATATGTAATATGTTAATTTTTGTTTAATTTCAGTGCTTTATATATGTTAATTTTAGTTTAATTTCAGTGATTATATAGAGGTTTAAAATATATGTTTGGTTAATTTAATTTCAGTTTAATTTAAGTGATTATATAGAGATTTAAAAAATAGTTTGGTTAATTTGCTTGCCAATTCTTAAATTTTAGTTTAATTTTTGCACCCTGAAAAAAATTTCTGGTTCCGCCCCTGTATATAGTGACAATTAATAGTCGCTAAATGTCTCTAGTGGCTTTTTTATTAATACTTTCAGCGACAACTTTTAACAGCACTTATTTGGTGTCACTAAATAAAAGCCACTAAAAATATTTAGCAATCATTAATAGTCGTTATATGAGGGGGCAGGAGGAAGATTTCTTCGACCTGGATAGAAGCTAAATTTGTTCCTTTCCTATATGTATATGAAGAAGGATCTACGGGCCACCTTAAGGAACAAAAAGAAACGAAGTTAAGGTTTACGGGTAAAATAAGGACGAAATTGGTAGTCTACGGCAAGTTGGTCGCAAGAAAGGGAGTGCAACTGCAACATAGTACTAACGTTGGGCGCAAGTAATATGTGAGGGGGAAAAAAATGAAAATACACTCCAAAGTCAACGCTCGACACATCAGACTTTGTCCCCAAGCAACAACGGAGTCACATAGTATTTTAGCGTGACAAACTGCACTGTTAGGGGATCCCATTTCACTCAAGGTGAGGGGAGAAAGGGGGGCAGATCGAGAGCGAGGAAATGCAGATATTCATGGAAACCCTAGCCGGAAAGACCATCACTTTGGAGGTGGAATCAGGCGACACCGTCAACGATCTCAAGGCCCAAATTCAGTACAAACACTTTGATGTCATCAAAGTGTTTGCTTACTCAATTACACGAGAAGTTCGGCTAATTTCCGAGTAAGCAAAAAAGTGGGGTGGTTCAAGTTTATAACCATGTCGAAACTTATAGATAAATCCTAACTATTACTGTTGCTGATGAAATCTGGGACGCAACTTGACTTCCTTGTGAATAGACCTGCACACCACAGTCAACACCGGTGATTCGCCGGAAGAGTTTCCGGCGAGGAAAGCTCCGATGCTTAAGTCAGAAATCTGTCTTAAGAAGAGATTAGCTCTTGGTTTTGTGTCTTACCTTTTCTCCTCCCTTCCCTTTCTTTATATAGCACTTTATTTATGAGGGGGGTTACTCAACTAAATGATCCATTAGACTCTTGAATGGACAGTTTTAGTACAATTCAATGGGGAGTTACCAGACTTTTAAGAGTTTACAACGGCTCTTTCTATTCTGATGAATAGTTTGACTGCTCTTTGGATGAAGACACGTGTCTTCATCCTAAGCCATGGTTTATTTCCCATATCATTTGCCCCCAATCCTATACTCATGAGTGAGTGTGGGATTTTAGTACAGGTCTCATTTATTCGGTCAGACGAGTAGAGAGCTAAGCCATATGCGCAGCTCGTCTACTCGGCCAGACGAGTAGAGAGCTAAGGCATATGCGTAGCTCGTCTACTCGGCCAGACGAGTAGAGAGCTAAGGCGTATGCGTAGCTCGTCTACTCGGCCAGACGAGTAGAGAGCTAAGGCATATGCGCAGCTCGTCTACTCGGCCAGACGAGTAGAGAGCTAAGCCATATGCGCAGCTCGTCTACTCGGCCAGACGAGTAGAGAGCTAAGCCATATGCGCAGCTCGTCTACTCGCCCAGACGAGTAGAGAGCTAAGGCATGGATGCAGCTCGTCTACTCGGCCAGACGAGTAGAGAGCTAAGGCATGGATGCAGCTCGTCTACTCGCCCAGACGAGTAGAGAGTCAAAGCATATACGCAGCTCGTCTACTCGGCCAGACGAGTAGAGGCGTAAGCCTTGAGAGGCAGCTCGTCTACTCGGCCAAGCGAGTAGAGGCGTAAGCCTTGTGAGGCAGCTCGTCTACTCGGCCAAGCGAGTAGAGGCGTAAGCCTTGAGAGGCAGCTCGTCTACTCGGCCAAGCGAGTAGAGGCGTAAGCCTTGAGAGGCAGCTCGTCTACTCGGCCAAGCGAGTAGAGGCGTAAGCCTTGAGAGGCAGCTCGTCTACTCGGCCAAGCGAGTAGAGGCGTAAGCCTTGAGAGGCAACTCGTCTACTCGGCCAAGCGAGTAGAGGCGTAAGCCTTGAGAGGCAGCTCGTCTACTCGGCCAAGCGAGTAGAGGCGTAAGCCTTGAGAGGCAGCTCGTCTACTCGGCCAAGCAAGTAGAGGCGTAAACCTTGTGAGGCAGCTCGTCTACTCGGCCAAGCGAGTAGAGGCGTAAGCCTTGAGAGGCAGCTCGTCTACTCGGCCAAGCGAGTAGAGGCTTAGTTGATGTCGGAGGGTAAAAAAGTAAGTTTGATCTTACTATTTTAACCGATGGATGACACGTGTCCCCTTTTTACTTTGGGATCTGTCCCGGGCAAATTCCCTATATAAAGAGGGGTTCTTTCACTTTCATTCTTCACTTTTCACTTTTCACTTTTCTTTCAGTTGTGAGAGAAGAAGCGGGTGATTTCGAGAGTTCGCCGGAGGAAAATTCTGAGTTCTTTGTGTTTGAAGGTTTTTCTCTTTCTTCAAGTAAGCCTCAGATTTATTTTCTTTTGAATTTCTTGTTTGTAGATCCAGAAAATGTCTAGTCAAGAAGATGAACATGTTTCTGGGTTAAGTAGAGATCCTACACCTGTTAGGGTCGAACCTACTTTTGATCCTTTATTCTTAGAGGTAGGAATTCCTTTGATTCCTTATCAGGAGTCAAGGGGGCCTTCTGCTAGGGAGATTTTAGCCGACAAGGCTCAGAGTCCTAAGCCTTTTGATGCTCATACGTTAAGGAGTAGGCTAAGTAGTTATGATCTCAAGATATTAAGGGAGAAATGTGAAATTCCTCCTAGCATACATTTGAGGTTGCCTGGCGATGGCGAAGCAGCTAACATGTCTGCCCTAAATGAGATAGGGATTTACTATGACACATTTTTTAACTTGTTTAGGTTTTTAATACATCCTTTCTTCATCAGGGTGTTGAATGCATATGGTTTGGCGCCCGGCCAATTTTCTCCTCATGCTTGGCGCTTTTTATCTTTCTTTATATTCCAATGCCATAGGCTTGGTCTACGACCTAGATTGAGGGTGTTCAGGTGGTTCTTCACCGTTTGTACTATTACCAGACAAGTTGGGTGGTATTTCTTAACTCGGCGCTCAAAGGCTAAAGCCAACTTGTTTCCTCATCCTCCATCGTCAAACCATCACTGGAAAGATAGATTTCTATTTGTGAAACTTCCAAAGTCTCAAAGAAATGTCGTCAATAATATGTGGCATCCAGAATGTGATACTAGGTTGTGTGATCCGTTGCACGAAAGGAATATGACTGAAACTGACCTAGATCATATTGAGAAGCTCAAATCGGCCGAGCCTTTAGAGTCAAAGTACCCTTGAAGTAATGACCAGCTTCGTGAGTGTGGAATCATCTTTTCACTCGAGGAGGATTTGGATGAAGAAGAAGAGGGCGAGAATGATCCTGGTAATGTACTTATGCATGAGCGTCTTAATTTGTCATGGTCTGCCTTGATCTCATCATCTTTCCTTTTGCAGAAACTATGTCTTCAAAAGGTACTCGCGGAAGCGTCGGTGGCAGCCGTGTGGACTCTCCTTTTTTCAATACTCAAGGGGTATTACCAGAAATAATTCCAGACGAATTGGCATCTGTTCATGGAGTGGATGAAGGAGTCCAGGACTTGGATTTCGATGCTTTAACGGAAGAGCCTCAGCCAAAGAGATTAATGACTGAGGATATTGTTCTTGGGCTTGCGAGTAAAGACAAGGGAAAGGAGCAATCTAAAAGGAAGAGAACGGTCAAGGTTGGTACCTCATCCTCTGCTCGGTCTGATACTCCTCATAGGCCTGACTGGAATTTGTCAATCGAGGAGTCTGTTTTTAAGAGTTCCCGCACGGCTTGGGAATGGTCAAGCAAGGGGATTATTCCAATGGATCGAGTCACGCTTTCTGGCTATGATATTAGCAATACAGCCAATGGGATGGTTCAGCTAACTTCGCAGGTAAGATTTATGACGAGCATTCTTTTCTCTTCCTCTTATGAAGCTGAGTTTTTATTTGTTGCTTTCTTTTGCAGGCGCTAGCTCAAGTGCAGATTGGGGCCGAGAAATTGATCGCTGCCGAGAAGGTAT
Source organism: Escallonia rubra (assembly GCA_033065855.1). Lineage (NCBI taxonomy): Eukaryota > Viridiplantae > Streptophyta > Magnoliopsida > Escalloniales > Escalloniaceae > Escallonia > Escallonia rubra. Next base: position 112,247 of record JAVXUO010001850.1, read on the forward strand.
TGGATGAAGAGAGGAAACTTGTTCATGTGGAAAACAACTTTCGTCGAGAAGCAGAGAAGAAAGTGGAAGACTTGAGTAGGGCGTTGCAAAAGGTGCAACTCTCTGAAATCTCTCTTGTGGCTCCGATTGAACGACTCGAGGCTGAGAAGAGGAATGTTGGACTGAATGCTGTTCAGAGTTTCAAGAGGTCCAAGGCCTACACTGATCAGCGTCTGCATGATTCGAAGAGAGCCTTGGTCTATGGTTATAATGCTTGCAAGAAAGATATCTTGAAAGATTATGCTGACATGGACCTGAGTATTTACGAGCATAAGTATGCTCGTGAAGTTGCTGCTGACGAGAGCAATCGAAGGGAGGTGTCTGAAGATCGGTTGATCTCTCAGGCTCCTGCGCACCCTAGTCCTTCAACGAGTCGAAGTCTCGGGATGTCCGGTGTTGTTTCAGCAGTGGTTACGGTTCCTCAGTGTATGGAGATAAGAGCTGAGCTACCCCCGGATACTGAGAAGGACGCGTCACCTGAAGCTGCTGAGTAGGATCTTTGTTTTGTAATTGACTTTGAGACTTGAGATTTCTATGTAAACATTACGTTTAATGGAATTGAAGTCTCCTTTTGCGAGAGATTATCTTATATCAACTGCATTAAAATAAACCTCGGGCTATATTGAGCCGACTGAAAAGAAGATTAATACAAAAGAAATTGAAATTGGGCTTTCGCCGAAGAGAATAAAATTGGGCTTAAGCCGAAGTTTGAGCGATCATAGCCATGAGCAAGATACAAAATGTAATGTATAGGAGTAGGTGGCCCCCAATTTTGATCTTGTTCATGAATAATATCGTCGTAGAGTTCTGGCGTTCCACGTCCGGGGAATTGCTTTTCCATTCAGGTTTTCCAAATGATACGATCCTGGGCCTCCCAATTTAACCACCCTGTATGGACCTTCCCAATTTGGCGAGAGTTTTCCAACAGCATCCCGTGGAAATGAAGCGTCCAGTCAACGTAAAACAAGATCTCCAATACGAAAAGCACGTGGTTGGACTTTTTTATCAAAGTATTTGGCCACTCTATGCTGGTAGGCAGCAAGGCGAATGGCGGCTTGATCACGCTTTTCCTCGAGGAGGTCCAGATTGCTTCGTAAGCCATTATCATTGGTATCAGGATTGTATGCCATGAGTCGAACTGATGGCAAACCGACCTCGAGAGGAATGAGAGCCTCTGTTCCAAATGCCAGACTGAATGGAGTTTCACCTGTGGCGGTGCGTGTTGTGGTATGGTATGCCCAGATAATTTTAGGTAGCTCTTCCACCCATAATCCCTTCGCCCCATCAAGTCTTTTCTTTAATCCTTGTAGGAGAGTGCGATTGGTAACTTCTGTCTGTCCGTTGGTTTGTGGATGTGCCACTGAGGTGAAACGATGTTCAACAGTCAGGTTAGCACAAAATGTGCGAAATGTTGCGTTGTCGAACTGTTTTCCGTTATCAGTGACGAGTACACGTGGTATGCCAAAACGACAGATGACAGCGCGCCAGAAGAACTCTTCGCATTTCTTTTCTGTGATTGTAGCTAATGCCTCAGCTTCAACCCATTTGGTGAAGTAATCAATTGTAACAATCACGAACTTACGCTGTGCGGAGGCAGGGGGAAAAGGGCCTAATATGTCCATTCCCCACATTGCGAAAGGTATTGGGCTTTTCATCATGTTTAGAGGAGTGGGCGCTTGTTTGGGAATAGAGGCAAAGCGCTGACATGCATCACATTTCTTTGTATATTCCAAGGCGTCATGCTGCATGGTCGGCCAATAGTATCCTTGTCGAAGGACTTTATGAGCCAAAGCTCGTCCTCCAAGGTGTTGGCCACAAATACCTTCATGTACTTCACGAAGAGCATAATCTGCCTCCTCTGGGGTGAGGCACCGAAGGTAGGGGAGAGTGAACGATCGCTTGTAAAGTGCATCTTCGACTACCGCATAGCGAGCTGAGCGTGAAATGACCTTTCTGGCATCTTTAGAGTCAATAGGCAGGGTACCTTTCAGAAGGTAATCCTTTATGGGATCAATCCAGGATGGTTCATTCGCAATCTTCAAAGTTTCACGCCCAATGATGCTCGGTTCACGTAGTAGTTCCAAGTGGACCGTGCGACCAAATCCTGATGGGTCAAGGGAAGCCAGACGCGAGAGAGCATCAGCTGATACATTGTCTACTCGGCTGATGTGAGTAATGCGGAACTGCACAAAAGATGTTGCGAGTTCTTTTGCCTTATGAAGATAATCGGCCATCTTCGGATCACGGGCTTCATATTCACCAGACAGCTGTTTTACGACAAGCTGAGAGTCACTATGAGCATGGAGGGTTTGCGCTTTCATTGCATGAGCCAGGTGCATTCCTGCTATCAAAGCCTCATACTCGGCTTCGTTGTTAGATGCCTGAAAATTAAAACGAAGGGCATATTCGACAATGAGTCCTTCTGGTCCTTTGAGGATAAGTCCTGCTCCACTGCCCATGGTATTTGACGACCCATCGACGTAAAGCGTCCATGCAAATATTTCTGGTTGGGTGACGTGTGGTTCGGCTTCATCAATTGGAAGGGTGCATTCAACAATGAAATCAGCCAACGCTTGACCTTTAATAGAAGGACGAGGCTTGTATTGTATGTCGAACTCTCCCAATTCAACCGACCAAGGAACCAGACGACCAGATAAGTCAGGTTTGTGTAGTATCCGCCTGAGTGGCTTGTCGGTGAGCACTGTTATCGTATGTGATTGAAAGTACGGACGGAGCTTTCTCGCGGCTATGAGAAGGGAAAAGGCGAGCTTTTCTGTAGTGGGATAGCGCAATTCGGCGCCTTGAAGCACTTTGCTGACATAATATATAGGGAATTGTTTGCTATCCTCTTCCCGGATGAGTACCGCGCTGACGGCAAAATCAGTTACCGCTAGATAGATGAAGAGCATTTCTCCTTCAATTGGCTTGGAGAGGAGAGGCGGGGATGCCAAGTATTCTTTCAATGCTTCGAATGATGTTTGGCACTCAGCTGTCCACTCGAAATTTTTGATGTTCTTGAGGGCAGTAAAGAATGGGAGGCAACGCTCAGCCGATCTGGAAAGGAAACGGTTTAGGGCGGCAATACGACCCGTCAGTACTTGGATTTCCTTTATTCTTCGTGGTGCTGCCATATCTTGAATGGCACTGATCTTCTCTGGATTAGCTTCTATACCCCTGTGAGAAACCATGAAGCCCAGAAACTTTCCAGAGGATACTCCAAAAGCACACTTTGCTGGGTTGAGGCGCATATGATACTTGCGTAGTATAGCAAAGCATTCTTCCAAATCTGAGATGTGGTTTGTTGCTCGCAGGCTCTTGACGAGCATGTCATCTACGTACACCTCCATATTCTTGCCCACCAAAGGTTGGAAAATTTTGTCAACCAGTCGCTGGTAAGTAGCTCCAGCGTTCTTCAATCCAAATGGCATGACCTTGTAGCAAAAGAGGCCTTGATCCGTGATGAAGGCCGTTTTGGCCACATCTTCTTCCTGCATTCGGATTTGGTTGTACCCGGAGAAGGCATCCATGAAACTCAAGAGTTCATGTCCGGATGTGGCGTCGATTAGAGTGTCGATGCGCGGCAAAGGATAGCTATCTTTGGGACAGGCCTTGTTTAAATCCGTGTAATCGAGTCAGATGTGCCATTTGCCAGTGCCTGCCTTGGGTACCATGACCACATTGGCTATCCATTCTGGATAGTCAATTTCTGTGATGAAGTCGGCCATCAGGAGCTTGTCTACCTCTTGTTTGATGATGGCCTGCCTTTCTGGAGCGAATGGGCGTTTCTTTTGTCGAACCAGTTTGTGCTTAGGATCAACCGAGAGACGATGGGTGATCACAGAAGGATCAATCCCCGGCATATCCGCTGCGCTCCATGCGAAGACGTCTGCATTAGAGCGAAGAAAAGCAGTCAGCTGATCCCGGATGGTGGGATCTAAGGTAGAACCTATTCGCAATAGACGTTCATTGTCTCCGTCTTTCAGTGGTATGGATACCAGCTTTTCAATAGGGGTGGCGCGCTTCATCATTTGTTCATCACGCTGGTCGTCGATGTTGAACGTCTCTACTTTGCACGATGCTATATAGCATTTGCGGGCCGTCGCTTGATCTCCTTTCACTACACCAACTCCTTGTGGCATGGGGAATTTCATTGCGAGGTGGTAAGTGCTAGCAACGGCTCGCAATTTATTTAGACCTGTTCGGCCTAAAATCCCGTTATACGATGATTTGATGTTGACCACAAGAAAGTCGATGGTTTGAACACTCTGAAGAGGTGCAGTTCCCGCAACGACCGTAAGTGGAATGATTCCTTCGACTGGGGCAGATGCTCCGGTAAAGCCATAGAGAGGTGAAGAGATGGGTTTTACTCTTTCTTTGGAGATTCCCATCTGTAAGAAGGCTTCCTCGAAGATAATATCTGCTGAGCTGCCAGTGTCGACTAGGATACGTTTGATACTGTACGCATCCACTTGCAAAGTGATGACAAGAGCATCATCGTGGGGACAAATTACTCCTCCTAGATCAGAATCAGTAAATTCTAATGATGATGAAGCTTTCGACCGTTTTGCAGGACCCTGAGTTGAATTAACCTGTCGGGCGTAGGCTTTACGGGAAGAATTGGTTAATCCTCCTGCATTTGGTCCTCCAGAAATGGTGTTGATCACAGGAGGATCCCTCGGCGGTGCTTCGTCTGGCCTTCTTTGGTTTCCTCTCTGTCCTTGTCGGTTATTTGCTTTGACAAATTGCTTGAGATGCCCTTTACTGATGAGATTCTCGATCTCGCGCTGGAGGATCTTGCACTCTTCTGTCGTATGACCATGATCTTTATGGAAGTGGCAGTACAACTTGTCATCTCTTTTGTCAGCCGACAGTCTCATAGGTTTGGGCCATTTGAGAATGTTTTGCCCTTTGACTTGATGAAGAATATGCTCGCGAGAGGCAGTGAGAGGCGTAAAGGGCCTGATCGTCGTGATCCGAGGTCGTTTCAACTCGTTATCCGGATCACGATTCTCAGTTCTATCTCGCCGCTTCTGGTTTGAACTTGGCTCTTCCTGAGGGTGCGTCGAGTCTTCCTCAGCTCGGAGGTATTTTTCTACCCTGTCTAGAAGATCAGTCATATTCTCTGGCGGCTTTTTGTTTAGCGAAAAGCGCAAGGGTGTTCCTGGCCGTACTCCTCTGGCCATTGCCGCAAAGGTTACTCCTGAATCGAGGTGATCGATAAGGAGTTTTTCCGCGTTAAAGCGTGCATAATAGGACTTCAGGGATTCTTTAGGCCCTTGCACTATTCGGAAGAGTGCAGAAGAATTTTTCCTCTGGATCCGACTTGTTAGGAAATTTCCACGGAAAGATTCAGCCAACTGCGCCCAACAGGATATGGAGCGGGGTGATAAATGCTGGAACCAGGCGTGTGCGGCTCCCTTTAGTGTAACAGGAAAAGCTCGGCACATGATTTGATTCGAGACAAGGTGCAAGTTCATGCATGATGAAAAGCGAGCCAAGTGCTCCATTGGATCTCATGTGCCGTCATATGCATCACACTGGGGCATTTTGAAATGTGTTGGAGTCGGAAAGAACTCGATATCTTCCGTAAATGGACGTCCAACTATAACGGGTGCATGCGTGTAGAATTCAGGTCGATGCTCTTTAGAGCGGAGAAGTACCGTCCTTCGGGTAGAAGGAGCTTCATGATAGTTTGTCTCCGTTCGCCTAGATGTCTCCCTCGTAGTATGGATGTTATGAGAGTCTTCTTGTCTCCTATGCCGAGGATTGCGCCTCTCATCATCTGACTGTTCATCATCAATGTGAATGAAATCCTGATTCGGGTTGTGTGTGAGCATAGCTGCATTTTCGTGTCTCCCGAAATTACGATCCGGTTGTTTGTGCGGGTCTGAATGTGGTTCAGATCGTTGTTCAATTGCCGCTTGCAAGTTCTCAATAGATCTTTGCATTGAAGAGATGACAGCCAAAAGATCAACTTGTGCGTTCCCGATGGCGGGTGTCGTGCAAGTGGCAACTGTCGGTGTTTCTACGAGAGTTGGAAGTCTTGACGGGCCAGCGGCTGGTAAAGGTGACGGGGGAACAACTATGAGGTTTACCGGAGGTGAGATTGGCAACGTGTTGGACGTTGGAGTAGTGGCAATCCCCTTACCACGATCAGGACGCAGTTGAGAAGTGGTTCCTCCGAGAACTAAATTTCGGATTTCAGAAGAAGATGACGAGCTAGAAGCAAGTGCACCGTCTTGATTTACGGGAGGAGGGTTTGGATTTGTAGCCATCGTCTATTCACAAGATCGGTCCCACGGATGGCGCCAAAATGTTGCTGATGAAATCTGGGACGCAACTTGACTTCCTTGTGAATAGACCTGCACACCACAGTCAACACCGGTGATTCGCCGGAAGAGTTTCCGGCGAGGAAAGCTCCGATGCTTAAGTCAGAAATCTGTCTTAAGAAGAGATTAGCTCTTGGTTTTGTGTCTTACCTTTTCTCCTCCCTTCCCTTTCTTTATATAGCACTTTATTTATGAGGGGGGTTACTCAACTAAATGATCCATTAGACTCTTGAATGGACAGTTTTAGTACAATTCAATGGGGAGTTACCAGACTTTTAAGAGTTTACAACGGCTCTTTCTATTCTGATGAATAGTTTGACTGCTCTTTGGATGAAGACACGTGTCTTCATCCTAAGCCATGGTTTATTTCCCATATCAATTACGAAAAAGAGAGAAAGGACAAGCAAAATGTATACAAGACTGTCTTCAAACATAATAACCAAGCTTACAATCTCAAACCAAAGGGATAAATTGGCTGGGTTAGTTTAAGAGACAGAAATGTTGAAATCGTGGGTGGCTAGGTACGTTAGTTCATAGCGTGAGTTGTGTTTATCTTAAAGCGAACTAACCCCCTCGTTTATAGTGCTTTTAAACGTCAGTTATCATGTCGATTGGAGGCTATACTTGGATTAGCAACTTAATTAGTTTTCTCATAACGTTAAGGAGGCGTCTATTTTTCCAAAGTTATGCACTTTTTATCCTAAGCAATGTGTCTCTGTGGTACAAATTTTCATGCTATACTTAGTTTCCTTCGGCCAAGATCTAGAAAATGCACTTATTTGTGAATAGATGTACAACATTTTTGCTTAACGGCAAAAGATTTTTTTTTTTGCCACTGAAACGTGTACCGTATCAGAGAAGACCCTAGTCCCCTACTTGTGATACCATAAGTCAGCAAATTTCATGTGTAGGTGTTACGCTCGCTTGTCTCCTCGTGCTGTCAACTGCAGGAAGAAGAAATGTGGGCATAGCAATCAGGTGGACACTTTTGTTCCTAAGTTGTTTTTTGGATTTTCTTTTGTAATAAATTTTGAAGTCGAATTATCATGCACCCTGGTTTGCAGCTGAGGCCAAAGAAAAAGTATCACAGCATCTTTGGCTAGTACTTGTACTTCTTTCTTCAAATGGCAAGGAGCAAGGGACTGCCTGTGACGTGCCGACTTTCCGTTGTTTATGCTGTTAATTTCGGTGGTTGATTTATCGATACTTATACATACTATTAGTTGTTCTGCTAATTTTTTTTTTTTTAAGCTCTATCCTACAAAGCCGAGGACGATCAACCTTGTTTTTTCTTTTCCATTGTTTCGAATATCGGCTTTAGTGGTTTAATATATCGATACCATAGCGCGCATGCATGTAGATCTTTGTATGTTTACTCTGTCCGTTTACTTTTTATATGGCATGCTATAGTAAAGCACCTAATGAGTGAACTTCTGCACCCAGTGAGGGTACTTCTTCAACTCTACCTGGACTAAAGAGGTTTTCTTAAATTCTAAAGGAATAATAGATGTGTTGAAAGAATTACAAAACCACACGTATAAACGTCTCCACCTTCATAAAATTGATTAAATTTTCTGTAAAAGCCTAATACAATCTTTGATTTTCTACCGAAAAATTGGTTACCAAGAGTAAAATAATTTAGATATTTAATTTGTATTATGTCGAAGTAAGGAACCATGGCAAATATGTTTGGAATAGATTCCATTTTGTTGGACAAAAAGAAACAAAGTTCTATTTCCTATTGATTAGCCCGCCAAAATAGGTAATGGAAGTTGTTAATTTTAGATTATAAATGAATTCGTCTCATTTTGTAGTAGAGATGGAATTTTGGACCAACCATCATTGTTGGTATGGCCATGGAAATCATGAGCAAATGAACCTTCAAATTCCTATTTGAACAAATTTTTATTTATTTATAACGTGGAACCCAAACAAAAATATAGAATTCCAACACTGAAAAAATAAAAGAAGAGTCAATAGCCTACTGCCGAGCATTTTTTACTAGTGACATTTTGTATGGATATAGACCTCGGATTATAGCCAAAATTTCTCTCTTTTGCAGTCTCTTTGTGTAACCGCTTACACCTTACAACTCGGATTAAATTATTTTTTTCCTTCGTCCGATGACCTTTGTTTCCATAACAAACATGATCTATGGTGGGGTGAGGGTGCTTGCTCGGGTTCTGTTGTTGGGTGGGGTGTGTGGGGGGGGGGGGGGGGGGAGGAGGAGGGTATTGTGTACGAGTGGTGGTGAGACCAAATATATCCTGGGCAAGTACAAATTTTGTTTTTCCTCAAGAAAGACCGAGAAAGTGTAATTTATAAAGCGTTGTCCACCTTAAGTTCGAGAAATTTTTTGATTCACATCAAATTTCGCCCACCTTATTCATAAATCCTGACCTTGATGCTATGAACCAGTCATACTTATATTTATTGTTTACGAGTTCTATAAGTAATATGAGACACGCAATAACAAGTGCCAACTAGCTAGGGTTGATTTCTTTTTTTTTTCCCCATAACATATTGTTCTTGTTTTCTCTTTTGTAAGAAAGAGAACAATATAATTAACTTCTCTTTAAATAAGTAGAACTTTGATCCATCCATTGCTAAAAAAAAAAAAGTAAAACACAAGATTTTTGTTGCAACCCCCTAGCAAGAATAACCTAAAACAGTAAGTAATAGTCGTTATATATTGCTACTGACATTTTTTGAACATCTTTAGTGACAAATTTCAGTAGCACTTTTTAGTGCCACTAATTAAAACCACTAAGCATATCTAGCGACTAACGTTTATTGCTATAGGGGTATAGGGGGTTTGTACGAAGGTTCTATACTACCTGAGTTGTAGCAAAAAAAAAAACAAATTCACGCTAAAAATAGGTAACTTTCCTTTACTACCCATGCCAGTTTAGGATCATCCTCTACAGCATCCTTGCAATAACAGTTATAGTGATAATAAAATTGTCACTAAAAATACTTTGTTGTTGTTGCTAAAATCTAGAGTGACAATTTTTTATCGCTAAAATATATTTAGCGACGTATTTCATTGAACAGCAAAAAAAGATTCTAATCTCAGATTCTAATATGGCTTTCAAGCAAAAATTGAGATTGGCGCAAGTGGTGATAAATATCTGAAAAAGGCTTGAAGGAGTGATTTCCTTTTCGGGACAAAACTGAATTCCAATTACGTCAAGGCAAAGAAGCGCTTGCATATGCACACTAGGAAACTGCCTACTCAGTTCAAGTTGAATTTGGAGTAGCTAATTGCTTAACAGTTCTGAATCGCACTCCAAGTGAAATTCGGACTACACATAGCCTCACTACATGTGCATAAATATGGCCTTCACCATCTGTATCGCCATCACGAAAAATTTTGTGCAATGGGTCTGCCAAGAAGAACAGAAACGGAGACAAAAGCATTAAGAGCAAAAAGGGATTCAAGAAGAGCCAAGTGTCGAAATCATCAGAAGCATCAACACCATGCAGCAGCCATCGAAAGCCTACCAACCGATTTGCTCATACACGAGGTACTTGGTCGGGTAGCCTCCTCTTCTGCCGCCGACCTTTTCAATGCGAAGTTATGCTGCAAAGAATTCTTTAATGCAGCAGAGGAAGGCTGCATACTTCAGTGTGTATCCATCGGCAAGTCATTGGATCGCTGGTATACTGATGAAAAGGTGAAAGAGAAGCTGAACAGGTTCGTGAATGTGTGCATGGAAAAGGGCAATCCGGAAGCATTGTTCAGACAAGGCATGGCTGATTACTTCAGTGAAGAACAAAGGTTTGAACTAGGGCTAGAGCGCTTGAAGAAGGCCGCAGAGAGGGGACACACCGAAGCAACATATGTTTATGGTATCTTACTCTTGTCCAGAGAAGGTGGTGGTTCTTCTGAAGCAACTCAAGAGGGTATAAAGCTTCTGAACTCACTCAAGAATTCAAGTACATCAAAGACTAAAAGTTTGGGATTGGTAAGAGAGTGTCGGGCAAAGATTGAAAACATCTTTCGAGGATTCTGGGTTAACAGGCAATTAGTTGATTGTTGCCCCATTAAGAGGAAAGCCTGCATGGAGGAAGAGACACCCAAAGATCAATGGAACTATTATGATGCAGTGGAAGATGTTATGTGTTGCGATGCTTGCACATGGCACAGAGAAGTTCAAATTTTCTATAAGCTTCTAAGAGGTGTTTCCAAGAGCTAGGTCTAATGAGAAATTGGCAGCAAATTAATGTTATGTCTGTCATGTATCATATGGTATGTTTAGAAGCAAAGTAGTTTAGGAAATTATGTAATGAGTTTGATTTCTATAAATAGAAAAGGTTTAAAACAATCTAGCAGCGAAGCTTGTCTTTGACTTTGATCTTTATGGGGTGTGTGTGTTTCATGTCCAAATATGAAAGCGGCTCACAGGTTTTCGCTCGAATTTTTTAGCGGCATATTTTGGCAACAATTTAGTGATGATTGTCAAATTAATAACAGCATACTGTCATTAAAAAGTCACGAACTAACTTTAGCGAAAACCTTTGTCACTGATTAACTTGCATCAAAAGAATCGCCTCAATTATGCACATTATAAACAACTATTATAGACGTAAGAAAAGGCTCGTCTAGATGTTTAATTTGATACCCGATGACACTTATTCAAGGGGTGCAAAGTGACAAGTCTGTGAAGAGAAACTATTATAAATAATTCTCACTGAAAAACTTTGCATCATAAAAATTTTGGTTGTACGCAGGTTATAGGAAGATAGTTGCAATATCTCGTATAACTACAGTTAATGGTCCTTAAAAGTGTTAATAGAAATGTCACTAATTGTATTCAAGAACATTAATTGTCTCTATACAATGGAGTGGTAACTATCTTCCTACAATCCGGATAGCAGCAGATATATTTCCTCAGAATACTAAGAAAACCATTTTGTTTTGTCTCGATTGAATGGAAGAATTTGAGAACGAGTAGACCATTTAGGAAAAAAAGAATTCTTTTAACGGCGATACTTATGACATGTTGGAACCGATAGGTGAGCTGAGAAAATAATAAAATTTTAGCCCCCTATCGTATGTGGGAATCACTCCATCTCGATCTCCTTGAATCTCACATTTCCGTTACATTATGTTCATATCTATTACGACTATACTAAAAATCTTCTTGGCGTCGAGTCGTATTCTATATCAAGCTCGAATCAAGGTAGCATGTAGCCTCTGAAGCCTAGTTCTGAACACCGTATTTCACTCATAAAATTGGGGTGGGTACGATCTTATAGGCTGTAGCTCCGTTTGGAGCCCCAATCAGAACATGAAGTACACGTGAAACTGCTAAAATTTGTATGATCATCAATCAATCAATTCCTTAAAAACCAAGAGAGAACCAAAGTTTATCAATTAAATGAGCTACACTAGGCCAGCAGCTCACAGTTGGACTTGTCTTGTGGAAAGTAAATGCCTTTTGCAATCCCAACCATCTGATGAAGAACTCCCAGCAACCATATTTATGTTATTTGCAATTGGTACCTTATTATATGTTTGTCCTCTTTTCGACAATTACTTATGTGGCAGATGATGTTTCAGAAATTAAATTTTGTTCTTTTCTTTCCCACCTTAATATTCAAGGATGGGCTTCACACTAATTGCTAATCAAAGTCACGAGCTGAATAATTTTTCATGAACAAAACTTAGCTACTATCCGGGTCGTAGGAATCTCCCTTCAATATGGAGTGACAATTAATATTTTTTTTTTTTTTTTTAACAGCCAAATTTTTTCCATCTTTCATGCATGGTTGCTTTTTTACTGTGAATGGAAAGTCAAATGGAGCTCCCCCACCATGGCACTAGATGATAAAGAGGGGAATGTTGAAAGATGGAGAAGCTTTTTGTTTTCTTCCCAACTTACTCTCGGGTTTTGCGAGCATTGCTTTCTCCCATAACAAATGCATCACTTTCCTCCAACCCCACAACATGACTTCCTCACCATCTCCATTTGCAAGCCCCACTTCTATTATTGATCCATACAACTTTATCATTCCTTCACTGCCTATCTTCATACCTTCAAACCCTGTTAAAGTGGTTCTTAATGAGAGGTTGGCTTTCTATATAACCCTTGCAGATTTGAATAAACCACAGAAGATCAGGTGTATGCTCCTCCATCTTAAATGTATTTTCTTTCTTTATTTTGGAACTTTTGGCACTTTGAGGATATAACTCATGTTCTGCTGTGTTTTGTGATTGGTACCTATTTAAGGAGTTCTGGATAGTCACATGATAAGTATGAACTTTCTTTTACTGCCCCAACTTTCACTAGTTTACTGTTTGAAAAGGGAGTACTTACCTTTCTTTGCTTCTTTCTCCAGAACTGTATTGATTGTAGTGCATACTGACATTGCAATGAGCTGGACCAATTTTAGATTGATTTCAAATGTTGTGGTGTTCAACCCTTGTGGCAGCTGAAGGAGGACTGGGGTTCAGTTTTGGTCTTCATGGAGAGTGAAATTGAGAGTTACTCATGCTCTGTAAATTCTACTAATGGAGCTTCTAACTATGATGAAATCTTCATGCAACACAGTTTACTCTTTGCTGATAGTTTGAAGGTTGGGCAATATCTCTCCTTTTCCTAATTGGAACTCTCTTTTTTCTTTAGTTATGCAAACTGAAATCTTTTGGCTGATCAATTTAGGACTTGAAGAATCTAAGAAAACAATTGTACTCAGCTGCAGAGTATTTCGAATTGGCCTACTACAGGGAGGATGATCATGAACAACTGTGAGTTGCTATGACCTTTTTCCTTGTAAATTCTATGCTTTTAGTAGCTGTAACATACTAAAATTGGAGCTATTTTCGTCATCTCGTTACTTCCCCTAAGCAATTTGTTTCTTAACGTGCGTAGACTGGTGGATGTCTTGAAAGAATATGTTAGTAAAGCTCTGATCAATACGGTGGATCACTTGGGTTCTGTGGCATACAAAGTTAACAATTTCTTGGATGAAAAGGTTAAGTTAGTTTCTGAGACAGAGCTCCAAATGTTTGGAATTGAGCAGGTACTAATTTCGCATAACTGGGTTCTACTCCGCATCGCTAAGTTGTTTCGATTGAAATTTCAAGTCTACCTATGCTAGACCTTTGATAGATCCCCCAAAGTGCTTGGTTTTTGTGGAGCATGGCCTCAACTCTTTCCACTTCGAAATTAATCCATAGATGAAAAGCTTGATAAATTTGTTCGACTGCATTGTAGAGATTGCGAGTATGCCAAGAGTTCAGTGATCATGGGGGCCTTTCACAACAAATACTGGTGATAAATACCCCCAAGTACCACAAGCAGTACATCACCCCAGGCAAGTATGTTGTTCTGTACTAAATCTTTCTATCTTTCTGCAAGTCCTGCAATTTCCGACGGATGGACCTTCATTATTGGGAGTTACAGTATATGTGAAAGAATTTGGTTGCACGAATTTTGTGTTCAGTTGGGGAGTCTACGCAGGCTATTGGTGCTGGTAAAATGAGGGAGTCTACACATGCTGTTGGTCGGACTAAATGGACAGACAGCAGCCCCAGCTTGTTTTCTGAAACTGAATGGCATCAATCTAAGAATGGTACATTTTCTCTTTCCCATAGGTAATTAGTTGTCATGTCAAACGAAACACGGCTTTGTATTCGCCAAATCTAAGAGTAGTTACACTTGTTTCTTTCTTTTTTCCCTTTGCTCCATGCCAATACTGATTTTTACTTTCAGACAAAGGAGTAGGAGATTGGCAGCCTCACATCAGTAATGATCCTAATGTTTTTACATAGAAAATTTTCTCTTACACATGTACATAGAAAAGTTTCCTATAGTTTGCTCATTTGCTGCATTCAAGTACTAAAAGAGGAACTAATTAATTTGCCTATTGTGCTTTTGAAGCTGTTCGACCAACAATAGAAGAACCTCGTTCGACATTCTTAAGGTAATGAACTGTAATGTGAGATGCACTTATCCTCTGCTGGATTTTCACCCAGATCAGCTCACTATATGGGACAATTGTGCAGAAAAGGGAATTCTGGCCTGCTCACTACTGAATCCTCGTCCAGTCCTGGGACCTTCTCATTTGCGCAAATTGCATCCTACAAAAGCTTAGGTTCGTACAGATGGACAGTTCTTATTTTGTAGGGTATACCCTTGCAACATTAGTTGGTTTTTATGAGCAAATTATTCTGTTTGGAAACAGAGAAGAGAGGAGCAGTTTCACAACATGTCTCCCCACTCAAGCGCTTTGGATCTGCTGTCCACAGATCCATTAGTCCGAGCCCGTCGACTAATAAGCAGCGGGTAAGCTTCGGTGATCAGATGTTGAAATGCCATAATCCCTCAACATAACCTTGTTCATAGAGTGATGCCTCTTTAGTTGTTCTTAAACTGTTCTTCTGATTTTGAAAATACTCTTACGTCTGCAGTATCCATCCCCGCCTCGTAGATCGATTTCCGTGCATTTCCATCCCGAAAGGGACCGGATGAAAGAGATTGAACAGTACTCCAAGAAAAGTTTAAGTCTGTTTAAAGCATTGCTCAGCATACACAAGACCAAGAAGGATGGAAGGACTACACAGATACCGCGATGAAAACTGAGAGAGCGAGGAAGCACGTACATCTCATGGTTGATAGCAGACGGCCGGTTACATTGCTGTTCATCAAATATCCTTTATTATTCAGATTTCAACTGTAAGTTATACTGCCATCGCAAAGTTTACTTAATTCAGTTTTGGGTTTTACGAAATTTGCCTCATCTGGGTAATAAAGCCTTCGTCCGGTCAACTAGAAGTCCTTCAAATCTTATACCTCACAGCTCTCAAAGAAATGACCTTCAAATAGCTTTGTCCGCAGCAACAAGTATATGAACCAAGCAGGCATGATGATTTCATTCTCCTGTATGTAGAACTTTCTACATTACAAGTCAAGGTAGGAAACCCAGAGGTGCAAGTGAACAATAGTAAATTGATGGAGATGTCACCTGAGGTTAGAATTGGAATGCCTATTTCTTAACAAGCAAACGTAAAACTGCTTCACAACTGTAAGATTACAAGTCCAGGGGACAACAAGTTAAATTTTGCAAAAATGACACGAGGCTTCAGGGTCGCGATATTCAATTACAGTGGAACGGATTTTCTTGATTTTCTGCTCAAGCTTCTTTGCTCATCGTGAAGTGTACGAACCAAATATGCTTGCTATACATGTCAGTTAAAATTTGGCACATGAGAATCCTCGACAGTGGGATGGTCCTTAGAGTTAGTGTAGCACATCAAAATCGTTGATGCTTTATGCACAACAAACTGTCCCTGCTGATGGTGATGAGAAGTTCCAAACAAATTATGAGCACTATAAGGTGGCCCCTGTTCAAAATCCAAGATCAAAAGTCGGGCAGTCATCAGTAGTGCTTGCACTTATGTGTTCTGAATAATTCCTTTTGCCATCACAAGAATCCTGGGGAGTACAGCCAACTGAAGTTCCTCTACCAAAACCACAAGCTCCATCCAATGTAATGTCCAGTCTTATGTCACCTGGACCAGACTAAACGAAAAATTTTGCAGCACAGAAAAATAAGAAATTTGCCAACATATTCATCAAGGAAAAGATAATGTTTCTGAACTATAAACAGCAGAGGTCAATCATGCGTCTCGATTTTGTTCACTAGATTCTACAATCTCCTGCTGTAGAAGCTGAAAAAGAAAAATTAGAGTGACGCCCTTATTCCCATTGTTGGAACTTGGATACAACATTCTACGTCATTCTGTTAACCTAATTCCTATCAATTCTAAGAGACTAAAGACCAAGCAAATGAGAGCAACAAAGAGAGCCAAAGGCATTCAGTCCTGACCTGGAGTGTGCTTTCAGGATTCACGTCCTTCGACAATATGGTAACACTCGAGCGAGACGCCACTGCAGGTATGACTTTCATGTCAATCATATGGATAGTTAATATTGTAAACCAACATGAAATTGAGTGTGATTGAAAGAAGGTCCATGAAATTGAGGAAACTTACCCTTGGAAGACAATAATTCAGGGAAACTTCCACTTTCCATCTCTTGATTCAAACCATCGTGTGGCACTGATACAAGGCCTGATTGGCCATCGTGATTCAAGTTACAATCAACCAAAACTTGAGGCTCCAAAATATGACACACTGGCATTTTGTTGCTACCTCCTGTGCCCTTTACATCAACATCAAGCATTGATTTTGAGATGTTTGATTTCCCTTCTCTGGAATGAAGTAAAAGAAGAAAATAAATCAGCTGAGTTAACGATTCTATCTTTCCGACAATCAGAGTCCAAGATAGCATACACCGATAATGGCAGATGTTACTTCTGTCACGCTTTTGCAAATCACAGTGATTATAATAAGGATTTGTAACGTAAACATTTTTACATCAAGTGTCGAGTATTCAAATACAGCTACAAATCTATCATAGAAGTATTATCTATCCCATAAAAAGGACATTATTAGAACCCCTAAAACTCTTTTGGAAACAAGGGGAGAATTACCATGGCACGTCATGGTAATTATGTACCCGTAAAAGGGTATACTAATCCAGTAAATGTGTAAATCTCACCCCCCAAGCCTCCTGCAGATATAAATGTTCTCTGCACTGATATGCGAGAAAAACATAAAGGAATTAATCATACAATAAGTCCATTGTAAACGAAGTGCCAAGTCACGCTGTCTCGTCAGGTCTTTCTGATGAATTGTGCACTCGCGTGCCTGTAAGCACTCTTTCTGGTAATAGAACATCAGCATATATAGGGAACTCGCACCCTCGACCCCCATCCCCACCCCACCCCACCCCTCCAGGCTTTCTGTATTTGTTCAGAATATAAGTACCTCAAGGGTAAATGTATTTAGGTCTTTTCTAGCATGCGAGTTCTGGTTTGAGCATGGTAAGTATGGACATACCCAACGGCGAAGCTAAATGAAGTAAGGACTTTTGCTTGTTGGTCTCCTCTTTCGTCAAAATCAACTGAGGCACTGGTCTGGCTCAGAATTTCATTACAGACAGTTTCTGATCTTACTATTTCACCACCAGAATTATGCATTGTCGAAATTTGTTGATCATGATCCTTCACAGCACTTCTCTTACTTGAGGAATCTTGGACAAGTTGCCCCAGCAGATGAGAATGGACAAAATCTGAAGATTGTGAAGCATAACACCCCTCCACACTAGCTTCTTCCGTTCCGCAAATGCCATCCTGAGTCGCAGGTTTTTTAAGAAAAGACATAATTGCATGGGCTGCACAAACAGCAACCTAAGATTAAAGGTTTGGAAATTCAATCATTCACAAGTATCGGAATCGTGGCACTACGATTGCATCAGAAGACAAAAATGTGAAGAAGGATATTGGGTCCGTTCTTCCTCCTCTTTTCCATAGAATTGGCAGTACGGAGAATCTAATAGAGAATGAAAAATCAATGCAGTAATTTTTTAATTTTTTTTTTTCTTGGAGGGGTTGGGTGGGAGGGGAAGAGACAAGTATGTGTGGGTATTAAGTGGTTCAACTATGTGTGTCAGCTATCATACCATTACGTAAAGGCTGGGTAGTAGGCACTCTCCTATTTGATTCGATGTTGTCAGCGGCAGAGCTGTCAATGTGTTGATTCCTATTGTTCTGTACAAAAGCATTTTTCGGGGGTTCCCCTGTGCATCCAAGCCAATACATAACAGAAGAAAAATCAGGCCCATGTGAAATCAACTACAAGAGGACGGAAAAGGATAGAAGGCAGCCCTTGAATTGTACAAATAATAACCATTATGACATAATAGAGGGAGTTTATTGTTACTTCGTAACTAAGTTTCAGAATTAAACTGCTAAAAAGAGATGGGATGTGATCGTGCGTTTGAATAAATCACGCAAGAATCGATGGAAGACTGGCTTGCCACCAAAATCCGAATATGACCATTTAGCATTGACAAAATTTGACCTCCTATTGTGTGATATGTGCAGAGACATGGGGAGTCTGATAGCATAAGTGATGACTACTTGGGATACAAAGGAATAGAAAGTGGTGGGGATAAACCCAAAGGGGAGACTTTAAACCCTTTAATGGCTAAAAGGTGTGGCTTTAGCAAAAACAAGGTGTACATTTAGACTAACCCATTGGGAAAAATAAATTAAAAAGGTTTGCATAGCTGAGACCAAACTTATAAGGTTGTAAAGCTGACATACCACACCAAAAAGGCTTGTTTGCAGGAGCCCTCCTACTCAGAGTTATATTGTCAACATCAGAGCTTCGGGCATTTAACTTGTTCTCTTCCCATGGGGAACCTTCACTTTGAGGTTCCACTACACATCAAAGCCGGAAGTCTTGTCAGCTTGATGCATGCGATTTCTAAAGAGTAGTCAGATCTAGTCTTCAAATATTCAAAAGAAAAGTATAACAATGTATTTTGCTTCGTAACACATAAATATACCTTGAGGATGTTTGCGCTGCTCACCAACCTCCACAACATAACTAGGCAGTTGAAGTGTACTTCCAGTCCTCACATCTTCTGATAACTTGAGGTATTTACGGCTCAGAATGGTTCCATCTTCGGCCAGTAAAGTAACCTGACATACTTACTAATCAGTCAAGTAAAGAGACTGAAGGTAGACAACTTGGAGATATCTCTCACAACAAGCAGAAGGTCAACTGCCAGCAAACACAATGGAACTTGCATGGAGCAATCCGCTATTTTGATGTATCAGTCTATGTCCAAGATTTAAGCATTATCAGAAAATCTTAAGCTAAAGATAACACCTGAACTTGCTGGAAACATTATTGAATAGATGGTGTCACTCCAAGTAACGCATGAAACTCTAAGGGTCATTCAGCCGGCATCTCAGGAAAGCCAGCCTTTTAACATGCGGCGTTGTAATACAAAGCCACTCAACAAACTCAAGACCTGAGGGCTGTACAGCAAAAGTGGTTCTTCTTGGTGGGCCTAGCCCTACCATGAAGCTCAAAAGGCAAAAGTTTTACGTTATCAACGAGAAAATATTACACGGATAATGAGAATGAATAAACTAATAATATGCTGAAGCTTAGGCATGTAACATTAGGGTATATTTATAAGGGAGGTTGAAGTTTCCATATACTACGAAGAGACTTACCTCTCAAATCTAGAGATAGTAATATCTGAAATAAAAGTGAAGTAGGACTTCTGGACCAACAAAGAGCAGTTTATCAAGTTATTGTTTAGAAAGCCAAGTACATAGGGAGATATGATTCAATGGTACAATTATGTGCGAGTAATATTTGAGCATGAGTTTATCAATAGCAACAGGAAAAAATTGCTTTAGTACCAAAATATAGCAATCTGTCCTGTACAAAGTTTTACTGGGTACGCCTTATATACCGCTTTGCATTTCTAATAATCAGATTTGATGTTAAATGCCCAATTATAGATACAAAATTCTCTAAGTATTTGTACTGGTGACACTGAAAGTGCATATAACTGGCAACATCAAGTTGTCACATAGTAAACTACCACCACAAATAAGCCTTTCAGAAGTGGGCACCTTACAGACCAAAAAAGAAAAAGAGGTGGAACTCTCTTCAAGTACTTCTCCACACTGACGGCAACTTAGCTAGTCCACATTCTAACAGCACAGGTTTCGCATAGCATTTGGACTTGCATACAAAAGAGGACAATAGATTTCCTCACTCTGGAAAGATGCTCGAGGAAACATATTCGACAGTGATGTAGAACAGTATAGACTGACCTGCATTTGGTAAGAACCGCAAGAGGCAAGTCTGAGGATCCCACAATGGTACTTCTTGCTTTTCTGTGTTATTTGACTAGTGTACATAGCTTCCCACTCTGTGTAAAAGTAACATAACAATAATAAGAGGGGAATAACTCAAAGACGCATTCCATGTTCTTTCATCCAGACTACACTTTAAGAAACTGGAAGCTGAAACAATACTGACATGAATTTTCAATTACAGCACATCAAAGGTGTTCACACTTGCTGCAATGAAGCAAGCAACTGCGGAGAATTCATATGCACTAGCTGTCCAACTAGGAGGCTATATTCCTATACTTGACCTAGGTGTTCTACATAAGCTCAAACCAGGAGGACAGCATCTCACCAATCCTCGTACGTTTAGAAATAAGAAGTATGATTCTTTTGTTGGTAATTGTTATATGCGAGCTACTATGTTATTTTTTGAACTGCCATAGGACATCTCTTTAAAATCACATGTAGTAGTTAGAGCAGCACCAGCATTTCTTAGATTCCAACATGGAGCAGCACCTAAAATAATAATTTGTCAGATAAAGTTCAAATCAGTTGCAACATGAAGAAGAAAACAGATAACAATGACCTCTTGGAAACAATGCCCATGAGTGAACGAACAAACTCAACGCCCTCTGAGAATTTATGGGAGGAGGGAGGCGGAGGAGAGAATGTGAATAAGAACATATTAGCATGCTTAAAGAAATAGAATTCATGGATGCCAACTCAATGATTATTAATAAGCAACTAAACAGCCCCTTCACTCAAAGAGTGGGACAATTGATGAGTGCAGAATCAGTAACGAGTACAGCAGAGACAAACAAACCAATAGAACTAGCAGTGTGGGTCTGGACTTGTTGCCCCTGCATTGTCTTCGTCTTTTTTACTACATTGCAATTCCCTCCTTGAAGATTCAAGTCCACGAGAGGCTTATGGTCTCCTTCACATTCTCCAATGTCAACCAAGTGACCATCAAATTTGAGGAACTCACCGGACCTAATTGTTTCATCCTTTTTAAGGAACCTGCTATCTAGGATTGCCCCTGTTGCATCGTACAGCATTGCCTGACAAGAGAATGTGAGCAGGGGAAACTAAATCACAACAGTAACCGAGATAACCAGATGAAGGATGTTTAACTGAACTATGGAAGAATGACTTCTTTACAGAGTTGTGCACTGAAATCAATGGGCGACTCTAAGCCCGATAGGCAAAAGTAGGTGCGAACTGGTCGTTGTCCCCAATCTGCTGTGAGGGAAGAGGCCCTGATGCTTATACACGAAACCTACGAAACGAAAGATCACCTTCAGCTATCACTTTCGGGAAGGGGGGGCGGGGGCTTGGTTTGTACCGGGTCGAGGGTAGAGGGGTTACAGGCTGATTCTGTTGCTGCTGAGACTGTATTGACTAAAACATAAATTAACATCTGTTAATGGAGCTTATAATAGCTAAAACTCTCTGGTCGAATTCCATAGTCCATACTCTGATATTTTATCGATATGGGTGGATGCGCGGGTGGGGATCAAGGCAGCTCAAAGTTTATCGCATGCCAAAAGGTACGAGTTCCATGTGTGCCTTTTGCTTTCCTGTAAGTGATGAACTATAAATCCAATACCATAGGCAGTTCACTGCTACTCTTTGAGTTCAGGGAATGTCCATACACACCCTAATATAAGGACTGAATGGTCAACTATGTCAGGGAAGCAAACAACGATAGAAAAGACTAAAATTTTGGTCGGTAGAATAGGGAAGGAGTTAAAACCACCTGTCTCGTTTGCGATCCACAAGTCACGACTTTTAAGGCACCATCATGGAACTTCTTGGCCTTTTGAGTTATTTGAGTAGTGTACATAACCTGCCATTCTGCTTGTGTGTGTGTGTGGGATGGTGGGTGGTGGGGGGAGAGAGGACAGAAGAATAATTATGAAATAGAGGAAGAAATTACCAAACCAAATGTGATGGAAACAAAGAAAACAGCAGAAATTAGTCATGCTTACTTGAAAATCACATCTCAACCCGACAATTCAATTAACCTCTCCATGACACCCACACAAACCCCACCCCCCAACCCCAGCTAAAGGAAAGAGAAGAAAGTACAAGGAATCACCAAAAACATTAAGAAGTACTTCTTTCTATTCCGGATGCAGCAGTACGAATGAATTCTAACCTGCTGTGCTCTTTTTCACTGTATCAGGACAACTTGGTGAAACACCATACTTGCTGATTTCACTTTTCTTGAACTCTGTAATTGTAAAACTCATCATCGATCTGGTGAGTTATAAGATTCAAAAGAATGGCTACATTTAGACAAAAATTAGCTCAGGATTCCCAAGAGTGAATTCCTTAGTTAGAAGGAAGCTGTTTATATGCACCAGTAACACTTGATGGAGCAGATGGTCGAGAGGATACAAGGGGTTAGGTTTCTGGCTCCATTACAGAAAAACATTTGAGGCACCTAAATCTGTAGATATATGTATATAGACCGAAAAGACTTCATCGTGTAAAGAAAAACAAGGAAGAGATAATGCATATAAGCACTTAAATTGGCTAACCTCTTATAATTTTTTGTGATGGACTTAGATTACTTGATGGTGCTTTGTTCATCCCCGAATTAGTCTTCCTATTTACTGAAGGGAAATTCAAGCTGATAGTAAGCAACATTACACTGTCACTAATTCAGAGACTAAATCAGGGTTAGGGAACAAAATAATAGCGAGGTAGGGGGAAGAAATAGGCGATACCATCAGAATGCAAAATATTCTTGAACTTGTGTCCATGCTGTGATCCAGCTTTCTCAGAAATCTTCTTCTCTCTTCCTTGAAGATTCAAATTAGGTTTAGGTTTCTGTTCTCCTTCAGGATCCCCGATGTCAACAAGATAAGCACCAAACGTCAACGTTTCGCCTGATCTGACAACATCATCCATCTTCACAAATCTGCTATCCAAGAGTTTCTCACAATCATCATAGAGCACAACCTGCGTAAAGACCAAACACGCAATAGAAATAAGAGAACATATCTGAAATGTCCCAGACAACTCAAAAGTCCATTACAACAGTAATGTCTGAAGATCTGTTCAATAACATAATAACATGAACCATAAAGAACTTCACACAATAATCCTGCTCATAATTTCGTTCAACATCTCCGCAAATGAAACATAACAAAAGAAACGGATGACCGAGAATGGAGCTTGTGGAAGTACCTTGTGGCTTGACGATTGGAGCTCGAGGAAACCGTCTTGATAAACCTTGCGCTTCTGCTTGACGTGCTTCGTGTAGGTCACCGACCATCTCCTCGCATCCCCCATTCGCTTTGAAAAAACTCGAATCGATACACTGCAAATAGAGACCGAATAATCGCTTAATCTGAGAGTTGTGCAAGATGGATTTGGTACGAGTACTTTTGGACTATTGTAGTGGCGGGAATGCGAAAATGTTAGGTTTGAGAAAAATAAGTTCACTAAAGTTGACGTGCTGTAACGGGATCGAGGGGAGTTTACAAAGTAGGTTCGATTAGTCGTTACTCAAGTTGTATCCGTTATCTCCGTCACTATTATTTTAATAATTTTTTTCCGCCTCCTCACCCGATACATTTGAAGCGCAATATTTTCTAATGATTGCAACGAATATTTAGAAACGTACTTAACATTATTTTACGAAGATAAATATTATTTTGACATCCTTTTATATAATTTTTTTACCTTTTTTCAATCGTTAGAATTGTACGTAATAATCATTAATAATTTAAAAACACATGAAAATTGAATTAGCATATTACAAGAATAAATATAATTTGTTTCTCTCCATTAAATTTTCACTGTATAAAACATTGCATCTTCTTTGCACAGTTGTGGTGGCACCCAAAATATTTTCTAGACCGAAAAAGCAAACAAGTTATCCGAGTTAATATTCAATAAACGGCGCCGTAACAGGAGATGCACAGCTTACAAACGCAAAAAATCAGAAGTTCGATCTGAGATCCGGAGGAAAATTATTCAGTCCATCCGGGGAGAGTCTCACGAACATGGTAAATGGTTTCTCTGCTCATAATCTTCGTTATGGTTTCGATTTCCAAATTGCTGTATGTTGACGTAGCTTTGGGGTGTTCTTGTGGAACAGTCGGCTCTGTTCAACTTCCATTCTTTCCTGACGGTGGTGTTGCTGGTGATTTGCACGTGCACGTTCCTGAAGATGCAATTTCCGGCCATCCTTGAACAGAAAACCGGGTATGTGGTTTACCTTGTTCAATATTTTTTCTGGGCTGTTGTTATAGTAACTGTTAGGCTCCAATTTATGTTGATCTTTGGATTTTCACGAAGTTTCTTGACGAATACTAGGACTAATGCAAATTTAACCGGGATAGGGTTTCCACATTCGTTCAGCTAATTTACATAGGAAGAATTACCGGTGAATCACACACTTAGTGCGAACTTCTATGCTATGTCGTTATTTTCATTCATTGACATATGCAGTTACGAGGATCTCCACTGAGTTGTAGGAATATGTTGATGGTGTTGAATCTTATGCCGACTCTTAACCCTTTTAGTTTTATAATTTTGAACCTATGCCAGCAGAAAACTTTAGAATCTGAACAGGATTATGCTGTTGTTAGGGTAAATTGCCATGACTCATAATTTAAGGAGTTAGAGTTTCTATGTGGTGTTTGTGATAATGGAAGTGATTTCCAACATTTTGGAAGCTACTCCCTCCGTTCCATTGCATTTTCCCCCTTGAATTTTTGCGAAATTTTGGGTAGATTTGGTACATGTAAATGTTGACTTCACTCATTGTTTTTACCCTAGCTTGACTTGCCAAACGAACATGTATTTAGTCTATGATTGTTTGAGTTCAACTCAATGTTTACATGGTACTAAATCTATCAATTAGCAAACAAGTCAAAAGGGAAAACCCAAGGGAATGGAAGGGGTATCTTCCAGGTTTTGCCTAGAAGGATTTAACACTGCTCCATAGTGGTGTATTGATGGGTTCCACAGCATTCCATTGTGGTGTAGTTTTTGTACATTATTTGAAGAGATGTGAGATGAGAGTTTCCACCAGAATTTTGTCCTCGACTGCCGCTGATTCTTCGTGTTGCTTTGTTTCTTCAGATAAGAAGCGAGCAAATAAATTATCATTTTTATCATAAAAGGTGAGTCGTGGTATGTTCTCACGAGGAATTCTCGTTTAGTGAATTTGAGAGAAAATCCTGCCAAACTCATGGGTTCATCATATCTAAATTCAGGACAAGCTCAAGTATAATTTGCAATACTTGCTTGAGGGTAGCTTTGGTGCATTATGTACTTCAGAGAAATAGTAGATAAGCGTATTCAGGGATTAATTCAGTCACTGCCTTGTAATTACTACAGATCTTTTGGGCAGGTTACTTGCGAAATCTGATAGTTTTTACTATTTTGAATATTGGCCTGCAGGTTAATCCAAGAAGCTAATATCTTGTAATTACTGAATAGGTGGGGACATTAATCGAAATGCAAAAACCTTGGTACAGTAACCATCATGGTTTTAAATCGCAGTATCGGGATACATAACGGAAGTGATCGTGGTGTAACGGTATGGGAGTACCAGATGTTAGGCAATGGAAATCAACTATCGTGACTGTCAACTTTTTTTTCTTTCACTCTTAACGAAAACCACTAAAAAGTCAACAATACTCCTGTTTATGTGCACCAAAAGCTACACTTAAAACTTCTAATAATCTTACATACTTCCAGTAAGGAAAATCACGCTAAAATTTTATACTTTCACTGTTTAAGATCTTACTAAATACTTACATGGCTGGTAATTGCCAATAAATAATGGCTTCTCCCTTTATCTGCACAAAGCTCAAGGCCCCAAAAAATATGAAGGCTAAGAATACTAAAAGACATGCATATCCATGAGAAAGTTTATCTACACAGTGTTGTGTAAGTCATCACATTGTTACCCTTTGATCTACAAAATTTCTCCAATGCAGCGTTCTATTTAGGCCAATGAAAATGGACAAGGTAGAGGCAGATCTTGCAAATTTTGAAATTGAAAACTCATGAAGCTTGGAGGGCTTTTGATCTCTCCCTTAACCTTGGATTCATAAATCTAAGCTTTAAATCATATAATTTGCTGTAGAAAAACAGATCTGACATTGTGTAGCGAGATAGAGCTTTGGAAGCAACCAAAGGTTGATATCCATGTTGGTGCTCTAAAGGCCGATATCGGACCATAACAGTTCTTTGTAACAGAATTTAGCACCGTTACGGTCACGGAACGGCTATGGGGGGTGTGAATTTCATTAGAACCGGTACTTCGGTGCATATCAGAGCTTTGAAATCCCGTTGCGTTTATAAGCATGGTTATTATCGCTGAAGAGTTCTTTTACTTAGACAGACAGAGTAGCAATTAAGTCTATCAAAACGGAAAGGCTCTCTTGTGAAGCAGGGATTAGCCAATGACAGGTGGAGTTGTGTAGATGTACTACTTCACATGTCTAGCCTAGTTCTGACTTGCAGTTCTGCTCCCTCTTATCAATGAACAAAAAGAGGAGTTCTTATATTTTTTCATGCTTTTCTGTTCTTTTCATCTGATATAGTATTTACTCTCTCTCAAAACCTCTCAAGTGGTTTTGATTACGAGTGTGTTAGGTTGTATCAAGCAACTGAAATTTTTAGATGGTTGTACGCCCTTCCTGAAAGTTGTAAAACTTATACCTCTGTGATTGTTTTTATCAAGTTGATGTTATAGGCAGCATCCCACAGGGTGAACCATATAGCACTTTGTTCACTGTGTGTAATTTTCAATGGTGAGAGTTTTAAAAGCAACATGTTTAAGAACGGTTTTCAATGCTAAAAGTAACGTGAGAACTAGTTTCATAGCTCTTTTATTTCCTAATTCTGTGAAGGGGTGCATTTACATGTTCATCACTGTGAAAATGGCTTGTGTTACTGAAAGGCAAGAAAAATCGTTGATTGAGATAGATTACAATTGGGAACATCTTGTCCAATTTGATTGAAAAATGGGATGTAAGGTGAATAGAACCCAGATCTTGATGTTAGCTACAGGCAGCATGAGCGAACTTCCAATTCATAAGGTAGATGCAACCATCCTTACTCGCATTGCCCTTAAAATTCTGTTTTTTTGTGATGTGATGTGCACATTGAGAGTATGGCACAAAAGAACTAAAGAGTTGCTGGCGCCTTCAAGGTAATGTTATTTAGTTTTGTTAAAACTGATAATAGAAATTTGACAGTACGATCATGAAATATTGAAATTTGTAAACAGCTGCTTTAATCTTTCCTCATAATCTCATGTACACTGGATCAATTTCTCTGTAGTTTTTGGATTCATATTTATGTAATCTTGTTGGTGTAATGGCAGATTCCGGGGTTTCTTCTGGAAGGCGGCTAGAATAGGTATATTAAGTTATTGCATTCTAGTGAAAAGCACAACTTTTGTTGCTTTTGGTTCATAGTTCTGGTTTCTTTTTATCTTCTGATGATGAAAATAGATACATCAGTGAAATGTTTTTTCTCTTGGATGACTATGATCCAGACTGACCAATTTTCACCCACTTCCTAGGCAGTGTCTAATGTACCTTTGATATAGCCCACATTTCTGCTTCCATGTTGGTTTCTGTTCTTGTGGTCTCTGACTTCCGTACGTACTTCAAACAGGTGAACGCTTGAGCCCTTGGGTGGCCATTGGATGCTTCACGATGGGTGTGTCTATTATATTCTTCTGAGTGAGGATACAGTTTTCTAATATTAGGAACTAGGTTTGCCTGTTAAAATATGTTCGGTAGAAAGAGGTATATTTGTGCAACTATGTTACACTAATTTTTTTTTGTTTAGGTTCCAGTGACTTGGGCATTATCTCTTTGGTTACACTTCTTAATTTTAGTGACATATAAACACGATCGCACAATTATTGTACTTGCCTGAGCACATTTTTGTATCCTTGCCCGCCCGCGTTCTCTTTTGTGGTTTCTCAATGAGCATAAAACTTTTGCATGTCCACTTGGGTTTACCTCTTCCTGGGAAAACTCATGGGGAGTTCAAGGCAAGCAATAATTCAAGGACTAGGTATGATTGTTGGAGAAGGCAATCCAATGGTTGGACAATTTGTCGATATTGAGGTATTCTCAGACCATCCTTAGCTGATGACTTCTACCTGCATATGGCGTTCTTCATCTAAAGGCTCGTGCTCAGTTATGTTTGCTCAGTAATTCACCATAACCCAAAGAATGAAAAAGATAGGTATTAAGGTGTTCAAGGGTGCTTATACTGGCACTGACAAGTTGGTCAGGGACCTTGATTATTATTGGGTTAATTACACGTAACCTACCTGAGGTTTGAGGTTATTTCACTCTTTACATGATGTTCCCAAAATTACAAAAACATACATATTTGATATTTTCTTGCATTCTACCCCATTTAGTGTTTCATCTACCCTAAATGCCCTTATGGTCTTCTATAAACATTCCGTTCTACCCGGGCACGCTCATCTGCCAGCAATTCTCCATCTCCCCCGCCCTCTTCCCTCTGCCATGTACCTCTTACATACTGACCCATCATACTTGCCACCACCTCAATCGTCACCATCACCATCTCCCCATGCCAATTTCCAAATGCCTCCACTGCCAATTTTGAGCAATGAGAGTGGTTTTGTCGGGGTTTTCAGTAGTGCCAGCATTGGTAAGGGAAGAAAAATGAAAAGCAAAAGGAAAACATGAAGGGCAGTACTGTCATATTTGTATTTTGTCAGACCTACAACCTGAAAAAAGCCGCGCAACGTAATTTTCGATAGGTCATGTAGTTGGGTGTGATACATCAAAACATCAATGGGGTTAACTGTAATTAACCCCTGATTAATACAACGAAAATCAGCTCACAAGAGTAATCCAGTACCAAGGACGGATTGCAAACAGCCAAGGTTTTGAGGCGATAACCCTCCAGCAATGCAGGTTGATTCTCGGCAGCTTGATAGCAGGCTACTGTTGGTTTTCTAAGCTCCTCCGCTAACTATGTTTCTAATAACAGCCCAACATGGTCAGAATTATGTCGAACCACAGTTATAAAGAGGACAATCGACACTTTCGAAGGTTCATCTAGTTCCAGAAACTTAAGAGCTCAAATCAGTAACATTACTCCTTTGGAAATTACAAGCATCCGTAAGAAGTATTTAGCTGGTGCTAAAAGTTTACCATGTTCAAATCACTAAAAGAACAGTTGATGTCATTTTAAGCTACTAAAAGAATGCAAAAACATAATTTGGCGGCTATGCAAGGACAGATGAGCATCATCGAGACTATCTTTTCTTTCTTCCACCCTTCGTAGATTTTGAAGGTCC
This sequence comes from Escallonia rubra, assembly GCA_033065855.1. Lineage (NCBI taxonomy): Eukaryota > Viridiplantae > Streptophyta > Magnoliopsida > Escalloniales > Escalloniaceae > Escallonia > Escallonia rubra. The sequence goes on from JAVXUO010001850.1 coordinate 141,680, forward strand.
GGCATTTGAATTAGAAGTTGGTTCCTGTTTCTTGGTCCTCCCTGGGTGTCTGGGAACCAGCTCTGCAACATGGAGCATTAACTGTTTCCCTGCAATATTATCAAAATACAAAATAAAAATAGAAATACATGAAACAATCAATCCATAACATACATTGTCCTGAGAAACATACACGAACTATGCATCCAATATAGTCTCTAACGAACATCAGGGTAGCCGTAAACTACTACTCTTTTCAAAATTCAAAGCAACATAACATTGTCCCGACTCCTGAACCCCTAGATTCAATGTTCAGGAGATTGGGGTAGCAAGGCCTCCAACTCGGGTGTTCAACAAAGTTTGCACCCATGGTGTTAAGTTGTGTTGACATGGATAGCCAGGAGGTCATAGCCCATTCCTTGTAACAAATGACTGATCTGAGTTTGGATAGCCGGGGGCATAGGCCATTCTGTGCTCTGATGGTTCATGGTAAACAATTTATTTTAAATGAACTGGCATCGGTTTTGATTTTGGTTTGACATGCTTAATACATAAAAACGGTGTCACCAGTTAGTCCGGGGACCAACAAAAAGCTGCTAATTGTACAACTATCCAAAAAGATAGGGGAACAAATAGAAGAACTTTCCAGCTTTGAAACTTGTACTACCAGCATTTTGCCGCAATAATCCCCATCTTCGATGGGTTTGTCATCCTCAAACTTTCAAATGTTACACTCTTCCTTTTGTCCAACTCTGTTGATTATTGCCCACTAAAGGGCCCCACAGCTTAGAAAAACCATGTCAATTTAGGTAACTTAAATCTCCAAACAAATCAACCACACAACCCTGTCCTCTGATCTCAAATTTTCTCTCCCTGAGCCACAAGTTCAACTTTGTCAACCTTTTCGATAATGGTTTTTAGTGGCCGTGGCTACCCAATATCAACCCAAAAAGTTTAAAATTGCCAAGTTTTCCACGCTATATCACTGCCTACTCGCTCTTAGTACAGATCTGTCCAGTCATGGAATATTCAACTAAGAGAGTAAACATTTTCCCACTACCATGATAGGAAAAGAGAATTTATGCTAATCTATAGCACAACAAAATTGTGTCTAAGTAGGTAGAAGTTTCCATCTAAGAGAAGGTTTAGAAATCACATTTGAGCCCAAAAATGAAGAAAATGAGACATGTCATATGTAAGTTAGGCTCGTATACACATAGGCTTAAGCTTTAGGGTGCCAACTTTGTCCACGAAAGCTGAAATTTTGCCTAATCATATATACGAATGAAAACATATGAAGGACATGGCAAAAGTTCCCAAGATCAATGTTTGATACTTCAATAATAGCATCGAGTTGTACTATGATTGCTTATCATGAATAAAAAACATAAGAAATTGGAGGCAGAGAGAGAGAGACCACGGTTCCCCCCCCCCCCCCTCCCCTTATTCTACACTCCATCATAGTCAAAACTAGGAACTGGCCACGCCCATTCTTAAGCCTTCTATATCCTCCAATTGAAGTCACAGGGACGCTTCATGTTGATATCTTCCCATTTTTCTTCAAATACCGTCTTCAACAACAATACGAGGCCAACCTCAAAAGTCAAAAGCCTTATCTTCTTCACACATCCGTACCACCGACCAGATATGTTTTCCTTCGTTTGCTCTTACCCTCTATTGAGAGCACATGAAGAGAACCTTATCTGGTCCATTACTACAGAAATGGAAAGAACACGAAGCTTTTGAGCTTGCAAATGCGCCGAACACAAGAAGAATGAAAAAAGATAGCGCTGACAGTTTAAAAAGCAATTGACAGAGTGAAACATCCCTCAGCATTAAAACTAATTGAGGATGGGCTCCCCTGTGCTATGTATTTAAGCTTGTGAATAATTTGTACGTGATTCGAAGTCAATGCCCTCTCTCTCCCTCAACCTACCACCACCCATTTCCCTGGCCACCCCTTCTTATGACATTTTGATTCAAACAATTAATTATCATTACGCCGATTTAGTATGGGGAAATACTTTTGCCAACTTCTGACAGTGTCATTTATCCGCAACTTTCGACAGTGTTATTAGAACATAATTCCAATACGTAACCCAAAAGCTTATACCTACATGTACTTTGGCCGGACTTGGATAACACTGTCATCGCTCTTTCAGGTTGAGATAAGGACTGTAGATGTTTCACGGGGTTTGGAAAACTCCCCGTTGACTAAAACCACTGCTCTGTTAAAGACCTTTGCATAAATGACCATAATGCAAGAAACAGATGGAAAATCAGTATACAAAAAGTCTGTGGCCGATGAAGATCAAAGGATGAAGATCAACCTCGCTCTGCAGCAATATGGTAACCCTCGATCAAGGGCTTCCAAACCAAGTTCCATCTTACGCTTTAGAGTACTTAATGCTAGGTTGCGGAAGAAGACAGACAAGAATCCAAAATATCAAATTTCTAATACGATATAGGCCCTAGATTGGCAAAATTAACGACTTGTTAGCCAACGATCTAGTTCTTACATAATCACTAATTCCAATAGAGATAAAAATGGCACGTAAAAGCAAAATGTAGGGGAATGAAAACATTATTGCTTACTGGAAGAGATGGCCGGATTGTACAAAGTCCCATCTTCCCGTTTCAGCGAAACCCTCACCCTCCCTCTCTGCATAAAGTCTCGTGGATATGCCTTATCGATCTAAGAACACACAAAAAGAAGGCATCACAAATCGTATAAATTTGAACATTCGAATCAGTATTAGCAAGGATCGAGGAAAAAAAACCTCAATAGCAAAAGGGATCTTGAGATGGCTGCAGCAATCGCCAATCTCGGCGCAAGTAGGGTTTTCGCATGCCTTGGATGCGTTAATTCGCCTGCCTTCGGCTATCGTCTTCTTTGAGTTTATGTAAACGGGGTACAATATATTCCACTTCTTTATGTTGGGCACATCACCATCCATTTTTCTCTATCAAATATCACAAGTTGGGAATTGAAACACTAGAACCCTAGAAATAACAAGTAACGATCTTGCTAGCATGAAGAAAGTTGCACTACCAAGCACTTGCTAATCCAGCCAGCAAGCCAGGAAAGGAAGGCTATTTAGTTCCCAACAAACCTTGTTCCGCCGGAGAAACCTTGTGGTTACAACGTCGCTGAAGACCCCTTTGCTCCGTCAGTACCGGAGTTTCTGGACCAGGCTTTTATTGCTTGGGCCATAGCCACTGGACTGGGCTTTAGTGTGAAAATCTTGAACAGTGCTCGACTAAAAAATTTCTAATTTTTTACTTAAGTTTTATGTTAAAACCTTCGATTTTGAAATCCCGAGCGAACTTTCCCCCGCTTCTAGTTTAGTGACAAAATGGTTGCTAGATCTCATTAGTCACTCGTCTACGTAGCAAACTCTTCATACTGAACCAAACAGTCAATCATTTTAATGCATCATTGCCAGAGTTAGAGACAGATACGAGAACACTCTACTTCATAAGAGGCCACGCGTACTGATCCATTTCATAAATAACGCCTTTGCTAACATTACAGATACACTAGTTTTTACGACAACATAGATAAGGAAAAAAAAAAGGTTATCATATTAGAAGTTAGCTATTAAACGAAAAACAGTTACTACTTTTTTTTTTCAACTTAAATCTTTAATTTTTTTTTTACTACCATATTTCTTTCACACGGTCGATATGTCACGTATCGCCCAATGAAGTGTGTGTTGCACTAAAAAGATCTTAGATCTTTACTGTATATATATAGATAGTATCTATATCTATATCTATACTACCTATAAAAGTACCAATCTTGTAAATCTTTTTATTCCATTTTTGTCCTTTGTTAATCACTCTAATAACAATATTATCCTTTAATAAATACTACTCCATTATTACCCTACCCTTTCATAAATACTACTCCATTATTACCCTACCCTTTCATAAATACTATTGTTAATTACTAATTGTATAATCATTTTGGGTGTTACCCTCCGTTAGTTATTTCAATAACAACTTTACCTTCCCTAATTAGTTTTTTTGTACTGTGTTTAAGAAACATTATGTTATAAATTTAATCTAAATCAATATTTACATATTGGGAAACAAAATATGTAGTTGTATGCATGTGTGTGGGTGTATGCGCGCGCGCACCACCTCTAAAATTATAAATTTTATAAATGATTTTTTGACGATTATGTTTTCCGTTAATTACATTCTTACCCTTCTTTTATTACTCCTTTTTAAATTTTGATGAAATTAGAATAATATTGGGTAATGAATCTAGTTTATACATTGATTGAAAAATGAAAAGTGTGATGAGAAAGAAAACCATAACAAAAAAGTTCATTTATTATATTCTTTTAATTTAGTTAAAATAAAATAAATCTTAGATATTAACATGGTTAATGAGAATTGTAATTTTCTTTCTTCATTTTAGGTTAGTAAACAATTAACCAATTGAAAAACTGAAAAACGAAAACAACATAAAGAAACTAAAATACGTGAAAAATCAATTAAGAAACAAAAAATTGTTAGTAACACATAAAAAGGTTTAAATAAAAAAACAAGGCTCAAATATGGTGCAAATTTGAATTGAAAATATGTTCGGTTATTGCAGTTGAAGACTGAGTGTTTTGTGTTTCTTATTGATGAAACATAAAGGATCTGATCTTGAAAATTACAAATCTTAACCATTAACCAATTTAATAATTTACAAAAATAAAGACGTAGATTCATTCTTTTAAGTTCTCTATTTATTTTTATTTTCAACAGTACCATCAAATATTTTGTCAATCCAAAGCTTATAAAGAATATTTTCAAACATTGAATTGATTACAATTGCGATCATCAAATAACAGTTCTTCTAAAAAAATCACAAAAAGTTGATAACATAATTGAATTATATCATTTTTTATCCCAAGTAAGATAATAATATCACCTCAAATATTTCTCTAGACTATATTCTCGTGCAACGCACGTATCTATACTAGTCAAATATATATGTGTGTCGGTCCAATAGATAGCCAAAGACTTGGTGGTAACCGAATGTGCCAACATGCATGCACGAAAGCTGGGAAAAGCAATAACCAGACGTCGGTTTCTTTGTCACTTTGTCGTCATTTCGCCACCAAAGCGAGCTTCCATTAATGACTTTCTTTCCGACTTCGGATTCTCTAATCCCATTTCCTTATGTCACACGTTGGAAACCCAACAAAAACAATGACAACCTTAATGATGGTTTAGGACTTTAGAATTTAGATATCCCGTTTAAGCAGCAAAGAGGCTTAAAGGTAATTGATTGGTTTACTGGAAATGAAAAATATATCTTTTTGGCGACAAATACAAGGTTTCAGCAACATTTTCGTCAGTCGCCCATGATACAGGCGGATGATAAACTCCTAGCAAAGCCCACTGAATGGGACTCACTGAAGCATTGCTGATTGCCCCCACCATAGTTGGTTTTGACAACCTACAAGACCTTATTTTTGGCTGGCACCAACATGGAAGGATGCTAGACTAGCTTATTTTCATTCAGATTTGTGGTCTGGATATGATGAATGAGTTAGCCACAAAGAATCAGAAGTAAGGCGGAAAGGAAATTTTTTTGTCACTACTCGGGTTGTACAAAAACACCTACAACACTTTATATAGCAATAATCAATAATCGCTAAATATTTTTAGAGATTTTTTTACTAATACTTTCAGTGACAATTTTTAACGGCACTTTATAACGTCACTGAAATTATTACAAATATCTAACGATAAATTATTATTACCTTACAAAGGATTAAATGTATCTTCCTACAATTCGAATAATTCGAATAACAGCAAAAATATTTTCAGACAGAAAATCCAAGACAGAGGACGGCGTATAATTTGTGATTAACCTACTCATAAGCTTTTTGCTCGGTCAATATTCTTTTTGGCCAGGAAGTTAGTCAGAGATAATATATGTTTACTATGTCATTGTCTATAATGGCCCCATGATCTAAAAGTTATATAGCTTGATGCATTCATTTTCCTGTGATAATATCCAAATAAACAATCGGTAAATGATCTACTGTAAATGACCATTATCCCGATATTATTATCAGGATTTACTAATCAAAGCACCATTTCTCCTTCATTTGGCATGCCACTATAGGAACTACTATATCTTTTTTTTTTTGGTTGAAACATATCCTTCTTAACAGCAAATGTAAGAGAGGCATGAGTTATTTTATAATGTTCTCAACGATAATACATGATCGGAATTACTGGTCTCGGATCAATCAATAAATTTTAACCTCGAATATATATTGTATTATCTTAAATAATTAGTCCCGATTGTTTAGGGCTGTTAAATAAGGAAAACTAATGGGACAAGAAAAGTGACTATATGAGCTATAATGTTAATTTATGACGTATTTAACTGTCCTAATATTCAAAACTTCACAGTCCAATATATAAAAAAAATTATCTCATCGATCCCGAACCACCCAACATATAAAATGCAAAAATAAGTGCTCTCTTTCCGAGTAATCACCCGTGGCCTTGGGGTCATTTATATAATATACCAAAACTCAGGGGGTCCAAAATCTTTCACCTAAATCATGGATGCATCATGCAAGTGCAACATCCAATCATCTCTCCTTTGTTTTATCCATGGTGTGCTTGCAAGTAGCACACAACTAATATCCGATACGAATTTTGGCCATGGATGATGGAACCACAGTCTCTGATTACCCACCTCCGCCCCTCTCTCATCCCTTCCCTTCGCTTTCCTCGCCCCTACGGACACAGGCTTTCAAAGCACCGCAAAGATCGCCGAACACGATGTCCGAACCGAAGCAAGGCAACCAAACTTCTCTTCCCGAGTCAAAGGAGCTGACTGCAACGCCACCGCAACCTCCACTCATGATGGATCTCGACATCGATCTGGATGGCTCCTGGACGTTCGATCAGATCTTCCGCTCCGACCCCACCTCCCCGTTTCACCTCTCGGCCGCCGAGCAGCCCTGCTCTCCTCTCTGGGCTTTTTCCCATGTTAACGATGACAAACCCGCCGGAAATGCCGCGTCGACGTCCGCCGGAGGTCCTGCACTCGCTGTTCTCTTGTTAGCTTTTTAGTTGTTATGACTTGATTACTATCATTTTTTTGGCTGTCCTTCTGTACACTAGGATGACTACTGTGTGTAACTCTGTGCTGTGTCACGGTAATTTTTTTAGGGACTAATTACACCTATGTCCCTGAAGTTTGAGGATAATTATACGCGAGGACACAAAGTTTCACAATGTAACATTCTGTGACCAACAGTGTTTCAAATGTGTCCATCCGTCAGGGTTCCGTCCAAAACGTATACTTTTTTTATGATGTCATCAATACGTATTTTTAAAATGACGATACTGCCCCTTGTACTGTATATACTGAATATTTTTAAAAAAATTAGGGTTCCATTAAGTTTCAAATTAAGGTTTTAAAATTTTCAAATTAGAGTTTCAAAACCCAATTTGACAAATTAGAGGTTTCAAAGCCCTAATTTTTCAAATTAGGGTTTTGTTTGTTCAGATTAGGGTTTCATTTTTAAATTAGGATTTTAGGAAAACACTGATTAATCCAATTTTAGGATTAGGGTTTTAAACAGTCTCTCTTCCCCACGCCCATGCCGGCGTCGGCACCTCCCTCCCCACCCCATCGCCGGCCCTTTTAACAACTCACGGCAACGCCGTTTTCCCCGTCGCCGCCTCAACAACTCATGACTGCCCCCCTCGCCGTTTTCCCCGTCGCCGCCTCTACCGATAATCGAAGGTAAGTTTAGGTTTGCGCTTCATCGAATGGAAGAGGACGGCGGCGGTGGACTCGATCCTGGCCTATGCCATGCGGCTGAGCGGGGACGTGTTTAACACCGGCGAGGCATTCAAGATGAACTGGAATTCCTTGATGCAAGCCAAAATCCGTTGAGGTGGTGTCCTCGATGCAGTTTAGGGTGGCGACGGAGGGGCGCGGTGGCTCCGGATGCTGCGGCTTGCTCGGTGGGGAGAGTTGTTACGGTGGCGGCGAGGTGAGGCTTGGGTTACAGGCGACATGGGTCGAGGGACGAGGCTGGGCTGCCGGCAGCGTAAGGCGAGGGAGGGGGCATGGGCTGCGGGCGGCGTGGGGTGAGGGAGTGGGCGGCAGATCTGGAGAAAAAGTTTAGAAAGATAAACCTAATTTGAAAATTATGGTTTTGATAGGGATGGATGGTATTTTATTTTAAAGTCAGGGGCAATCAAGTCTTTTTGTCAAAACCTTAAGAGTGTGTTTGGAACTATGAAATTGATGGGATTTCATTTCAAATCTTCAAATTTTGTTGTTTGGAACATTAAAAAAAGGAATTGGAATTAGATTTGATGGGATTTGACTGGATTTGTTTCTATAGTGTGAAATCCGATGAAAAATGGTCGGATTTCATGGGATTTCGATTTACTTGAATTAAAACTAATTATTTACCTATCTTACCCTTTTTCTGGATCTCTCCAACAATGAACCCACCACCCCATCTTCATTGCCGTTACCGCCACACCACTTTTACTACCACCATCGGCACCACTGCTGTCACTACCACCACCACCGGCACCACTACTGCCACCACCACCGCTACCACTACTGTCGCCACCACCACTACCACCGTCGTCCCCACCACCACTGCCACCACGCCACCGCCACCACTGCTACCACTATCGCTGCCGCCATAACCACCGTTAACACTACCGTCGCCACCACCACCACCACCACCGCCACCACTATGGTCAGTACTGCCACAACTACCACCGTCGCCACCACTACTGCCACACCATCGCCACTGCATCCCCCACCACTACAGCCACAGCCATCGCCACTAGTACTGCCACCACAACCATCACCACCACCACCGTCACCGCCACCACAACCACCACTACCACTGTCGCCGCCACATCCACCATAGCCACCAATAATGCCACCACTACCACCGTCGCAACCACTACTGCCACCACCACATCATCACCACTATTGCCACCACTATGGTCAGTACTGCCACAACTACCACCTTCGCCACCACTACTGCCACACCATCGCCACTGCATCCCCCACCACTACAGCCACCGCCATCGCCACTAGTACTGCCACCACCGCTGCCACCATCGCCACCACCACCACTGCCACCACAACCATCACCACCACTGTCGTCGCCACAGTCACTGCCACCATAGCCATCAATAATGCCACCACCACCACCGTCGGCACCACTACTACCACCACCACATCATCACCACTATTGCCACCACCGTCGCCACCACCACTACTGTCGCCAACACCACCATCACCACCGCCACCGTCACTATTGCTACCACCGCCGTCAACATCACTACTGTCACCGCCACTGTCACCACTATTGCAACCACCGCCACCACTATTGCCACCGACATAACTATTGGCGTCAGTTAATGACCATCAGTTACACCTTATTTCATCTCACTACCATCATTACCATCACTTGACCACCCCACCACTTCCACTGTCGATGTTGCTACCCCGTGTAGTGCCGCCACCACCACCACCGCCACCATGTGGTGGCACTAGCACACTTAAAACCACTTACCGTAATTTATTTTTCATCGTAAGTTAAGGATATAATTGTCTAAAAATTTATTATCTTTCCATTTCCTCTGTTCTCCAAACACAAAATTAGAATTCCGTGATTTGAATTCCCTTTCGTTTCAAACAAAAAAAAGTGAATTAAATTTCAAATCCAAATCTGAAATCCAAATCGTAAAAGAATTGGTTCCAAACGGACCCTAAGTCTTTTTGTATTCCGTTTGTCAATGGATATAAGTGTTACATTTTGAAACTTTGTGTCATCGCTTGTAATTACCCCCAAATCTCAGGGACATAGGTGTAATTAGCCCTTTTTTTAGCGGCAACCAGATTTTAGCCAGAGGTTACAGCCCCAATTTAGTATGGTTAGTGGTCGCAGTTTAGCCGACGCTGAAGTTTAGCGGACCTTAAAAAGTGCTGTTAAGATTTGTGGAAGACACTCATCTCTAAAAATTATCACTATCATCGTTTAGCGACAAATTATTGTCGCGACCCTCTTTTTGGCTACAATTACAAGGTTTCAGCAACATTTTGCGTCGGTCGCCTGTGAAACAGGTGAAGGACAAACCCCTAACGTCCTCTGAATGGGACTGACTGAAGCATTGTTGGTTTCCCCCACCATAGTTGGCTTTGACAACCTACAAGGCCTTATTTTTGGCTGGCACCAACATGGAAGGATGCTAGACTAGCTTATTTTCATTCAGATTTGTGGTCTGGATACGGTGAATGAGTTAGCCGCAAAGAATCAGAAGTAAGACGGAAAGGAAAAAAATTTGCCACTACTTGGATTCTTATATAGCAGCGATAATCAATAATCGCTAAATATTTTTTAAAAAAATTCTGCTAATATTTTCAGTGAAAATTTTTAGTAGCACTTTATAATGTCACTAGATAAAAGTTATTAAAAATATTTAATGATAAATAATTATTACCATACGAAGGATTGGAGGTATCTTTTTATAATTCGAGTAGCAGCAAAAACGTTTTTCGACGGAAAATTCCACGTAGCGGCGGCGGTGCATAATTAATTGTGATTAACCTGCTCATGGGCTCGGTCAATGTTCCTTCTTAGCCAGGAAGTAAGTCAGAGATAATATATGTTTACTCTGTCATTGTCTTTAATGGATCCATGATCTTAAAAGTTTAATAGCTAGATGCATTCGCTTTCCTGTGATACTATCCAAATAAAGAACTGGTAAATGATCTATTGTAAGTGATTATTATCCCGATTTACTAATCAAAGCAGCATGTCTCCTTCATTTGGCATGCCCCTCTTGGAACTATCTTTTTTAGCTGAAACATCTATCCCACATCTATCCCTCTTAACAGCAAATGTGAGAGAGCCATGAGTTATGTTATAATGTTCTCAACGATGATACATGATCGGAATTACAGGTCTAGGATCAATCAATAAATTTTAACCTCGAATATATGTTGTATTACTTAAATAATTGATCTCGATCATTTGGGACTGTTAAATCAGGAAAACTAATGGAATATGAAAAGTGACTAAATGAGGCAAATTATTAATTTATGACGTATTTAACAATCATGAGATTCAAAACTTGTTTATAAAATTTCTTATCTCATTGGTCCCGAACCACCCAACATTCTCAGCCCTCTAAGTATATTTTTGATAACCCAATAGAAGTGAGCTTAGGGATGGCAAGTATTCTCTAGCCTCCGAAAGGGAAGATTCTAAGGCCCGTACGCTTACCATATTCGTTTTCTGTTTTTATCAATGATGATGAAAAAGATTCTTTTTTACGTACTTTTACCATTTTTTGTTTTCGTTTTGGATAAAATTACTTAAATAGTAACAAAAAACTGAAGCTTTTTCACTCAAACTTAACCCAATATAAGAAAAAATAACTGAATTTTTTTTTTGTGAAAATGATAAAAGTACAGGAACGCATTTTAAAACTGAATATGAAAATCATGAAAATGAAAACAGAAAATGAATATGGTAAGCGTATGGGGCCTAAGGCCCCGTACGTTTATCATATTTATTTTCTATTTTTAGCAATGATGATGAAAACGATTCTTTTTTTGCGTACTTTTACCATTTTCTGTTTTCGTTTTGGATAAAATTACTCAAATAGTAACAAAAAACTGAAAACACCTAAAAGGTGTTTTCAACTGTTTTTCACTCAAACTTAACCCAATATAAGAAAAAATAGCTAAATTTTTTTTTGTGAAAATGATAAAAGTACAGGAACGTGTTTTCAAACTGAATATGAAAATCGTGAAAATGAAAAACAGAAAATGAAAACAGAAAACAAATATGGTAAGCGTACGGGGAAACTTCCCCCGATTACAATATATAGAATATGAAAACGAGCGTTCGGAACTCTTTTCGAGTAATCACCCGCGGCCTTGGGGTCATTCATAATTTACCAAAACTCAGGGGGGTCCAAAAATCTTTCATCTAGATCTTGGAGGCATCAATGCATCATGCAAGTGCAACATCCAATCATCTCTCCTTTGTTTTATCCATGGTGTGCTTGCAAGTAGCACACAACTAATATCCGATACGAATTTTGGCCATGGATGATGGAACCACAGTCTCTGATTACCCACCTCCGCCCCTCTCTCATCCCTTCCCTTCCCTTCGCTTTCCTCGCCCCTACGGACACAGTCTGTCAAAGCACCGCAAAGATCGCCCAACTCGATGTCCGAACCGGAGCAAGGCTATCACTCTTCCCTTCCCGAGTCAAAGGAGCTGACTGCAACGCCACCGCAACCTCCACTCATGATGGATCTCGACATCGATCTGGATGGCTCCTGGACGTTCGATCAGATCTTCCGCTCCGACCCCACCTCCCCGTTTCACCTCTCGGCCGCCGAGCAGCCCTGCTCTCCTCTCTGGGCTTTTTCCGATGTTAACGATGACAAACCCGCCGGAAATGCCCCGTCGACGTCCGCCGGAGGTTCTGCACTCACCGTTCTCTTGTTAGCGTTTTAGTTGTTATGGCTTGATTGCTTTCATGTTTTTTGGCTGTTCTTCGTACATTAGGATAACTACTGTCTACTGTGTGCAACGCTGTAGTGTGTTACGGAAAGTCTTTTTAGCGGCAACCAGATTTTAGCTAGAGGTTACACCCCCAATTTAGCATGGTTAGTGGTCGAAGTTTAGCTGACGCTGAAAAGGTGCGTTAAGAATTGCGGACGAGTCATCTCTGAAAATTATCACTATCATCATTTAGCGACAATAATTTGTCACGACCCTTTTGCTACAACCCAACCCTCGGTTGCAGCAAAAATCACTCCTTGTAGTTATTGGAGGGAATATCTGTCTTCACACCACATTATGCTTGTCAACACCATTTGTCACTAAACATTGGTATTTTGTCGCTGATAAATTCTTTAGCGACAAATGAGGGTGTGGAAAAGCTTAATATGGTGCAAAAATAGATGTTCCCTTTATTGTACTCTCTCTAGTTTGTTTGCTCATGGAGAAGAAGATAGATGGTCGTTAAGAATCTTATGGCTTCTAATATTCAAAAATTGTTCGTCGGGATCAAGAAAACTCTCAAGGGCTCCGGAGCATAGCCACGTTGCACTCCTCTGCTGTGAACTGCATAATGCTAGTGAAGATTTACTCGTTATTTATTCGAAGGGTAGTCTTGCTTTTCGTAACAAAAAGGATAAAGCGTCGATTAAATTTTCTTTTATTTACTCCTGTTAATTTACATAAGTAAGTTTATCATTGCATTTGCAAACCAAAAGAATGAACATTTGAATTTCCTTTTGATGGGAAATAACATACTGAATTGTTTCTGGCATGTGGCGTTTAGTTTGGTATTCCTTTTAGCAGTTTATGTGCTTCCAAGATGGACATTTTTGCTCATTTATGTAAACTTTGTTGGGTCACCTCGGGCATTAGGAATCATGTAGCTTCATGAGTTGTATTTATTGTAAACTTTTTGAAGCATTTGAAAATCTTCTTCTTCTTCCTTACATATGCATCTTTAAATGCTTTTTAGTCCTTAAACAAGCCATAATTTTCCTGACTACTGTCAGTGGTACTTTTCTTTTGAGTTGAGAGTTTCAACTACATGCAGGTAACCTCGATTCAGTAACCGAAAGCACCTCGAAGAATGATGATAAAAGAAGGTTACCTTTGGCAGTTTTAGGATTAATGCCGTCAGAAGATTTGTATGGGTCCTTTGCAATTAAGGAGAGGATGGCACAAGCTCTTCGTCACTTTAAAGCTTCCGCTGAACAACATGTTTTAGCTCAGGTTTGGGCACCTGTCAAGAAAGGGGATCGCTATGTACTCACAACTTCTGGGCAACCATTTGTTCTTGACCCAAGTAGTAGTGGACTTCATCACTATAGAATGGTGTCACTGATGTATATGTTCTCCGTGGATGAGCAGAGTGAAGGAAGCCTAGGGATTCCTGGCCGTGTTTTTCAGAAAAAGTTGCCGGAGTGGACTCCAAATGTGCAGTATTACTCAAGCATAGAGTATCCACGTCTTAATCATGCTCTTCATTACAATGTCCAAGGAACTGTGGCTTTGCCAGTGTTTGAGCGTTCTGGGCAGTCCTGTGTTGGCGTAGTTGAGCTCATAATGACTAAGCAGAAGATTAACTATGCTCCCGAGGTCGATAAAGTCTGCAAAGCACTTGAGGTTGGTTCTGACCACCTGCTTTTTATGAATATATAATAGCATGAAATTAGTCGAGCATTGACATATACTTTAAGCGGATTATTATGATTAGCTTTTTTTTATTGATGCTAAGCCATGAGAGGTGTTGTAACTAGTATATTTGGGGATACTTTGTAGTATACTGACGAGGTGTTTCTTCGAAATTGAAGAATGGGTTTGAGTATGAACCTTGAAGACTCTTGAGCTCATAGTCAGTTTGAGTGGTGATGAAGATACTTTTTTCCTTTACATGTTTCGTGGTTAACATTTATGCATTTAAAGAGCGTGTCTCATTTTTCATCATGATTCTAAGATATGAGGTGAAAGTAATGTATGCTCATAGGCATAATCGGGTGCCATTGGTGGAAGATAGTTATGGATCACAATATTTGTCATTTTCATGTAACGTAATCACTAATCATGAATTCTGATTTATAGCACTCCAAAAGTCTTTCATACACTGAAGGTTATATATGAGGTTGTTTAGATGGTATAAACTATAAACTTCACTCTTGTAGGAAAATTGCATAACGGTTGCAAAATTAGGAGAGAGAGATTATCATTTGCCATGAGCCAGTAGCACGTTACGCGGTAAGTGTCATAAATAAGGCCTATGTTGTAGCTAGGAAAAATAGGTCATTGACCAAGCATCTAAATATCATATTCTTTCAGGAGGTGTTTCCCAGTCCTGGCCTTCTTTTTCATGGGTTGAGTAGTTGTGTATTTAGGAGAATACACCTTTAAGGTTTTGGGCGTTAAGTTGTCATAAACTTCTCCTTAAACTAGTACGAAGAAAACTTTGTTTGATAAAACCAGGTAAACGTCCATACACACCCCTCATTAAGATGCCTCAAGAGGCGTGCACAAGTAAATTACAAAATCCTTTTACTTTGCTACTGCTGGCATTCGCACAAATACTGGCTAGTTGCCTGCACCTTTACATGCTCCATTTTTCTGTGCACTTTGCCTTTAGGCTTTCATAAGTTGGACATCAATCAAATTTATTGCATACTTGCTGGGATGGTCAAGACACTACATAATCTCAAAGTGAGTTCGTAAGCGCTTTATAAGTTGGACACGGATCAAATTTATGGCAGCTCGCTGGGATGGTCCAGACACTATATAATCTCAAAGTGCACGGTGAGTTAATAAGCAATCAATTCTGGTCACTGGAAAAATACACTAAACCTTAAACGTAAGTACGTGCATTTCATCGAGATGATTCCGGTAGAGCAACTGGCATCTTTTAAGTTGAGATTTTCTAATTGAAGCCCCTCAAATTTCAAGATTCCACAGTTACATTATTTTAGCTTCTGTGCAGGCAGTAAATTTGAAAAGTTCAGAGATTTTGGATCGTTCTAATACACAGGCAAGGACCTAATTTTATGCGAACATCGTATCTAGTGTTTTTCATGTATTGTGTTCTCAAAAGCTTATTTACTTAACTACGCTTGTAAACAGTTTCGAAATGAAGGCCGTCAAAATGCACTGGCTGAAATCTTGGAGATATTGACTCTGGTGTCTGAGACTCACAACTTTCCTCTGGCTCAGACCTGGGTTCCGTGCAGGCATCGTAATGTTCTAGCTAATGGGGGCGGTTTGAGGAAAAGCTGCAGTAGCTTTGATGGGAGCTGCATGGGACAAGTTTGCATGTCCACAACTGATGTAGCATTCTATGTCGTAGATGCTCACATGTGGGGTTTTCGTGACGCCTGCGCTGAACATCACCTGCAAAAGGGGCAAGGGGTTGCTGGGAGGGCGTTTGCTTCCCATGCTTCATGCTTCTGTGAAGATATTTCACGTTTTAGCAAGACTGAGTACCCTTTAGTACATTATGCACGGATGTTTGGGTTAACCAGCTCATTTGCAATCTGCTTACGAAGCACTCACACTGGGGATGATGAGTACATTCTGGAGTTCTTTATGCCCCTTAACACGGTAAACTCTAATAACCAACAAATGTTGTTGGACTCACTATTGGCAACAATGAAGCAGCATTTTAGAAGTCTTAGTGTTGCTTCTGGGAAACAACATGAGGAGGGGAGATCTGTGGAAGTTATTGAAGCTTCTATATACGAGGAACTTGATCCAAGACTTGAATCTGTTCAAATATCCCACTCTAAGTTATCCCCACCCGAGCCTCATGCCTTACCCAATGGAGGAGCAATGGTACATTATGATTCATTAGAATGCGAGATAATGGTGGAACTTGATGCAGTACTGAACGTTGGTGGCACCGTTGGAATTCAAACGGGTGCTCCAGTTTCAGAAAATAAAGATACGATAAAAAAATCAGAGAGGAAGCGTGGAAAAGCTGAGAAAGCAATTAGCTTAGAGGTTCTGCAGCAACATTTTGCTGGGAGTCTTAAAGATGCTGCAAA
Source organism: Escallonia rubra (assembly GCA_033065855.1). Classification (NCBI taxonomy): domain Eukaryota; kingdom Viridiplantae; phylum Streptophyta; class Magnoliopsida; order Escalloniales; family Escalloniaceae; genus Escallonia; species Escallonia rubra. Next base: position 158,280 of record JAVXUO010001850.1, read on the forward strand.
AAGTCTTGGGGGTATGCTTATAAACTCAGATTTTAGTTTAGAATATTGCTCATTGTACTTTTTCTTCAACCCATAATTTTTTCTTTAGAAGCTTATCTTATTGGGATTCTTGGTTTTACAGTTTGCCCTACTACAATGAAGCGCATCTGTAGGCAGCATGGGATCTCTCGGTGGCCTTCTCGCAAGATCAATAAGGTTAACCGTTCCCTTACTAAGTTAAAGCGTGTAATTGAATCTGTACATGGTGCTGACGGAGCATTCACTCTGACTTCTATTGCTTCGAGTTCACTACCTGTCGTTCCTTGGGCGACGAGTTTGAATGGATCCAATCAACAAAATTCACCAGGCTATAAACCATCGGAACTAGAGGCAAAAAATATTATGCCCTCCCAACAGACACCACGTGATGGAAACTCTGAAATAGCAAATGAAGTGCTTGGAGGCGTGATATTGGGCTCCGAGGACCTCATCCATATGCGATCTGGATATCTCCTTGAGTTGGATGAAGGCTCAAACCGGTCCAAAACAGGGAGTGGCTCGAGAGAAGAGAGCACGGGGACTCGGACTTCCCATGCTTCATGCCAAGGTAGTCCATGCCCGCATGTTGAATCCTCCCCACAAAGTGATGAGGTTGCTTTTCCTATCATTGAACATCGCATAGAATTAGGGAGCTCGCTTGAATTGGCTTGTCAACCAAGAGAACAACATAACATGCTCGCCGCATCAATTCCTGATGCTATTGTCACAGCACAACCCCAAGAACCATTTGGAGGAATGCTAGTTGAGGATGCAGGAAGCTCGCATGATCTAGCAAATCTCTGCTCAGCGGGTCTGGCTCTTCTCGAAGAAAGGGCCCCAGAATACAGTTGGACAGATCCACCGCGCTCCGATGAGGTTCCTAAAGAATCTGTGATGGCGACTAATGCTAACATAACGCCATGTTTTCCAGCTAGGCCAGAAGTAAAGACCGTCACTATAAAAGCAACATACAGAGAAGATATTATAAGGTTTCGGCTCTCATTGGATTCCGGTGTAGATAAGTTGAAGGATGAAGTGGCAGCAAGGCTGAAGCTAGAGATGGGCACCTTCGATATAAAGTATCTAGATGATGATCACGAGTGGGTATTAATAGCTTGCGACGAAGATTTGCAGGAATGCTTAGATGTTTCAAGATCATCAGGCAGCAGTATCATCAGACTGTTGGTCCATGACATAATGGCCAATCTCGGCAGCTCCTGTGAGAGCTCAGGGTGATGAGGAAGATAGGTTGTACATAGGACAAAGCTCATTGGACATCTTGACTGAGTCCCAAATTTTCCAAACTTGTATTTTGTTGTGTAATGAAGGCTTAGCCTGACCAGATTAGACTAGACTGAATTGAGTGTCCTTTAAAGATGGATGCACACTTTGAGTCATTTTTAGTTTTTAATGCTAGAAATACTGTTACTAAATAAGAAGATTTTATATTATCATATCGGCCTTTTGATAGTTACCACGATCTTACAACAATTATATTAGTCTTGGTATTACTACATTTTTATCACAGAAGTCACCATTACAACACATTGACAGTTTCAAGATCCAGCCTTGAGTTCACATTTTCACGAGATTGTGGTGTCTAACTTTCATACAAAGATCAGGTGTTATGGCACACGCGATATGTGAGCTATAAAAGTTACCAGAGAAACCAAACATGGCCTCCTTAGTTTTCTTTTTATATATCTCGTTTCTATATTACAAGCCCTTTTGAAGAGTTACTGTATGGTTTGTAATATTGGCTAGCCCCAGACTCTTTGTTACTCTTATTTCGATATTAATGCAGTTCTATCTTAATCCAAAAAATAAAAGATAGTTGCTTGCAATGATAACTTATATTATCAAGGGAGAGAACTCTTAGGGTGAATCATTTTTAAAGCATACAACTATATCCCTTCATATAGTTAATCAAGATCACTTATAATATTTCTCGACATTTAATAGCTTATGTAACCTTTCCACTCCACGATAAATAAATTTTTTTCTTCATCTCCATTATTCCAACCACTCAACCAAAATATCCAACATTCAATATTTTTATTTCACTTATACTGCTCATTCCCTCTTACTCTCCATTTTTATTATTTATATCAATCGTGTTATCTTATATTTTCGTTAATTGCTCACGCATAGCGTGTGACAACGATGCTAGTTATTATTATTATTATTTAATAAAAGCCAATGGCATGTGTCACTCAGCTACTGTGTTACACCAAAACTATTTTCATACCACATAATCCATGCTGGTTTGACATTATATATGGTAAGATTGAAGTAAAATTGTGCCATGGGGATAATAATACCTCATATAAGCATATGAGATTTCATTTTCCCTTGTCATACAGTCTACATTGGCTGAGCAACAATGGCTGGTATTTGCCCTTTTAGTAAATTTTTTTTATTTCTCAAAGTAAAAAGCTAAAATTTAATGTAAATAAAAGTAATGGTAGGTTAATTAGAACCATATCATTTTTGTCACTTGGTTGGGGTTACAAGTATCCTTCTAAGATTACACACAAAAGAGACATATAGGTAAGTTCTCCTTTTCCCCTGATGGGCTTAGGCCCAGTGGGCTGAAGATGTGGGCTTCCCATATCAGATCCCGCCAGCCCGATTCGGAGGCTCGCTTCTTATCTTTTTGGAGTCCGCGGACACCGCCGCATCTGCCAGGCCCAGCTCGACTTTGCTTTCTCTCGCCGCTATCTGCTGCTTTGTGGACTTGTAAAACGCCGCATACAGTACCAGTTGGGCTATTCCTAGCAGTAAGCCCATCCCGTTAGGTGCCTGAAATTACAAAACAAAGAATAAACTTCCATACTATTATTACTACAAAAAACTACTTTGTAACGACCCGATTCACCATCTTATCGTACGACAATGTCTTTCTCAGAAACAATACCCGAGTAAGTACTTCTATGATCGTAAGTTAAAACTTTATAAGGAAATCTCATACTATTTCACATCCGATATACTTAACGCATATAATTAGACCGCATACTGAATAAGTAAAGGAAATGTGTATTGTCACACCCCATTATGTTTCTTTACAACTTCATTTGTTCCTAAAATAAAATTTTCTCAGTCATTAATGTACTTTATAACAAGAAGATGATTGCCTGGGAAAGTAAATTGGGTGCGGACCCAGAGAGTAAGCTTGTGAACAATTTAACTTTAACCCTTGACATTCATACCCCGAGAAAAAAAGAAGTTTGCTTATACTGTATTTTAGTATGAGATTGTTGTGTGATCTTTATTATGAAAGCCTAGTGTTCATCTCAAAATATAACTGATCTCAAATCTCATGTACAGCCAACGCGAGACAACATCGACTTGAGAGAGAGAGAGAGAGATTTACAGCTATGAAGGGATCAAAGCGGATGAGGGCATACGAAGTCCAGCAAATGCCGTTGGCAAAGGAAGCCAAGGAGAGAAACAGCGGCATATACTCCACACTTTTTGTCGTAATCACCAATTTCTGCATCACACAGTTTGTCTCATTGTTTTGCTTCCAAAACCAACAAAAAATGTTGCAACAGGATGACTATAAAGTTTGAGAATGGTGTCCAAGAGACTGACCATGATTGACAGCGGCGAGGCATACATGAGAAAACAACCAAATACGCTTATGCTTCCGACGATCGCCGACCGGAGCTTAATGGAGTGGGTTAAGGTCAGAACCAGGAGGGCGAGGACGGCGATAAACGCGAACTCGGCGAGCATTATTAGCAGCACTTTGAGCCTCTTCTTCCGGTCGGAGTAAATAAGGAAGAGGAGCAGGTAGACTAGCTCGATGGCAAAGCCCGAGCCATTGATGGTCAAGACCAGGGTGCTGTGGGGGTGCACCATTGGCAGCCCGTACACCACCCAAAGGCCGCAGTTGACAAGGGTTGCTAGGTACGGTGCTGGTGAATATTGCTCAACTGCACCTTTCTTCACTATCCGCACAAAAGTTGGCCTGAAAAAAGTACGGGAAAATGTTGTGGAAAAGCATAAGTAAAAGTATTATTAGAAAGCTACTATTACACTCATTTTGACTTGGACCTAAAAAGAAGGCTAAAAGAGCCAAAAACTCATACTTCCATATTCTTGGTTCGTCGTTAAAGTGAAAAACATAACAGGAATTGAATATAACTTTCTTTGTATGCACATTTTATTGAGTATCCCCTCGTCAATTGCATTGAATGCAATTCTTGCTGCTCGTAAAGTGACGTATCGCGTTTCAATCGATCTGATCTTGAGTTTAGATGTCACGACTAATATGTTGTTCACGGGTGCGCAGTGTGCAATCATGTTAAAAACTGGAAGGGGGTAGTTATGTATTTCGAGCAGTGCAATCTAGACAGGAGGAAGCTTACACTGGTGACAAGAACAGGATGAGGGATATGATGTTCCCTGGAAATAAACAAATCACAAAAAACCAACATCAGCTTCATGTTGGGATAACGGAATGCCTTAGTCATAACAAAATTCTTGGAAACCAGAAACATCAATCTAGGGTCTCTATTAAATAATAGTATCTGCTTGTATGGACAATAAGATGAATACGAAAGTCAAACGAAAGGTCAAGAGAAGAGGCAACAGAAACGTATATGTATGATGCAACAATCAACTGACCGACCTATAATGCCAACTGCTGTTCTAGCAGCATCTCTAGAAATCATGGCTGAATTGGAGAGAGAGAGACACGGAGAGAGAAGAGGGAAAAGGGAGAAGGCTAAACTTAAAAAGAAGAGTTGGTGAAGCAGGACAGAAGAGAGGGGGGTGGTTATATAGAAGGGAGGGAGGGAGGGAGGGAGGGAGAAGCGGGTTGTGCTTGGCTTGATCTACACCGTCTAAAGCAACAGCTTTTAGGGTCACTTGCATGACATGTATTGGTTCTTGATACTGGGAACAACACATGGAAAGAGAAATTCAAAGGGGGAGAGAGAGAGAGAGAGAGAGAGAGAGAGAAGTAGGGTCTGTTTGGCAGTTGGCACAGGCTTCAAGGATCTCAAAACCCTAGTACACAAAGATTCAGATGGTCTTGCATGGCTCTTCTTGGGTAAACATCCAAACTACATTCACTTCTACACTGAATTCAAGTCAAAGTTTATCCTTATCCATCCATGGCAGTCACCTAGCTAGCTCATCCCTTTCAGGATTAGGGGCTGCCCTTTATATCTTTAACTGTGCAAATCCAAAGTACTAGCAGAAAAATATCCCAATGTCAAGGGGAAAATTGGTATGACAATTATCACCAATTTGTTTTTTTCTTTAATTTGCATGAGAAGTAATCATCAAAGTGATCAGAGCCTCTGAGTGTGTCAAACCGGAAATATCGTGATTGTCGACAGGTTAGTCATGGTTTGGGTGTGAAATGTGGATTAGCTTTGATACATGCACTTGGTATTGGACGAACTGCTTTTTGATTAGAGAGATTTCTAAGCAATTACAAAAAAGAAACGAAAAAGAAAAAGGTGCATGAGCAGATTACTCGCGGGCATATATTTGACGCTAACAGCGATCCTTCATGACCTTCTCAGTGAATTGGAAATGATATACACCGTTGTTTATGGCGTTGAGAAAAATGATATACCAATTGTTCTGCGTCTGAAAATTCGACAGTAACGACAACACTACTGTACCTCTTAAGCCGTGACAATCAATGTCATTTTTCTTTATAAACCAAATCTACCTAAACTTTTTTCAGGTCCACAGTAAACTCCTATTCTGTATCATCCATCAAAAGGTCAAAAAAGCCGTACTTTTGTTTTCAAAATGGGAAAAAAAGGTTATAATCCTCATCATTAAGTAGATGGCTTGTGTTATCAGAATCAGATATTGGTAATGGATAAGGGTGTGCATCGATTGAATTTAGTCAAAGTCGGATTACTCATAAGTTCTGATGAATTCACGTAATCATATCCTGGTTGGTTAAAGACCCATCCATGTATGGATGTGAAGAAAAACCAAAGTAACATGGTCCTGGGATCTGCTCATATAAGCATCTGCGTAAGCCCCAGTATTACGTAAGGCTTGCAACTGGCCACCGGCTTAGCTCAACCACTGGAATTCCAGAGTCACCTCTCCGTGATACATGCATTGATGGTGTACCATCTTATGACAAGTTCGGAAATTAAGTACGAGGGGCAAATTAATTATCTTGGTGGAACAAAAACTTTATAGTAAGAGTTATTCTAAGAGTTATTTAAATTCGATCAAATTTGAACAAACTTTGGCTGCTACTGAGGTCGTAGGAATTTTCTTCCAACCCCGTATATAGTGATAATTAATAGTCGTTAAATATTTCTAATGGTTTTTCTGCTAACACTTTCAACGACAATTCTTAATAGTTTTTTTTAGCGTCACTAAATAAAAGCCACTGAAAATATAAAACTACCATTAATTGTCGCTATTATGAGGGGTAGGAGGAAGAATCCTTCAACCAGGGCAGCAACCAAATTTTTTCTAGCAAATTTTGGCTGTTACCTGAGTCATAAGAATCTTCCTCCAACCTCGTATATAGTGATAATTAACAGTTCCTAAATATTTTTAGTGACTTTTCTACTAACATTTTCAGTAAAACTTTTAGTAGCATTATTTTTGCGTCACTAAGTAAAGACCGTTAAAAATATTTAGGGACCATTAATTGTTATTATATGAGGGGTAGGAGGAAGATTCTTTCAACCCTAATAGCAGTTGAAATTTTTTTTCCTTTCTAAATCTTCATACCCACTCAATGCATCTATGACATATTTTGTGAATATGCATTGATTATTAGTACGCGTGTAGTTTCTCTTCAAAAATGGAGTATTGTTTTGATTTTATGAAAAAAGAAGAAGAACCGAATGATATACTCAACGCTTTAGGAGCAGCACTGAACGGGTTGATACACGCATACAACGCCCATTATCTATATTTTACAGTTGGGTAAAGTAGTAGTAACATTGCTGCAAAGAATATTGCATCTAGGACTAGTACCAAACAAATTCCATGAAAAAGAAAGAATAATCATGTTCTATGATTGAGTTTGTTAATTTAATTCTTGACCTGAATATTGTGAAAAAAGTCACTAAGAATTATCCGGTAAAAAAGTGAAGTACAAGGCTATACACATAAACTTTACCCCAGTCACTCTGTTAGGATCAATATTTACCACTGCACCGAAAGCAATTAATATTAATAACGACAGACTACTTTAATTTTTTATAATCCTGAAACAGCAGTTAACGCGCACGGTCAAAAAGAAAAACATAAAAAAAGGTACACTTCTTCGGCCACAAGTTCCGAATATGTTAGAAACACGTATGGATTAATTAATGTCATTCCAAGTTCGCTTCCATCGTTGATGGGACAAGGAAAATCGAATTCTGCAGCTCTAACGAAAAAAGGCGACCAACTCATGAAGCCTTGGATTCCTCAGAATTGAGCTCCACACATTGGGTACGCAACACGCCACAAAGAGCGCAATTCTGTTCATGCACAAACTGCAGAAGGGGCCGCGCCGGGACCGTGTTCAAGCAGCACCAATCTTTGTCTCACAACACGTAGAAGGACAGAAGCTAGTGGCGGAGGATTTGATTTCCCAACTGAATCTCTTTATCAATGAGGAGCAAGTCATGTCTGAACCAGTAACCAGCTTTCCATAATTCATAAAGTTTGGGACAAATTCCCTTCTGCCCCCATCAAACAACTTTATGTTCCCGTGAATCTAATTCTAACAGAGACCATCACATCGATACCCTGGTTAAGGTGTGCCAGTTTCGGCCGAAACCGGCACACAAATGACAACGGAAGTAACTTTTCCTGTTACTGATAATCAACTTTTCTGTTACTGTTAATCTTTTGAGAAACAAACGAAATCATAGTGTTGGCGGCACAAGCATTTTTATGGTAGTTAATGCACAGACACGTGGCATGACGAAGTCCGTGAAAAGTGCTTTGAGTCGGAAGTGGAACTAGGTATGTCTGTTACTACGATTAATAGTAAAACATCGGTTACCGATAGTAGAATGAAAAAGATAAATGAATGAGAGAAAACACGTAGGGAGCAAAAATTCGAATGAGTCGTGCCGAAAGGAGAAAACCGCTAACAGGTACAACAAAATCGGCAATAATGGCTGACGTGAAGACGGGGCTAGAAAATCGGTGACAGCTGTTGATAAACGGTTCCTGAAATGGATAGCTACCAGCACTACTGAAAAGACTGTGGAGAAAGATCAGTTAAAATGACTGCATGTAGAGTACGGATATTAGCGGAAACGACCGATCATGGAGTCTAAGAAGTTATTCTCAATGAAGATAAGGATAAGCAGTTACAAAAAGAGACGGTTATGAACGAGCAAGTATAAAAGAAGAGCAAAAAAACGAAGAAAGAGGTTGTCAATTTCACAAACAGAACTAGACTTAGGAAAAATAGTATGTCATGTTCTAGCCGATTTCTTTTATTCCCGTCTAGTTTCTTAGATGATTGTCTTGTATTGATAGAAAATCATGTATGTTGTCATACTTGTGTTCGTGGTATTGTAAAGATTGTCTTCATCATTTCAGTTGGCGCATGAGTTTTAGATTTATCAGTATTCTATCCTCAATTAGTTTTCATTTTTAGCAAAGTTTTCAGGCCCGAGAGGCAAAAACAACCTGTACTGTTAATCGGTTGTGTCACAAGCACACGATCGATAGTAAATTTGTCCATCAGCGCAAACACATACCAAACATATTTACGACACAAAAAAATTTCTTCACGTGGCTTTCAGTTTAAGCCAACTGAGTCGGATCCTCGAAACACAACTCGATCTGGCTGGTAGATGCATGTGTACATCATTCGTTTCTCTTTCAGTAAACTGACTGATCAAATGATTGAGGAACGTATACAAGCCAGACCTTGGCTCTCTGTTTCACTGTGGTCACGAGTACTTGATATGGACATATGCCACATGAGACGTGACGGGCTACACTGCATGCTTTCATTTTGTCAAACTATGAACGATAGGACAATATTCTTTCGGTTCCCAGGCTTTCCAATTTGACGTATATCGACACTTTAATTTATCGACAAACACCGACCCATGAGAGAGTCATATGATCATTGCACTTGCCCTATGTTAGGTCCCCTTTTTATCCACCATCACCACCCTTATCACCTTTCTTCTGATTTGAAACTTCTATAATTGCATTGGAAGTTTAAGTGACTTTAAAGTAGTCCAATATGCCTATCTGTCTTTCTCTTTGCCAAATAACTGGAATAGCTATGTCAACGAACTGTCTGCTATCAACTATTCAGAGATTGTCACAATACTGACGTTCACATGCAAAGCCAGGCTCTTGTGTTTCGAGTTCTCGTCATCTTGGTTACTAAATGAGCTTTTGATCAAGCTTGACTCTTTGGCAATCGGGTGTAACAACAAGCTAATCGGAATTGACTCATTGAGTTAATGTTAGCAAGTTGTTGATTTGTAGAGTCCTAATGTTCTTACAACTAAGATGGAGTTCTTACCATGAACGAACCACCGAGATTAGGACTCTTTAGTGCTCTTTTGATCCATATTAGTACATAAAGAGGGAATTAGACACCTTTTTGAGTCAAATGTGAAGTTCACTCCAAAAAACGCAAAAATATGCGCGTTTACAACCACGTTTATTGAAATGGCTAGTCAAGTATGTAGTCAATCAACCGGCTAATGCCGCGTGAGTTCCATCGGTCTCTTGGTAAAGCATTAGATCGTTCTAGGCCATTACAGATGATCTAACTTAGGAAGGACTGGGTCTCTTTTTCGCCCTCAAGAGGGAGTTAATAGGAAACAGTGGCACGTGATGGAAAAGTATCAGGATTGATTTGAGGCCTTGCAATCTTTTGGGTTGGGTGCACCTAGAAACAAGGAAAGCAAACGTGTTACATAGCAGAAAGAGAAGCTTGTTCTTTTTGACTCATTAAAGCAGCGATCAGTGCTTTATGCTAGATGATTTTGGGTCACTGTCCAAACTCCCAAACTATCCAGCTGATGGATGCTTCACGCATTCTTCGAAACTCGACCTAACCTCACATGACTGAGATACTTGTTGCAGCCTAACAGAATGTCTTCCGTCTCCAGGCTGCACTCGAATCTCATAGCTTTTTAGTTTGAGAATGAAAGAGTTTGTTGGAACAAGAGAGTTAAAACGAAAACTGTAGGGAAGTGATTTGAAAGTGGCAGTCTGGTTTAGGTAATTACTAGTGTAGATGGGAATTTCTATATGTTAATACTCCATCCGATCCAAATTATTTGATCAAGTTTGACATGTACGCTTATTTAAGATTTTCCATTCTACCGAGAGAGAGAGAGAGAGAGAGAGAAAGTTGGTGAGAGAAAGAAAATGAGTTGATGGAAGATTAAATGTAGAGATAGAAATAAATTAAATTAAAGCGTAAAAAATGTAAACATGAAAAGAACACTTATATAATCTTTCTTAATTTTAAAAAAGACAGCCCAAACAAGAAATATGATCTATTTTTTTTTTGGGACGTAAGGAGTAAAAATAAAATATGGCTTAAACAAAATCATCACTCAACCAATTTAGAAATTGCAAGTAGTTACTAAAGTTAAAAACACCATATATAACTGCAATGTTTTACAAAACAACATATCTGCATCAAAATATGGACATCAGAATTTAAACTTAAAACTTGTAAATTGGGATCGCGACAGTTCGTAGGAAACTTCAGACTATGCCTAGATATTGAATTGATTTATGGGATAAAGCCATCTACTGTTCCAAATAACTACATTCTGCTAGGCACAAGCTGAAAAACTCTGTTAGGCAACCTCAATCAGCATCCATCTGTGGTCGGCTCAAGTAGGTCGGCAAAGAGCAATCAAATACAGGAGCATCGCAAGCTTCCCCGTTACAAGACGAGCTACATGTACGATACTTGAATGAAAAGATTAGCAGAATATGAGCATCACTGCTTAACTTTGATAAACGATTCGACAGCCAATGTTTGAACTAAGGCAAAAGCTAGGATGTTCTTGTACGTCAACTCAACAAGAAGAACAAAAACAGTAGCAAAGAACTCATGTCTGTAGGAAATTTGAACTAAAGCACCATGGCAGCAAACAAGCCCCTAAATTTCAGCAGCTGCAACCCACCAGGCTGTCAGCCTTGAAACTAGCCTGCCTTAAACTTTGGAGGAAGCTTCTTCCCCCTCAGCTGCAACCCACTTTGCAAGATGAACGGGCGTCAGCATATACCACATCAAAGAATATATGAAATGAAAAAGCTCAATAGAATATGTAATTTCACAGTCTACCTGGTTGCTATGCCCACACTTCTTCTTCCTGCAGTTGACAGCACGGAGGGGCAAACGCGCATAACACCTGCACATAACATCGAGTGTTGGTATTACAAGTATGTTGACTTTCATATCTTCTGCCTCAAACCAGCATAATCTGTGGAAACTTACTCCGAAGATTCATCACTGATTTTTTTTTTTCATTTGTCTTTGAACAAAGTCAACAGTAAGGTAGGAATTCTGGCACCCGATAGAGATAACACGGTTGGAGAAGGAGACTGTACCAGCATCGTTACAAAAATTGATATAGGGCATAGACTAAATGCACATAGTACGTAGGATCGTGACTACATGTCAACAATGTGTCAAGAACAACATGACCAAGATACCAAAATCATATACTACGTAATAAATTAAAGCCCCATCGTATTGAGAACCTGAAGCGGGAGTTTGATTTGAATAGCCCAATCCAAATGCCAAAACGTTTGCTAATTGTTAGCCACGAGAGATGCAAAGTAACAAGCTTCTTTTGTGGCCAATGTTTCGTTTTCTTAATCGCATGCAGTATTAAGCAGCAGTGCCGGCTGTTTGATTTGAATAGTCCAAATAATAACAAGCATCTTCAAACGAAATATTGGGTATACATTGGCAATAAAAAGCAATGTGATAGGGGTACTTCCATTGCAGAGATTCAGATTTTTCATATTGATGTAGCCAGGTAGGTCACAACTCACTGTTGGCTGATTCTTAAGCCACTACATAACCAAATAAAACAGGGGACATCCACTAGTTTTGGTCTGGAACATTCTCAATTTCTAACTTAGTAATTTCAGTATTACAGCCACGTCAAGTAACCATCTTCGACCATTAGGAAACTAAAAAGTTGCCTCACGTACAAAACCCAAGATAACTCAAGTTACCAACACTACAGCACGTTGCATGTTAACACTCACAGCCATAAAATAAAATGCATGCTAACAGCCCCCGTAAAATGATAATTACAACCTCTATACACTATCCCTAGCTATTAATGATGTCAATGTACATACAAATGCAAATGAAATACAAATAATCCACCAAATCAGTAACAAAACAGAGATAAGATTACACAATTAATGTACATATCCTTATCAAGCTGAGGTACTAACTTGAGGCAGACCATCTTGAACTGGTTATACTTGAGAGCCAACTCCCTCAAAGCCGGCACAATTCGACAAGACTTGCTGCCACCACGAAGCCCCAGCAGAAGATGCAGAGTCGACTCTACACATACATACATTATCATTACTCAGCATTATCTACGCAAAAACAAAGATGGGGATAATTTCAAAAAGTGTGTTAGACGCATCAACCTTTCTGGTTATTGTAGTCCGCAAGAGTGTGGTAATCTTCCAGCTGCTTCCCGGCATAAATGAGCCGCTGCTGGTCTAGTGGAATGCCTGTCAATTAACAAATTGCATAGCGAAAATCATTACCATAACAAGCTTAGGGTTTCAGATAGAAAATAGATTGTCATGCACGAAATCCAAATTGTACAATATCACTGGTATATGTCGGTGTGAGATACCTTCTTTGTCCTGGATTATGGACTTGAGATTGTCGATAGTGTAGCCGGAATCCACCTCCAGAGTGATTGTTTTCCCGGCGAGAGTTTTCACGAAGATCTGCATTTTCTGTCGCTCTTTTTCCCTTTCTCTCTCTCGCCCAAATTCTAGGGTTTATGTGAAATGCGGAAAGTCCACTTCCACCAGAGAGTACAAAACTGACACAATAACTTGGGACCAAAGTTTCGGAAAATGAGAGTATTGGTCCTCGGGTTTTGGTGTTTCATTTTGCAAGGTCCTTTATTTTCAGTTATTTGTCATTCGTACTCTAACTCTGCTTCCACGATCTAAAGTTGTTTTTCAATCGCTCATATGAATCCAACAATAGACGCTATCCGAAAGAGCCTCAAGTACTTCTTGGTCGTGAATATCTGAATTGGTTGTTCGCTATTTAAGAATTCTTGTTTAGACAGTTCATATCATCCATACACTGTGTTTGTATCTAAGATTTCAATTCTTCCTTGTTTCACCAAGAGCATCTTGTGGCTCATTTCTTGTTCGAAAATCATTTATTCATCATACCGACTAATTATTTCAAAACTGTCACGGTAACCGTCACATCACTTGGGATAGGTTCAAGGTTTATGATTCCTAACATTACTCTTTAAATGGAGGTCGGGATTGGACAACTCTCCCGCAATAATCTTGATCCAACTCTCGATTTTGCTCCACAATCTCGAGCGCTATGATAAAACGGTACAGGTTGACATTGCATGAGGCCCTCATGCTCTCACTATCAAATATTCAATGAAGTCAAGTTGCTTCCTTACAAAAGTGTTTCAATTCCCGCTCACACTTGACGAACTACTAATTCAACCAAAGGACTCTAGAAACATAAACTGATTTTAGGAGTAGTTACGGCTGCAACTTGGCCGGGCTAGACAAACCCAATGGCTAGACTATGCCCAACCCACTCTCAAAAACTCGTGCCCATGTCCAACTCAGTTCATCTACGGGTCAGATAATATCTGTTCATGACCAGCCCATGAAAGTTTTGATGAGCACGGGCTGGACATGTGGGCTGTCCACGGGTTTTTCATGGTTTCATTGTTTACTTAGTTCTAAAACATATCAATTATCATTCATGTCTACTAATTAGTCATGAGTTTTTGTTTACTTTTTTTTAAGCATATCAATTACCATCAAAGTCTACTAATTAGTCATGATAATGAAAAAAAGTATTGTGATGCCTCAAAATGGATTTAACTATAAGCATGGAAACAAAGTTTTAAAATGAAATTAAAAAAAAAAGATAAGGGTTTCAAAACAATCTTGCGAAGTTCAATCCTATAATAAGAAACAAGGGAGAAAAAAAGAAGTCTTCAAAGGTCTCTAAACACATATGATTAAAGGATTTTAAAGAATAAAGAAAAAAAAAGCATATCTTGTACACGTAAAGTATATATATATATATATATATATATATATATATATATATATATATATATATAATTCACATATTATATAATAGTTCAACGGGCTGGATTTTTCACGAACTGGACGGACTTCGAGAAAACTTTGCCTTGCTCAGCCCATATTTTTTACGGGCTCAAAATTTTGTACCTATATTCCCCATGGTCACTATGATACTAAACTCACGCTCATATTTCTATGGGCTGGCACGGATTGTCCGGCCCGAATTAAACTCCTAGAAGTTGTAAAATCATTTCACACATTTTACGTTGCCTTCTATTTTTGTACAATGCATTTTCAAATTTTTTTTTTTTTTTGGTTGGTAATGCATTTTCTAGTTTGACTTTCTACTCGGATGCAGGACTTTGAATAATTATTTCCTTCAAAAGGAGTAATATGCTGTCTCCTACAATTACATTTCCACTATCAAGGAAGTCTCGAATACCAAACGCATCTCATCATATCCTTGAACCGGAAGGGCCAGTGATCAGCACTGTGTAATCAATCAGCACTTAACAGTTGAAAAGCTAGAAATGAGGAACAACAATTTTCTATAAGACAAGATCAACTTACAAAAGTTTCCTACGAAAAGCTTCTCAACTTAAAAACTCCTCATCTAGTGTAAAAAAATGGAGAAAGGCAACATTCTTTACCGTGAAATCTTCTGATCGCAAAGAGACATCCGGAAAGATAAGAGAAAACATGAGAAAAATGAAAGCACAAGAAACGGGAAGCAATCGCCAGATTACAAAATAACCCTATACACGATCTCCTATGTTACAGAATATGCATGTGTGAAGAATTAGGAAATGGAAGGCATGATTGATCAATTTCTAAAACCAAAGGCCGACCACTTTTTTGATGCCTCTTTCTTGGTCCTTTTTGAGTTGGGATCGATGAGGTTTTCAAGTGATTTCGCTTTTTTGTTTCGAGACCTGCCAGCTTCTTTTAGGAGCTCAGCTAGCCTTTTCTTCTCATCATCAAAATCAGGATTTGCTGTCCCAAGCTTCTCTTCTCTCAACTTAAGGACATATTCCAATATCTCAATTGCATCTTCAACTCTGTAATATTGCAGGATGTATATCAGAAAGCTATACAATCAGACTTCATAATGGTGCACTTTGTTATTATTCTGGAGTAACTTTTCCCATCTTTGACAGTGGATGCCAAAAAAGTGGGTTCCTCACAAGCAAAAGTGGAACATACGGAACGCCAACTATATTGATGTTTCAGAATAAGAGAAGCAAAGAACAAACAAAAGTACTCCACATGCTGTAGCTAATTTAGAAGGCTAGGAGCATCAAGGGAATTAGTTAGGATATCACGACAAGCCAAGAGGTGTTTCCTTGTTTTTGGTGTCCCAAAGAGGTACTCCTACGATCCTATATATGGATTCTAGAGAAACACGGATTAGAGGTTTCGGAATATAAAGCAAGTGGTATCACCACAACGATATTCGTGGTGGAAGAAGAACCAGGGATCTATGAGATTCCTGTAAGATCTCCAGTCTCTTGGAGGATAAGAAAGAACAGAGAAAGTTGGGGAAAATAAAAGAAGTTTATGTGCTGCAGCTGTACATGCAAGGGTGCGACATAGGACACCGATCATGCTGCACACACTTAAATCTAGAAGCAATATGTTACTTTGTCTCCATTAAGGGGGCCATAGAACTTGCACAGCATAGTCCTTACCAAGAGGGTGGTCTAACTGCGAAAATCCCAGATTTTCACATTGCTAAAGATAATAGGTGGAACCGAGCCGTATACGTCTATTTCACTTTTTTTGGAACAGGTACTCCTATTCACTTAGATAATTTCATTTCTTTTTTCAGAGAAGAATTCTGACACAACATGCAATCAATGAAGGTCCAAGACAAGTATTCTGCAACGAAACATTACCTTCCCAAAGCATCATAAGTAGCTGCAAGGTTGCTATAGACTCCAAGAGTATCTTGATGACAAGGGCCACACTCCTGCTCTAGTATTTCTCTTGCTTCTTCAAATAATTCAGCAGCCTCATCTATCTTAAACAGCTGTACACAAGCCAATCCCATCTGGTTCAACACAACCCCAAAGAAGGCTGATTTCCTCTCACCACTGGCCCTAAGTTTTGCTACCGCACTCTCAAAGGAGTGCCTTGCTTCTTCATACCTTCCCACCATGTAGAACATAACACCCATTCGTGCTTCTATTCCTGCAATTGTACTTTGCTGCCCTGGTTTGTCCTCCAACAGTTTCATTGCCTTCTGCAAGAGCTTCAATGCTTCCTCAGGCTCGTTGAAAGACTCGTAGATGGCTGAAATTTCTGTCATCCCACTTGCAATCTCTTCCGCAGTGGTTCCTGGAACTGGTTTTGCATATATTCTCAGGGCACTTTCACAATAGGATCTAGATTCCCGCAGCTTTCCTGTCTTGTAGTATAGGTCTGCAAGCCGCACAAAAACAGAGGCAACAGAAGGGTGGTTGTCACCTTTTGATGATTTGAAGACAGTGAGTGCCTTTTGGTAAGAGAAAACAGCCTCATCAAAGCGAGATAGCGACAAATAGATGTTGCCAATGCTGACATCGATAGCAGCAACCTCATTATCCTGCCCATTGGCAATCATAGCCATGCTAGCAAGTACAAGGTGCTCTAACGCTGATTCATAGTCTCCTTTAGCCTCACATATGAGGGCCATCAACCGCCGGTCAGCTGCTTCTTCAAGAGATGCTGGTGCACTGTGTTCACGATGGATTTCAAGGGTTTTCTTGCACAAATTATCCGCTTCATCAAATTGCATTGCTTGAACATGAGCCTCTGCTAAGTACCTGTCATTTTTAATTACAGCTGTTTTAATTACACTAGCCAAGAGAAAATGAGCGCCATCTGAAAATGGTTAAAAGTGAAAATTTCTGATAGTATGGACATTTGAACTCAGTTGAGGCGTTCAATGGCATGAATAAATTGACATATTATTGTCTGAGCAGATCAATTTGCTGCGCCACACTTTACAATCGTCTAAATGACCACTTGCCAGTTTCAAGCGCTGAGGAAGAAAGTGAATATAACGAAGTATAGAGGCAGTGTAAAGGCTGTCAGGTCAGGGGTAGGTCCAAATTCTAAACCCAATTCCGCCGTTGAAACAAACAAGGGGAAGAAGAGGAATCGAGTGGTGAAATTTTCTGGCTTATTTGTTAGTTCACGTTATGCCCTGCACTCAGGAAAAGGACCAAAAAATCTGATGAAACGATGAGTCTATTTGTCAGATCAATGTCTTATTCCCTGCGGCAAGCGATAAAAGTTAAAGCATTTAGCGGCGGCTCGGTCAGTTTTGTTCTTGTTCCTGCGTAGTTTCCAGCTGCAAGTAGCACACAGTATACTGGTCAAAGAAAATGCAATACGTCGGTTATATCTCAATCCGAAAATCCAGTGAGTTGAATTGATGTCCTTTTTTACCTATGGACACCCATACTTTTATTGAAGGAGATGTAATATTGTCTTTTTGATGTGACAAAATTTTATTTTATTTCATTTCTCCTTCAAGGCCTCTGTACAACTTACATATCAGTTCTCCAGTCTACTTGAATTCAACTGTTAAAAAATTCCATGCATGTGGTGAGTTTTATGTACCAAACTCCAGAGCTGCCGCTTCTAGGTTGGGGAGGTCTGATGCTGAACTAACAGATTCCCAGGTTGGCCAATTAATCTGCACAGTGGTTACCTTAGCAAACTGTAAGTTTGGAAGTGTCATTAAAGACCAGGGAGGTGCAAATGGTTTCCATTGTTGATGATACTTGCTGTTGCAAACAACAGTCATCACCCCATGTCTGCACTTGCTTAACTATTGTTTAGTGTTGAGTATTAAAAAGGTAGCTGTTGCTAGTGTTTTGTGCAGCTTGAACTTAAAACTCAAGATATTTAAACAGGCTAACCGACTACAGGCTATATGACACACTTTGGAAGATATGATGTATCGAAAGGCCACAAAGATTGAATTTGGGGCCGATCAATCTGGAGAGATCAGCATCTCTCCAGCCCATAACACACCCTCCACCTTGACAAGATGGAAGGCTTACTAGCGGACCAAACATTGGATCTGTGCGTATTTTACCAAAATACCCCTTTATCAGCTAGAACTAAAACGAGGGGTTTATATAACAAAAACATTGGATCTGTGGCTGGCGAATAATCCATACCAGTGGAGAGGTTTCCGGCAAATCAGTTGATGAAAACATCCCAGATATGACTGCAGAAAACCTTGTTAACACTGTCTTCCACCACAATCAGCGAAATCAGCCGCCTACCATCCCAGCAAAAATTAAATATAACAACCACCCACCCACCCCCCGCGGCGGGCCCGGTAGAATGAAACAAGTATTTTGAGTAGATTGACAAGATGCTGGTCGCTGTAATCAGATTAGAATTTGTTGAGTTGAAGGTATCTACGATTAACATAATGGAGTTTCTATTGGAGATGGTTATGTCTCGTTTTATTCAGGATTCACTACGAGATCTGAAGCTAATTTCTTGCATGCATGAAGAACAGTATATATGCTTGTGGTGGATTTCTTGGACTCTTGGTAATGAGAGTCTGTCTCCCTGTAAAATAGGTGGACACAGAAAAGAAATGTAGGTGAAAGTATCTATAACTCCAATTGATCAAATAAACCCGCCGTCCTTCTAAGCCCTAGATAATTAAACTAAACCCCTCTAGATATTGTATAAATGCAAACAAACATCTTGGCAGCAAGGACTTTCTAGAGGACAAATGCATGAGGCAGTAAATTTCTTTCCATGGATCTTTCTCATGTTTTATTTCCTCATTTGTATAATTTCGGTCCCCTTTGACTTTTTCACAATTTCCCATAGCAGAACTGAATTTGAACATAACCAGAGTTACTTCACTCCTTTTTTCTTCCCTGTTTTGGCTGAACTTTACTTCATTTTAGCGTTTATAAGTTTGGACGCTGCCCTAAATCTGCTAAAAGTCAACTGGAACACACATACATTGATTTATCATCACATAGTCATATGCACGTCGTGATAGATCTAACACAATATCGATAGATGAAAACACACAATTACGTGCATGCGCATTAGAGCAGAAGTGTTACTAAAATTCACCTGCAGGTCTCTGCAACTCTCGGATCGGTATCTCCCAGTGCCTCCATTTGTATCTTCAGCCCTTCCTTGTAACACTCAATCGACCGATCGAGCTGCCCGAGCATCGAGTGCGTGTCACCGAGCTGCATGTGCCCCGAGAACGCCGCCAGCGCGTGGTCCGCACCCCTCGCCACGTCGGGCACCTTGATCGCCCTCTCCAGCACCGACACTGCCTCCTCGAACCTCCCCAAGCTGCAGTAGATCGCCGCCACCACGTGCTGGCTCATCGCCAGATCCAGGCTCGGCTCGGTTCCCCCCGCGGCGCACCGCTCGAACGACTTCGACGCGCGCAGCGCGTAGTCCAGCGCCTTCCCCGGCCCATCCCCGGACGCAATCGTGTCCCGCGCCAGCTTCAGCAGAAACGGGCCCAGATCCGGGTTGTCCAGCGCGGACTCATCATCAATGACCGGCTTTTCCGGAGACTTCTTCTTCCCGGAGCCCCGATCCGGAGAGGGCTTGGCGCGCGAGGTGGACGGGGACGGAGAGGGAGGCCGTCTCGGGACAGGGGAGGTCGTTTTCGGGTTGATGGGTTCGGATCTGCCGGAGTTGGGTCGGATCTCGTCGGGCACGGTGATCCGGAGCGGCGGAGCTTCTGGTGGCGTCTTAACGGATACCAAACCCGGCATTGTTGCCCCAACCTGCTAAATTACTTGCACAAAAGCCTTAATAAGTGGGTATAACTATAAATAGACGTGAGTGAGTGAGGAAGAAAGTGTGCTTAACAAGGGATTAACGAGGGGATTAATCATGGATTAGTACGTGCCACCATAGACAACTGGGTTGCGTGAACAGTTAGTTGGGACTGTTAAATGGTAGCAGTACAGAGAGAGACTGTAAGTGTAAGTAGACGGAGGGAGGAAGACAAAGTTGACAGCGGGGAGAAAAAGGTCAGGGATGGCAGTGTTGCTTGTGTGGACACATGAATGCGTTCGGGCCCGGATCGACAGAGGATGGGACCCGGGGTGTGAGGGCCCAGCAGGCAGTTAGGTTGGCAGAAGGATTGGGCTGTCTGATCTTGATGAGCTCATTCGGACCCCTCGACCCGAGGGGAAGACCCCATCATATCATAATAAAAGGGTAATTGGCTTTGCGTGAAATGGGTGCAAACTCTCATGTCCGCTGGGTACTTTGATGTTTGTGACAGATGTGATCCAACGGCTAGGCGCTAGTATTGGGCAGCTCCCTTTTTGACTTTAGACCTAGAGTAGACTTTTTATATTTGTATAAATGTAAAGAAATTTTTTTTTTTCTTTTTTTTTGTAATTTTTACTCGATGATATTTGTATCGTTTATGTGAATTTATTTGGCCTTCTTGAAAAGTAATTTTGACTATTCATGTAACTAAGGATATATAACGCTCTAGAAAAATAGTTTATCTATTCTTGTAACTTGTTTTGCATATTAATATCATTATTTTTCTGATTAGCCTAAATAAAAATGACTAGGTACTGATCGAGTGGAGTTGCAAAAATAATAGATAATGAGATAACTGTTTACGACGAGCTGGAGAATTCTTAGAGCAAAACATGTCTAGATCTTATATATGTGTGTGTGCGTGCGCGGGCGCGCCTCGTTCCTGAACATTTTTTTTGGACAGTAAGGAGAATTCTCGGGCCCACTTTAGTATAAACCGGGACTAGGTACTGATCGAGTGGATTTGTAAAAATAATAGATAATGAGATAACTGTTTACGACGAGCTGGAGAATTCTTAGAGCAAAACATATTTAGGATTCTTAGAGCAAAACATGTCTAGATCTTATATGTGTGTGCGCACGCGCGCGCCTCGTCCCTAAACATTTTTTTTGGACAGTAAGGAGAATTCTCGGGCCCACTTTAGTATAAATCGGGACTAAGTTTCTTTTTCGAATAATCTTAAAGGTGCAACTCTAATATCAGCCTGATTCATTGAGCGAGAAATATTTTTTCTCTCGATGCTACCCCCAATATTTGAATTCAGAAAGAAAAGATGGGGAACGAATCTCCCTCACCGGTGGGCTAACCTCTTTAGGTTATACCTTCTTTTTTTTTTCTTCTTTTCTAGTCAACTTTAGGTTATACCTGAGCTTGCCGCATTCTCTTCTTTGAATTTACTAATAAAAAAACTTGACTTGATGGGATGAAGTGTAAGTCAAAGCGTGGTGAGTTGATGCATTTATTCGTAGGAAGGTGCAGCAAATAATGGGCCAACTTTAGGCTGTGTTTGGATGGCCTTTTCGTAGTTTTCATTTTGATGTGTTTGCTGATGTCTTTTTTCAAGAAAGACAAAAGTAAAATAATAAAATTGAATGAAATATTATTTCAAAAAAATTAGAAAAGCTTATATGCTGCTAAGATATTCGTGAATTCTAACATAAACCTCTGTATCAAGGTGAGTGGGGTTAATTCTAAGCCTTAGTAATGTGTTTATAATGAATTAATGTATAGTGTTTTGAAAAGGAAAAAAAAAGTAAATTTGGTGTTTTAAAAAACTGAAAATCTGAAGATGGTAAACGAATTTTAAATTTTGCCAGGTGGTATTGGTGATAGTTGTGGAGGTGGTTACAGTAGTAGTCACGGTGGTTGCTGTAGTTGTGGCAGCCGCGGCAGTGGTGATGGTGGCAGTTGTGGCGGCGGCGGCGATAGTGGCGGTGGTGGCAACTGTGGTGACTGCAATAGTAGTGGCGGCAGTAGTGGTGGCGGTGGCAATGGTGGCAGTAGTAGTAGCGGTGGCAGTGGAGTTAGTGACAGTAGTGGTGCCGGTGGTGGCACTGGTGGTGGCGGCAGCGATGGTGTTGGTGACAACAGTGGTGGCGGTGACAGTAGTGGTGCCGGTGGTGGTAGTAAAAGTGATGTGGCGGTAGCGGCAATGAAGATGGTGGTGAGTTCATTGTTCGAGAAATCCAGAAAAGGGTAAGATAAATAAATATAATTACTTTTAATTCAAGTAAATACAAATCCCATGAAATCTAACCATTTTTCATTGGATTTCAAACTATAGAAACAAATGTAGTCAAATCTCATGAAATCCAATTTCAATTCCTTTTTTTAATGTTCCAATCAACAAATTTTGAATATTTGAAATGAAATTCTACCAAAATTTGTTGGAATTTCGATTAACAGTTCGAACAATTATTTTTAACACCATTTTTTTAGCGTCACTACATATAAATTACTAGAAATATCTAAAAACAACGATAGCTAATTTCAGACAACTCGGTAGCGGCTAAAAATTTTCGGTTAGAAAAAGCATAAATAGTCTCTTTCTACTTATGGACAAAGATTTTTAGAAAATTCACCTTAAGTTGATACGGTATATCAGAGGAATTCAGTCGATGGCTACGTTTTCATGGCGAAGCCGACGCTGATCTGTGATTTCCCTTTGCATGTGCTTAGACAGGGACCCACTTGGTGTTCTTGCATCATTCCGTTCTTTGCTGGTGAGATTTTAATAATCAAGAAAAACTTATTGTTTAACTGGTTTCATCATAGACTTCACTTTCCATTGTTTGCCTCCGTATGAAGTTACCCATAAATGATGCCTCTCTTTGTAAAGCTTCTGAAAAGAGTTTATACTCCCAATTTGGTACTTCGCCCCTTTAATTGCACAATTGGGTTGTATTTTCCTGATCCAACTTCTGAAAATGGTTGCGTTTGTGCGGCACCTTATCATTTCCTTCATTGCTTGCGGTGTCCTAAATCGCCCTAATTGTCGATATCCATTGCTTTGAAATTGTCTTCAATTTGCTAGTATTAATTGCCATACTTCGTAGTTGAATTTTGAAGCAATGATTGAAATGATAATTTCCCATTGATGTAGGGGCATTGTTTGGGCAGCGCTATTAAGGTTTCACCCGTTACATGAACACAATCTCTGCATATTTGTTGTGTTTTGACCGAAACTTGGAAGTTGGAGTCACTGCTTTTACTATGTCAAGTTTTGATGATGCATATTGATGTAAGAGATTAAGAGAGAGAGGCTGAACTTTCGGATCAACAAGAATAGACAATTCCCCCCTTATTTTTTTCAAAATATTTAGCTGATTCCAGTACAACAAGGCAAAACTTGTTTATTTAATTCTGAATTATCCACCTTAAGCTAACCGAAAGAGTTAAATTGCCGCGCACCTTGCTCACCCTGATCATGGTAGAACCTTGTATAACTTTCTATGTTGAATTATGTTAATGTTTACTAGCTACTCCGTTTTTCAACATTACAGACTGCAAGATCATATCAGGCTGAATCCAGGTAGTTTTGTGCTTAGTTCAGGCCTTTCTCAAAAGATGAATCCGAGGAATGTATAGATCTAGTGTCACTCTACATTCTATACATTATTGTAAGTGTCATAAATTTTTGTAGAATTTCTTTGATGACTAGTACTTCGCTTACTCGAGAATATTTTCTGGCTCCACCACTTATGCTGCTCTTTCGCTTGGCTTGTTTAGACAAAGGTATGGACACCAACCAGAACAATGATGTTCCCTTGTTTCTTCAAAGTTATATGGCTTACTCTTACGGTACAGTGTTTGATAGTTTGTCAGACTCGTAACGTAATATATGTCACATTTAGGTAACTTGGATTTAGCAGCAGGCCCTAGCAGAAAAACTATGCTGGCAGAACATTGTAGAATCTATCTCATTTCACACTCAGTTGATGCCTTTCTGAAAGGAACATCAATCAGAAGATGTGCTCCAAACTCGGCTCACTGCAAGGAATGCTAACAGATCAATCTTCTGTGCCTAATGCTATGC
Organism: Escallonia rubra; assembly: GCA_033065855.1. NCBI lineage: Eukaryota > Viridiplantae > Streptophyta > Magnoliopsida > Escalloniales > Escalloniaceae > Escallonia > Escallonia rubra. The sequence goes on from JAVXUO010001850.1 coordinate 182,453, forward strand.
TTTGCCAGGTACAGCAGTTGTTCTGTTTCTTGAAATTTCAATTCCGGCAATTTCTCATTTTTTCGTTATTATTATGTATTCTGAATTCAAGTTCATCTACTACCGAATGAAAATTGCAGCTGCATACGAACATCTGGATCCTCTTTCTTCAAAATGTAACGTATTTTGTGCAAAATATTTTTGTTAGATGCAAATGTTTGCTTGTGTTTTGATTTTTGTTTTATTAGTTTGGATAGGGGATATTTGATGTTCGTGACACGAATAGCACTAATGCCTGAAATATAATAATTAAGCTGCCATAATTAGAATAATGGCTGTTGTGCTCCAATCAAATAGATGGAGCTAGACCAATATATAGGCCTCATGTTGCTACTGTTAATCTGTTATGATCATCTTGTTGTAATTGTTAGTTCCGTTAGTATATGCAATTTTTCTGATGCAGTTTCAATATTCAGAACTCCTGATAATTTCTGTCTTCTACTTCTTCTACCTACCCCCACCCCCTGCGTCTCTCTCTCTCTCTCTCTCTCTCTCTCTCTCTCTCTCTCTCTGTGCGCGCGCGCTATTTATTCCTCTTAATTAAGTACTTTGTTTGTGACCAATCCTTCAATACGTATTGGAGCTTGAAGGGGATTTGAGTTATGTTTAGACAGTAATATCTTTACAGTACAAGCTTATATTCTATGCCCGAATGTAATCAAGATGAGGACTTTGTCTATTAAAGCTTCTAAAAACCTGCACACAGCGGTATACACACTTACCACGTAGAGACGTAACGAACATAAATACATAGGACATTTGAATATAGCACGAAATCTGCTACCTCCTTCGTCATGTATGACGCCAAACTTTCTTTCCCTCCCTCAATGGTCAGCATTTATTCTTGTCAGCCAAAGGCCTTTTTAAGTACGACTAATGAGGTCGAGCTAGTTAAGGGTTATTGCCTCCTCGACCGCCAGATTTTCCTTTCCCTGGATCGTGTACTGGATTTGGTCCTGCTTCGTAGTAATCCAGCATTGCATTGACATCAATTAGCTTTCTCATCTTCATCCCGGCAATCACCTTCAGATTATTGGGCTGTAGTTGTGTCCGTTAGCAAGGAAATTCATAATGTTCATCTTTCTTTTACACACAGAGCTTCCTTGCTAGATCTTGTGATCAATTACTAATAAGGGTAATCCATGCCAGTTACCATACATGTTTAAGAAATGATGTGCATGTGCTCTCATGTGCATGTAGCAAATATGTTCTAAGCAAATCATCATGCACGTGATTAGACAGTGAAACGCAAGATATAAGGTTTATCATATGCCTCATGTGTATCTGATATCTGACCCTGTTAGTAGAATGATGAACTTGAGCTTTGTCCTGCATGCTGTCTATTCAGTGGCAGTTTCAAAGGCGAGCTTAATACAGAACACCAGACACAAATATACATGGAAAATAAGATTCTTTTGAGTCACATATACCAACCAAACCTGTACATGCAATATTGAATACCTTAGCATGCAGAATACCATGCTTCACAACATTGTTGACATCATCGTTGCTTCCTACAAGAGTGAAAGAAAGAGGACAGGTCCTTTGTTACATAAGAGGGAATTTCTAGATAAGGTACACAGAAAGAGAACTTGTTCACCTGAATTTGCGCATATAAAGACAAAAAGTAGGATGAGAAGGAAGGTTTTCTCCTTAGCAGCCATGTTCTTGGTTTCTTCAAGTGCTAAGACCTGACTTAAGGCTACTGAGGTAACGTGTTATGCTTTTGTACACAGCGAGAGGTGATGCAATCACGAGTGCTTGTCATTATACACTTCACTCAAGAGCTTTGTTGATTGAAGCTGCTATCCACTATTGCAAAGTCAACTACACCGCATATTGATTCAGCCAAAAAAATGTCTACTCCTTGTTGGGTTCTCTTTTGTGTTAGAATCTTGCTTGCCGACATATGCGTTGGACCCCTGGACTTGTGGCATATGGCTTCTAGGTGCAATGTTGCACAAAATTGCAACAATAGGTGTTGCTTGCTTTTTCAGAAATTCCTACCTGTTGGTAGCTATTAATTTGCACTTAATATTAGCTTTGGCCGCTACGCATATTGGATACTTTTTTCAGTATGCCATAGGTGCCTTTGATCCTCAAAAGACCACTTTTAAGTTCAGATAAGTGAACCACTGATAGTTATACCATGAAAAACATCTTTCCAATTATAAGTCGAGGGAATGTTGAATTATAATTTACGAGCAGTTGTAATATATTGGAATTCTGGTAGGTTGGTGATTAGGTTATTCTGGTATGCTTGCAGCTCGCTTATATTATTGTTGTAGGTGAAGGAAAAGAACATGTTTACTGTTGTATAGGTCTTTGATGGTATACTTGAAACCAACCAAGAATTTCTCCTTGCCTTTTGTACACATGGACTGGAATTCATTCTTCTGCTCACCTTGATTTCTTTACTGTTATATTGTCTTTCATGGTGAATTAAAGTTGGAGTGAATTATTGAAACGGTTCTTGTATGCTTGCATAGTTGTACGTTACTTATAGGATATTAAAGATATGTGCTTGTGCTAGTGCCTTAGCTGGTTGGTGGTAGCTGGCCACCATGCAAGAAACAAATCAAAAGGTCCTTATTTAAGTCCTTTTATATTGTTGACGATGAAAAATAATTACTTTTGTATCTTTATATCTCCCTCTTTGGCATCAAACTGGAAGCCTTTCTTTGGCTTACACTGAATTCTGTTCGTTTCTGTGAAAGGAAAGTAATAAGAACACATGCACCTCAATTATTGATGGCTCTCTAATGTTTCCTTTGTTGAAAGCCAGTTTCTTGCCTAAATCAGCTTTGTTTAGCTTGGAAGATATCTTTTGAAATCCGTCTTCATTTTTAACTAGGTAATAGGTACATCTATTCTGTATGTCTCTCAGAACTCCACATATGTAGCAATCTTTTAACATTTTAACTATGGATCCCCAAGATATCTACAGCAAACTATCATAAAGTTGCAAGACTAGGTGGTGTGTACTGTTCCTCATGCTTACTAGCCTAATAACTATAGTTTCACTTTTGGGTATCTTTTGTCTTATTCATTGTATCTGTTAAATTATTGGTCATAACGTATGGTTTAGGCTAAAAGTCACCTTACATGGAGTCTCCACATAAAGCAAATGAAATGAGCAAACACTATGGGAGCTAGGACCATCTGATAGTGGTAGTCAGAGTACTTCTCCCTTAGTTGACTTCTAAAGTACAACATTCCTGCATAGTAAAATCTTATCTTATCGCCTCACCACTTTTAGTGCTGTGGTTATACCTTTCAAGTAATGGTATCCATCTAGTTGTTACCAGGAACACGAGTCCATTCTACAACCTCTTGAAAGATCGACTTGGAAAGGAAAATGAGCTGCCAAAATACCCATTTTCATGATTGAATATTCTACCTAATTTGCATGCATATTTGTATAACAAAGTAATGTTTATGACCCCAGCTTACGACCCCATAAATGTCGACCTCTTATTGGGCTTCCTAAATCATACTAAAGATCATCTAGGTATCTTATGGCTATGAATAATAAGAGCTTCCTGTTAGTATTTCTATTTCCTAAGCGAAACTTTGATGATACCGATCTTGAAGACTAACTTTAGCAATTTTGTAAACAGGCTAATGTTAAAGTCAACAGGAAGTCATGCCTTGATCTTTACTCTTGCTCTGGTCTACTGCTTGTACAAAATATCAGCAGTTCGGCTTCCCTTTTCTTGTCTAAAGATGCATTGCAGATAGATAATTGATACTGATCAGTTTAGAAAATTGTGCTTCAAATTTTGGATCATAGCAACTTTCTTCTGTCTCATATTGGCTTCTAAGTATATAAATACCTGAATATTAGAGTGGTCATCTGTACAAGTTTTATCCCTTTCAGAGTGTATACATTATTCTCATCATTTAGTGCAGTTCTGAATGTACGAAGTTACGTTTTTGAGTCAAGAAGCTCTTAGATAAAAAGTCTCCACCACGTCATCAATGGCTGCAGCCAATGAAGACACACTACCTAAGCAAAAAGTGAAACTGCAGAAACCGTTTGCACCTGTTCCAATTTTTGTTGCACTTTTGCTTAGCGGCGTATTCACATTGGTTGTAACTCTGCACCTAAGAGTTCTTCCCTTTTGATGCTTGTTTATGCAGTTTTTTCTTTTTTACTTCTGCTTTAGCACATACAGGAAAATGACATTCTAAATGACTTCAGGTCTACATTCAGAAGACCATTTCAACATGGAGATCGACCATTCTCATGGCGGGAACACTGCCAATTTTGGTTGGGTTGCAAATAGCAGTTGTTGAAATCAACCTTTCTTCTGATCTTCATTGAATCTCTTCTTGTCTTGGAGTAATTAAATTACTGGGTTAATCCGTGCTGAACCTTTTCTTGCTAGATATAAGTTTTTACTTGCATGGTCTAGGCATATTAGAACTTTGTGCCCAGTTGTAGTATCTTAAGAGTTAAATCGAAAATACCGCAATGGCTTGATCAGGGTGTATGAATGGATGTATAGATAGAGGGGTCTAACTTGTCAAAGATATAACTCACATACGTTAGCGGTTATGAGGAGCATAATTAAACTGCACTACTCCAGTAGCAAAGTACGAGAATGCGTGGATTATAAAGTATAAGAAGCATGTATTTTGCGCTCCTATGTTACTTGATTCTCGCAGATCCATCTTCAAATAGGGATTTACTGATCCCTTTTGACAAGAAAAACTTCCCAGAGGTACTGGTTATTGACCACTAGTTCTTTGGTAATGCATGTCTTGGACTATACAGTCGAAATTTTTGATCCCGAGCATGGGCTTGTCATCAGAGCACAAACTTCTGGATCTCAAGAACAGATCGAGGCATTTATTGTGATCTACAGGAGGAACATGCATCAAAAGAACGCAAAGTCTGGTTGGTTCAAGGTGGTCGATTACCAAAGTACCAGCATGTAAAAGTTAAATCTGATGTAAGGTAAACTTCATAATAACCAAATTATCTTGATTTATCCAAGTTAATTAATTGGCATTTTATTGATACTTGACAGTATCATTAAGGGGGTGTATGTGCAATCTGCCCTTTTGTGCAATAATGTCAAAGCAAGCTAGTACACTTGGTACTACTCGAGTCTAGAAAAGAAGAGTACAGAGTTGTACTTCCCAACTAAGATATACATATGTTCATAAGTTGCAAGTACAGTACTTGACAAGAGGGTAGTACTGAAGCTCGCTGATGAGATGGGCTATATATCTGGAATCATAAATTGGTGGTTCTTCATGGCCTAAATGAAAAAGCTTCAGAGGTGACGCACAATATTAATGGAAGATGGTCCAACAGGTGCGACATGAGAGCACATGAAACGCACACTTGCCCATTTATGCATCATGGTGTGGTTATCCTGTGCTTTGATGTGTTCTCAGGTCGCCCCTGCAGGACATTTCTCCACCGTCCGATCAGATGTTCCTTGGTGGTTATCTTTCCGTTGGTTCCGGGTGCCATCTTCGCGATCCTTTTCAATATGTCTCTCGTTTAATCTGGTTTCATATTTCAAAATAATAATAATCATTTAAGCACAATAACAGCGTCCAGTACTATTTTTATACCGAGAGTAGAGTAATGCTCTTAACAGTTTTCTGATGCAGATTGCTGAGGTGCAGCACTCGTTTATTGAAAATCAACAGTTTAGTTGGTGACAGAGAAATTTGCTTCAAGTTTGAAACTGAAAAGACTGAGGAAACCTGCTCCAACTGCTCTTCATTAACAGTGCTAACTCAGGAGCAGAGAGGTTAAAGGGAGGAAAAGGGCAATGTCCAATGGAGAGAGATGGACATGAAAAGGGCCAAAAAAAAAAAATGTAGTAGAGAGATGCACGCATTGAATGTGAATAGTCAGACCCTCTGAATGCTTGACCTTTGAAAATTCTTGTCTATCTCCCATCTCCTTTGTACTTCCACTTATCTTGTCTCCTATGATTGTTTTTAACCTAACTTGATTTGCTAAACGTTATAATTTTAATTTAATTTGTTGTTTACACATTTATCCTATTATACTTTAAAAATTCACAAAAAGTCAAAAGAAAAAAAAATCAATTTAAGTGAGTACATAATTCTAGATATAACATTTAGATCCAGTAGTGAAAAATATTCAAGAAATTAACAAATTACTGAGGTCCCGTTGGTTTGATATTTTTATTTTCAATATTTACAATGACGATCACAAATATTTTTTTTATCTTTTAACTGGATACAGAAAATAATAAAATTAAACACAAAAAGTAGGAACAGTAAACATTGTCCAACAACACCATCCTTGGTGGCTAAAGCCAAACGTACGTGGCATATGTAAGGAGTGGACATAGTGGACACATGTCCACGATGTGAAGGGCTGAACATGGAAGCATTTGTTTCACAATTGTTAATTAAGAATCTTCAATAGCCGTTGATTACTCTACAGCCGGTAATTAAGAGATGATGATTGTCCGACGTCAAACCTTAAATCTTGGTAGGATCAGCAACAAGGCGAGTTATTGAATAAGAGGGAGTCTGGTCTTAATAAAATTATATTAAAAGCGGGAGATTAGAGAAAAATATATTCCTATAATTGCAAGGAACAAATAAGGCGAGGTAACTAATGGATTAGATCCCGCGCTAAAACTTGTAGATTTTGATTCTGACACGAAGGAGCTAGACTTAGGTAACTTCCATACATTCACTTCCTTCTTTTGCTACCGACAAATACCAATTCTTTTGTTCTCCCAATAATTTTTAAAGAAAATAGAAAAACAAAACGAGGAATACAAGAAGTCAACTGTTGGGCACCAACGGGTTAGTATTGTGTTAATGGGTTAAAACCGAACACAAAGTCATAGTTAGTTAAATAGGTTAGCATGGGTCAGTGTCACCGTTCGTACATTTTTGTGCAGCAGTGGAGCGATGGTAAGGCTTCACGACATTCGCAACCTAGTTGCCCCACCGTATCATGAACCAACATTTTCCTCTGAAAGCGCACTGTTACCAACATTGCATAAAAATCATGCCCAATTATACTGATGGCCTTAGACGACTAACAAGATCTTAATGTGGTCTCAAGGGACTAAACACATTGATCTTGTCAAGATTCTGACATACGTGCGCCCATAACACCCCTTCACACTCTGCTTAACGTGCACAACCAACATTCTGTGCACACAGTCTGTCTACCATGTCCTATGCGCTAGCCATACGTCAATACGCCCAAACAATGTTCTCGCATGCATGGTTGTGTGCCTACACAGAGCAATGACGTGCTAGTGTGCCCAACGTTTGCCTGTTATGCACGTTAAGGTTGGTACCTACTTCTCCAACTTGGCTGAGCCTTGCTTCACTTATATTAATGTGGCCATCATCAATAATAGCTTAGTCAATCTTAGTACCGTGCAAATTGCGGTATTTGTCATCCGGTATGTGAAGCACAAAATGTTGCCATCGAAAATGTATACTATGTTATTTTGTCCGTCCAATCAACGTGGTTAACCCAAGACAATGCCTACCTTGGCACATGGTGTGCAAGTACACCAATACCCAATCCGCCATGACATGCATTCCCAATGTGGTTCAGCATGATCCGAGGCATAGCTGATTTACATATATAGCCCTGACCAAATAATAGACCACATTGTTCGTTGGTGTCTACCGAGAGGGGCTTTCTCGAATAAAAGCTTTCAAGCAGGTCTCAAGCTTTGCCCCAAGTTCTCTTGAGTCATTCACTTGATGCTCTATGGTTATCCATGAAGGCATAGGGGATGATGAAGTTAGTGCCCGCACTACCATGCTCTCCCTTATAATACCCTTAGGAGACAAATTTTAAGTGATCCCGACAAATTTTAAGTGATCACGTAAACGATACCATGTTTGAGGAGCCATAGTGGCTTCTTTGAAGGATTCACATTGAAATTGCATGTCGTAAAGTTCTGTGTACTCGTTCCACACTAAAACCTCTATTTGATATTTGTATCCATCCGATGCATGCACATTGAAATTCTTTCTAAAAACTCTTTCCATGTTTATGAAACAGTGTTTGCTCAAGAAGCACACCAAGTACTCTTTCATCTCACAACGAACGCCGGAGACCTTGCCTCGAGTTAAAAGAGATTGGCCTATGCCAGAGTCACCCCATAACAATCTATGGGGTGACTTTGGCATGTCAAGCTTAAATTAATGGCAATCTGCAACTAATTTAAGCTCGACACATTCCACCCAAACTCAACCCCAAATCACCCACCCATTATGTCACCAAACTTAAAATTGTTGCACGAAATCTTATACCGTGAATTATATTACGAATGAAAAACATATTTTCGTGTCACGCGGTAAACACTAAAGAGGACAGACTCAAATAAAGGGGTCAAAGGACCTCATTGACCAATTAATAAAGATAAATGCACGAATGACAAATAAATTCAAAATAAGTGACAACCTGCTACAAATTAACCCCAAATCAGAAGGGCGAAATCTGTAATTTACCCAAACGTTGTTCCCAAGTTATAATGGGCAAAGGACTCCCAAGCAATGCACAGTACCGCCAGTTTGTATCCACCGTAATTTTGCACCTATATATATATATACTCCGCAGAGGACTTCCTATCCAACGCAATCTTTTCGCGGAGACATATAGAGAGAGAGAGAGAGAGAGTTAGGGCTAGAGAAAAGATGCAGATATTCGTGAAAACTCTGACCGGAAGGACCATCACTTTGGAGGTCGAATCCAGCGACACCATCTACAATGTCAAGTCCAAGATTCAGTACAAGCAAGGTATATTGCACACACATACACATACTAATTGCTGTTTATCATAAATCTCACGACTTTGTGAAAAGCCTAAGCTTGAATTGTGTATGTTTGGTGGTCAGATATAACTTGTTTGGTATGCCGCCATTCGAAATTCTCTGTTTTGTATCGACTTTGCCTGCGCGCACACGCGCATGTGTACGCATATAGTCGCAACTTTTTTGAATTGGTCAGGTTTGATGTTTGTAATTTGAGGGTTTAACGTAGCTTGGTCAGGTTTAATGTATTGAGGGTTTAACGTAGCTTGGTCAGGTTTAACGTAGCTTGTTTGATACCTTAAAATTAGTATTGGTAAAAACCGTTGAGCACGATAACTTAAGCTGCTAATGCAGTACTTCAATCGGTCGGATTTAATGTTTGTAAGACAAAGTGATACTGATGGCCGATATTATGGGATTTAGTAGCAAATTTGTTCATTAGCGACTCTTTGCAAACCTTCTCGGAGCCGTATTGATGGTTGTTTTATGTGTCGCATTATCGGTATAGCTATTCCAACAGACCAGCAGCGGCTCATCTTTGCCGGCAAGCAGCTTGAGGATGGTCGTACTCTTGCCGACTACAATGTCCAGCAAGGTTCATTCTTTGAAATAATATCCTTTTACTCTTGGGTTTCTTCAGATTGACGAATTAAATACTGACATTGTATGATGGTGTACATGCATGTAGAGTCCACTCTGCACCTGGTGCTGAGGCTTCGTGGCGGCAAAGGCGCACCAAAAAACATTGCTCCCAGTTTGCTAGAGCTGGCTCAGAAGTCTAACCAGAATAAGATGATCTGCAGAAAGTAAGTTGACATCTATTGATTCATAGGGTCTTGCGATGAAAATTATAAGTATTTGTCCTGTAAAAAACAACGTTAACGAGCGCCTTTCACTCAACTGTCTGATGACAACAATGAACATTCATTCCGAGTTTCTTGTTTGGCAATTCTTCAACTCCTTTTCTCCCTCAGCCCCAACACCACACCACCCACACACTAAATTGTGCAAGTATATGGCCATTCATACAAGTATTTATGTCAAATTTTGGTGTACAGGTGTTATGCTCGTTTGCCACCCGGTGCTAAAAACTGCAGGAAGAGGAAGTGCGGGCACACAACTCAGGTGGACATTGATACTGTGTAGTTTGTCCATTAAGAGTTCTGGATTTGTTCCTTATTTTATTTTTCTGAATTTGGTATATGCTAACGCCGGTTCCTCTTGCAACTTGGATTGCAGTTGAGGCCGAGACATCAACCCGAGGCTTATGGAAGCTGAAGAGAGTTGTTTGCTTTCGAGACGTGGTTCCAGTTGTTAGATGTGGTTCTATTTTTTCAATTTGTTGGACAATTTTAATAAAGTAACATTTACTTTGTAGAGTTAAAATTTTATTATAATATTATTGCAAGTTATGTAATGATTTGTGGAGTAAATAATTTATTTTACTTGTTGAGAATTGTTATCATAATTTTGAAAGTTACAAAGCTTTTAAACTTTCTTACGTGGTCCAATAAAGGAATCATAGGGTACTTGAAGCTTCTAAGTTTCAAAATTTAATGTTTTCTACTCTAAATATATCATATTTCTACAATAATGTTTTACCCTTGCACCATGTATTTATATATATTTATATCTATTATATTTTTTTGGTACTTGGCCAACGTGATTAGGTTTGTCATTTGGGTGGGTTGGACGGCCCAAGTCCATTCTTAAAACCTCGTGCTCATATTCAGCCTAACTTATCTACGGGCTTAATAATGTCTACCCACGCCCAGCCGGTGAATGTGTTAGTAGGCACGGGTTGGATAAAAGTTGTACACATATTGTCCATGATTACAAATAAATATTTGTTTACTTAATTTTTAAGCATATCAATTACTATCCACGTCTACTAATTAGCCAGGATAATGAAAAAAAAAGTATATTGAAATCTCAAAATAGATTTAAATATGAGCATCGGATGAAAGTTGTGGGACAAAACAAACGAAAAGGACAAGAGTCTCGAAACAATGTTAAGAAGTCTAATCCTATAAGAAACAAAGCAGGCAAAAAAAAAAAGAAGAAGAAGTATTCAAAGTTCTCCAAACAATTACGGTCAGAGGATTTTATAAAGTAAAGAAACACACATATTCTTATACACATAAAATTTATATATATTACACATATTAAACAAAAAGTTGGACAAGTAGGTGGGCGGCGGGCCTTTAAAAGTCTTTGCCATGTTTAGCCCATATTTTTTATGGGATCAAAATTTTGTGTCCACGTTCACCACCGTCTTTATAAAAGTATGCCTACCCCATATTTCTACAGGTTGCCCACAGTTAGCTATCCCGAGTTGTATTCTTAAAAGTGATCGTGGATTATGGAATGGGATCAAAATTTTGTGTCCACGTTCACCACGGTCTTTATAAAAGTATGCATACCCCATATTTCTACAGGTTGCCCACGGTTAGCTAGCCCAAGCTGTATTCTTAAACGTGATCGTGGACTATGGAGGAGATATAGGTGCGTCATGAGTTTTATCTTGAAGATAATAGTATCTTGTAGATTTTATCTGTCATCAACACCTACACGGACGCAATAACGTTTTTAATACAGCGACTTTATCGTGACTTTCGCAGACCAGTTATCTTTATATCCTTTTACCTCTAAATCACACGATTTTATCTAGACTTACAAGCTGAAATTTATTTGACTTCAGTGTCATATTTTAAAATAATTTTCTAGAATTTTGCAACAGAGTTAAATGTTGCCAACACTTGGGAACCGAGGGAGTGCAAATCTGCGTTATTCCACATACGATAGAGGGTCTAATTTGTTGAAGATATAACTCGCATACGATAGCGCAATGGCTTGACTATGGTGGTAGAATGAATGTAGATAGAGGGTCTAATTCGTTGAAGATATAACTCACATACGATAGCGGTTACGAGGAGCATAATTAAACTACACTACTCCAGTAGCAGAGTACGAGACTGAGTGGATTATGAAGTATAAGAAGCATATATTATCCGCTCCTATGTTAATTGATTCTCGTAAATCCATCTTCAAATAGGGATTTGCTGATCCCTTTTGACAAGAAAAACTTCCCAGAGGTACTGGTTATTGACCACTAGTTTTTTGCAGTGTTATCAAATGCACGCCTAGGTGCAAGGCGCACTCCCTGCGCCTCGCCTAGGGCTAGGCGCAGCCCCTTCGAAAAGGTAAGGCGGTGGTGGAGGCTCAAAAAAAAGCCGAAAGATCCTAATTTTTTATTTTTGCATCGTGGCATCATCTCAACCGTTCATTATTTTTTATTCTTTGATTCATAACATAATAAATCAATATGTAAATCATAAAAATACCTAAAACCCCAAACCCCAAACCCCTAATCAATCAATTATCTTATTATTATTTATTTTGCTAGCGTCTCGTTCCCAATTGTTACTCTCTTTTAAGTAAATATACGACTTTTCTTCACCTTGTAGACAAAGAAGATGAAATTGAAGAGAAATCTTAACTAGACTTGGGAGCCTATGATTTCCTTTTTGAGGAAAATACTGTTACCTTAGCCCTCACTAATAATGAGGATGACGTTGTCACATTCACTTAGGATTAACTACTTCTTATTGGATTTAAAACTTTTTCTAGTGTTGAAAATTTGTTTAATTGTCATGTTCTAAATTTTTTTACGTGATTATATTAGTTTAATACACTAATACTATTTATTTTTATTTTGTGCCTCACTTCGAAAAGGCGAGGGCCTTGCGCCTAGGCTCTAAGGACACTTTGCGCCTTAAGTGCGCCTGCGCCCTTAATAACTATGGTTCTTTGGTAATGCATGCCTTGGGCTATACAGTCGAAATTTTTTATCCCGGGCATGAGCTTGTCATCAGATTGAGGCATTTATTGTGATCTACAAGAGGAAGATGCATCAAAAGAACGCAAAGTCTGGTTGGTTCAAGGTGGTCGATTACCAAAGTACCAGCATGTAAACGTTAAATCTGGTGTAAGGTAAACTTCATAATAACCAATTTTTCTTGATTCATCCAAGTTAATTAATTGGCATTTTATTGATACTTGACAGTATCATTAAGGGGGTGTATGTGCAATCTGCCCTTTTGTGCAATAATTTCAAAGCAAGCTAGTACACTTGTACTGTTCGAATATAGAAAAGAAGAGTACAGAGTTGTACTTCCCAACTAAGATACATATATTATGTTCATAACTTGCAAGTACGGTACTTGACAAGAGAGTAGTACTGAAGCCAGCAGATGAGATGAGCTATATATCTGGAATCATAAAGTGGTGGTTCATTGCCTAAATGAAGAAGCTTGAGAGGTGAGGCACATTGTGGAAGATGGTCCAACAGGTGCGACATGAGAGCACATGGAATGCACACTTGCCCATTTATGCATCATGGCGTGGTTATCCTGTGCTTTTGATGTGTTCTCAGGTCGCCCCTGCAGGACATTTCTCCACCGTTCGATCAGATGTTCCTTCGTGGTTATCTTGTACTTTGATGCGGTTATCTTTCCGTTGGTTCCAGGTGCCATTCACGATCCTTTTCAATATGTCTCTGGTTTAATCTAATTCCATATTTCAAAATAATAATAATCATTTAAGCACAATAACAGCGTCCAGTGCTATTTTTATACCGAGAGTAGAGTAATGCTCTTAACAGTTTTCTGATGCAGATTGCTGAGGTGCAGCACTCGTTTATTGAAAATCAACAGTTTAGTTGGTGACAGAGAAGTTTGCTTCAAGTTTGAAACTGAAAAGACTGAGGAAACCTGCTCCAACTGCTCTTCATTAACAGTGCTAACTCAGGAGCAGAGAGGTTAAAGGAGCAATGTCCAATGGAGAGAGATGGACATGAAAAGGAAAGAAAAAAAAAATGTAGTAGAGAGATGGAAGCATTGAAGGTGAATAGTCAGACCCTTTGGATGCTTGACCTTTGAAAATTCTTGTCTATCTCCCATCTCCTTTGTACTTTCACTTATCTTGTCTCCTATGATTGTTTTTAATCCTAACTTGATATGCTAAACGTTATAATTTTAATTTAATTTGTAGTTCACACATCAATCCCAATCCCAATATACCTTAAAAAATCTACAAAAATTCAAAAGAGAAAATTCAATTCAATTCAATTCAAGTGAGTACGTAATTCTAGATATAACATTTAGAGCCTGTAGTAAAAAATATTCTAGAAATTATCAAATTACTGAGGTCCCGTTGGTTTACTATTTTTATTTTCTAAATTTACAATGATGACCATAAATATTTTCGTTATCGTGTATGTTTATTATTTTTAACTTTTATTTTGAAAAAAAATCTAATTCAGACAATACAAAAACGTGAAAATACCTTCACATTCTTTCGGCCATTTTTTACCCATCGTTCAAAAAAAATTTGGTTAAAATGATAAAAAAAAATATGACTATATCTTCTAACTGGATACAGAAAATGATAGAAATAAACACAAAAAAGTAAGAACAGTAAACACGTCCAACACCATCCTTGGTGGCTAAAGCCAAACGTACGTGGCATCTGTAAGAAGTGGACATGGTGGACACATGTCCACGAACGATGAAGGGCTGAACATGGAAGCATTTGTTTGACAATTGTAGTTAAGAATCTTCAATAGATTAGCCGTTGAATACTCTACTATACCTGGTAATTAAGACATGATGATTGTTCGAGATCAAACCTTAAATCTTGGTAGGATCAGCAACAAGGCGAGTTGAGAGATAGGAGAGAAGACGAGTTATTGAATATAAGAGGGAGTCTGGTCTAGTAAAATTATACTAAAAGGCGGGAGATTAGAGACAAATATCTTCCCATAGTTGCAAGGAATAAGTAAGGCGAGGTAACTAAAGGATTAGATCCAGCGCTAAAACTTGTAGATTTTGATTCTAACACGCAGGAGCTAGACTTACCATATAAGGAACATGATTTTCAAGAACATAAGTGTAACTTTCATACATTTACTTCTTTCTTTTGCTATTGACAAATACCAATTATTTTGTTCTCCCACCAATTTTTAAAGAAAATAGAAGAACAAAACGAAGAATACAAGTAGTCAATTGTTGGGCGCCAACGGGTCAACTCATAGTTAAATGAGTTAACATAGGTCAGTGTTATGGTTCGTACATTTCTGTGCAGCAGTGGAACGACGGTGAGGCTTCATGACATTCGGAACCTTGTTGCCCGACTGTATCATGAAGTGACATTTTCCTCTGAAAGCACGCTGATACCAACATTGCATAAAAACCATGCTCAACCTTACTGATGACCTTAAACGACTAGCCAGATCTTAATATGGTCTTAGGGGACTAAATACATTGATCCTGTCAAGATCCTGATATACGCGCGCCCACAGCACCCCTTCACACTCAGCTTAGCGTACACAGCCAATATTCTGTGCACACAGTTTTTCTACCATGTCCTATGCACTAGCCATATGTCAATACGCCCCAAAAATGTTCCCGCATATGTGGTTGTGTGCCTACACAGAGCAACAATGTGCTAGCGTGCCCGATGTTGTGCCTGTTGTGTACGTTAAGGTACCCACTTCTCCAACTTGGCTTTGAGCCTTACTTCACTTATGTTAATGTGGCCACCATCAATAATAGCTTAGTCAATCTTAGTACCATGCGAATTGCGGTATTTGTCATCCGGTACATGAAGCACAAGATGCAGTCATTGGACATATATACTATGTTGTCCGTCCAATGAGCGTGGCGAACCGAAGACAATGCCCACCTTGGCACATGGGGTGCAAGTACACCAATACCTAATCCGCCATGACATCTATTCCCAATATGGTTCGGTATGATCCAAGGCATAACAGGTTTATATATACAGCCCTGACCAAATAATAGAGCACATTGTTCATTGGTGTCTATCGAGAGGGGCTTTCTCGAATAAAATCTTTCAAGCAGGTCTCAATCTTTACCCCAGTTCTCTTGAGTCGCTCATTTGATGCCCCATGATTGTCTATGTAGGCATAGGGGATAATGGAGTAAGTGCCCGCGCACTACCATGCTCCCCCTTATAATACACTTAGGTGACAAAATTGGAAGTGATCCCGTAAACAATACCATGTTCGAGGAGCCACATAGTGGCTTCTTTGAAGGCTTCCCATTGAAATTGCATGTCGTAAAGTTATGTGTACTCGTTCCACACTAAAACCTCTATTTGATATTCGTATCCATCCGACGCATGCACATTGAGGTTCTTTCTAAAAATTGTTTCCATATTTATAAAACAGTTTTTGCTCAAGAAGCACATCGAGTACTCTCTCCTCTTACAGCGAACGTTGGAGGCCTTGCCTCGAGTCACAAGAGATCGGTCTATGCCAAAGTCACCCCATAACAATCTATGGGGTGACTTTAGCATGTCAAGCCTAAATTAGTGGCAATCTGCAACTAATTTAAGCTCGACATGTTCGACCCAAACTCAAACCCGAATCAACCACCCATTATGTCACCCTAACTTAAAGTTGTTATATCGTGAATTACGTTAAGAATGAAAAACATATTTTCGTGTCACATGGCCAACCTAAAGAGAACAGACTCAAATAAAGGGGTCAAAGGACCACATTGACCAATTAATAAAGATAAATGCCCGAATGACAAATAACTTCAAAATAAGTGACCTGCTACAAATTAACCCCAAATCGTAAGGGCAAAATCTGTAATTTGCCCAAACGTTGTTCCCAAGTTATAATGGGCAAAGGACTCCCAAGCAATGCACAACACCGCCAGTTTGTATCCACCGTAACTTTGCACCTATATATATACTCCGCAGAGGACTTCGTATCCAACGCAATCTTTTCGCGGAGAGAGAGAGAAGAGAGAATTAGGGCTAGAGAAGAGATGCAGATTTTCGTGAAAACTCTGACCGGAAGGACCATCACTTTGGAGGTCGAATCCAGCGACACCATCCACAATGTCAAGTCCAAGATTCAGTACAAGCAAGGTATATTGCACACACATACACACACTAATTGCTGTTCATCATAAATCTCACGACTTTGTGAAAACCCTTAGTTTGAACTGTATGTTTATGTTGGTGCTCAGATATAACTTGTTTGGCACGCCGCTATTCGACATTCGTGTTTTGTTCAGATATCGCTTACACGCACACACCCATGTGTATGCATATAGCCGAAACTATTATGAATTGGTCAGGTTTAATGTTTGCAATTTGCTCCCGTTGAGCACGATAACTTATGCTGCTAATGCAATACTTCAATCGGTCGGATTTAATGTTTGTAAGACAAAGTGATACTGATGGCCGATATTATGGGATTTAGTAGCAGATTTGTTTGCTAAATCATTAGCGACTCTTTGCAAACCTTCTCGGAGCCGTATTGATGGTTGTTTTATGTGTCGCGTTATAGGTTTAGCTATTCCAGCAGACCAGCAGCGGCTCATCTTTGCCGGCAAGGAGCTTGAGGATGGTCGTACTCTTGCCGACTACAATGTCCAGAAAGGTTCATTCATTGAAATAATATCCTTTTACTTTTGGGTTTCTTCAGATTGACGAATTAAATACTGACATTGTATGATGGTGTACGTGTAGAGTCCACTCTGCACCTTGTGCTGAGGCTTCGTGGCGGCAAAGGCGCACCAAAAAACATTGCTCCCAGTTTGTTAGAGCTGGCTCAGAAGTCTAACCAGAATAAGATGATCTGCAGAAAGTAAGTTGACATCCATTGATTCACGGGGCTTGCGATGAAAATTATAAGTATTTGTCATGTAAACAACAAGGTTAACGAGCGCCTCTCACTCAACTGTCTGACGACAGCAATGAACATTCATGCGGAGTTTCTTGTTTGGCAATTCTTCAACTCCTTTTCTCCCTCAGCCCCAACACGACACCACCCACACACTAAATTGTGCAAGTATATGGCAATTCATACAAGTATTTATGTCAAATTTTGGTGTGCAGGTGTTATGCTCGTTTGCCACCCGGTGCTAAAAACTGCAGGAAGAGGAAGTGCGGCCACACAACTCAGGTGGACATTGATACTTTGTAGTTAGTCCATTAAGAGTTCTGGATTTGTTCCTTTTTTACTTTTCCGAATTTGGTATATGCTAACGCCGGTTCGTCTTGCAACTTGGATTGCAGTTGAGGCCGAGACATCAACCGGAGGCTTATGGAAGCTGAAGAGCTAGAGTTGTTTGCTTTCAAGACGTGGTTCCAGTTGTTAGATGTGGTTTTTTTTTTTTTTTTTCAATTTGTTGGACAGTTTAATAGAATAACATTTACTTTGTAGAGTTATAATTATATTATATTAGTACAAGTTATGTAATGATTTACGGAGTAAATAATTTGTTTTACTCGTTGAGAATTGTTATCATAATTTCATAAGTTACAAAACTTTTAAGCTCTCTTATGTGGTCCAATAAAGGAATTATAATTGGCCACCCCAACCGGCCAAGGCAAGAGGATTTTCAAGTATATAAGACGACAAGGTGTGAAATAGAAGGGTACTTGAAGCTTCTAAGTTTCAAATTAAAATGTTTTCTAATCTAATATCATATTTATGAAATAGTGTTTTACCCTTGCACCATGTATTTTTTTATATAAATGTCTATTATATTTTTTTGGTACTCGGCCAACATGATTAGGTATGTCATTTGGGTAGGTTGGACAGGCCCAAGCCCACTCTTAAAAACTCGTGCTCATGTGTAGCTCAGACTATCTACGAGCCTAATAATATCCGTCTACTCAAGTCGATGAGTGTGTTAGTAGACACGGGCTGGATACAGGCTGTACACGAGTTGTCCAGATCGTCAATTTTGGCTCAATTCACCTCATTGTTTCTCAATTTGAGCGCAATTTACCAATTGACGATCTGAAGTCCAATTTTTTGGACGTCCGTCAATCTCTTAGGGGTAAAATTGTAACTTCGTTCCTTTTTCTCATATGGCAGCCAAGTTCTCTGTTTCTCAATCAGTGACCACAGCCAAACACGAAACCTCACCACCGCCCCACCGTCGACCATAGCCCCACCGTTGACCACAGCCAAGCATGAAACCCACCACCACCACTACAACAACCAAATCCCCACCACTACAACAACCAAATTCCTAACATCTTACCCAGATCCCCTTTCTCTCTCCACCCTCACTTTCTTTGGGCCAGATTTTCATGCCAAAATCAGACATGCAGCGGAGTATTAGGCTTCACAATCAACTCCGCTGCAACACTGTCATGCTAAAATTAAGGGTTCACGGTAGCTAAAGCAGGGGCTATTTTGCTTCGATGATGGTGAAAATCTGCACATATGTCCATGGATTTGTAATCGTGGCGCTGGAAGTGGGTATAGGGGTCTTGGTGGCTGTTGCGGGAAAATTGGGGCAGGGTAGAGGTGGTGACGGCATAATTATGATAGCAAGGTTGGGTGGTGGTTGCAGGATAAGTGGGTAAAGGGTTGTTGGTGGTGGTTGAGACGAAACTGGGTATAGGAGTGTTGGGTGGTGGTTGTGATAGAAGTGGGTTGAAGGTGTTAAGTGGTGGTTGCAGCAGAAGTGGGATATGGGTGGTGGTTGCAGTAGAAATGGGTATAGGGGTGTTGGTGGTGGTTGCGGAAGAAATGGGTGAGGGGTGTTGGTGGTGGTTGCCGCAGAAAATGGTATAGGGGTGTTGGGTGGTGGTTGCGCAGAAGTGGGTTGAGGGTGTTGTGGTGGATCAATTAATCATGTAGGGGAGGATGAAGGTGAATAAGATATATATTAACACATGTCAATCCCTTATTGGCTAATGGCGATGACTTGGCTGCCATGGTGGTAAATAGCGCGAAGTGACAATTTTACCCATAAAAAGGTTGACGGGCGTCCAAAAAATTGGACTTTAGCCCGTCAATTGATAAATTGCGCTCAAATTGAGAAACAGTGAGGTGAATTGAGCCAAAATTGAAACAGTGGGGTGAAACGCGCACCCGCCCCCATATTATAGGGTTTTATGTGCAAATGATCCAATTAAGAAATAATGCTCTAGAAATTTGCAAAACAGTCAAATGTTGGCAACACTTCGGAACCGAGGGAGTGCAAATCTACGTTATTCCAACTCAGCTTTCATACATCCAATATAATATGCATACAGATACAACGATCCATAGTCACATTGGAAGATGTGATAAGCTAGTACAGGAGGCAATGTTCTCAAATACATTGAAGAAGTCTTTTCCTTGCATAAACAGAAAGCAAATGGGAAATAATAAGGGATTACTAGACCCTTCACAACAACCAATTAGACGTCATCGCGAATTGCATATACACATCAGCACGGTTTACATATAAAATTAGTATCCGATGCTGCAGACAAGATGAAGCTTCTTTCTAATAAGCAAGAACTACTCCAACATTAGCAGCTGATGTGGTAGACAGGCAAAAATCGCCGCCTTCAAAATCTGACTTTGCTCGGCACATATTTTTTGCGTCCGACATTTGTCTCACAAAACGAGAGAAACTGACCCAATTATGATACTCGAACAAGTTCTTGTCCATTCTAACAAAGTTGAACGAAAAAGCGGGTTTTTTAAGGCCATCTGAGTAGAGCTTTGACGTCTTTAGCACCTGCAGAAAAGACTCGTCATCTAATCCTGTTGAAGAATTTTCACCTTCTAGAGGTATGTTGCAAATCCTTGCAGCCAGCAGCAGTTGTCTAAGAAAGCCTTCTGGACTACTGGTTGGGTTCATCTGCTGCTCTTCAACATCTTGCATTTCAAAACCTGAACAACACATCGTAAATCCATAGCGACCAAACATTCGAGCAATTGGCAAGTAACCATCTCTGCTTGAAGTATTGTAATAGCCAGCTGTTAACTCAGATGGATGGGATGGCGTGTCATAATGCCAGTAGATCCCAGCCACTTTACTGGATGTGCTAACTTCAGTACCTCGAAAAATTGTTTCTGCTTCTCTGCATATCCTCTCCCCATGCTGGAGCAGCATCCTTGAGTACCATTCCAGGAAGAACTCTCCGTATGGTGTCTTCCAAGAACCATCACTTCTAAAAAACTCAGTATTTTCAGGATTGTGCATCAAGTTGCCAGCACCAATAGGGCCCCCATTTTCCCACTCACGCATTCCGATCTCTCGGGCACAAACCTTCAAAGATGCAAGCATATACTGCCAATTATAAAGAAAATTAAAACAGATCTATGATGATATATGTGCAAAATTAAATTTCCAGTCCAAAATCGCCGGCAAAAGAATCAATGGGATTAGCTTGACTTCAACCCTACCTTATCATGGCATTGGAATTCGCCAAGTTCACGAGAACGCCAAGCCCATCCTAGCTTTTGAGAAGGGCATGATGGGTATCTCAGCTCACCAGCAGGACCCATCCCAACTTGAACTCCCTATAAAGTCAATAACTAACACGACTGATTAAAAAAACCAGGGCATTCACATATATGATAATCAACAGAATAGCAATAATCTTACAGTAATGATGCCACCTAAAAATGATCTAAAGGTGTCTCTGAAGTTCCTCATAAAATCGGCATATGCTTGGATCGGTGATCGTCCCTGTAGAACAGGAAGTATGTCACATCCTAAGGAAATGTATTCCATGTTCCTTCTTCCGAACCGGTCAGAGTAAGCCAAATCTGGATCTTTATCAATTTCTTCAAGCACCCACCGAGGAAGAGGAATCCTTAAGCACAGAAGTGGCTAAATTTAAGAACTACTGAGACATAAACACCAAGGTTTCACGAATAATCATGAGATGAGAAGCTAAAAGACTATGAAATTGAACCACAGTCGAGTGTACCAGGAAATCTCAATTTGTCAACCAATTACTAGTATGTATTGTGATACACAAGTTGACGTAAAATGATGATGCTAAAAAGTCATAATGCAATTGACCTTGTTGAGATGTCTTTGCTGGAGCATTTCTTTGATTCTCGTCTTAGATTTTTATCTGATTCGTTCTAAATTAATGGGCTTGACTTTGCCCGTCGACAAGCATTCATATTCGTGTGTGCTTTTACTAACACCAAACAGAACATGCACCAGGTGAGCAAGTACACGCTATCACGCATATAGAAATCCGAATAGTACAAGTAACCTTCTCTCATTTCTTACAACTAGAACTATGACAAAATTTATGTCAGAAAGAAGCTCCTAGTCTCCTCTTACTAACAAAGTAGCCTTTTCTCATTTTGAAAGTTCCATCGTACACGTTGATGTACAAGCCATATCTTAGGAGGTTTCAGGTACTTGGTTAGTGGTCACGATGAAGGAGAGAGAAACGGGAACAGAGGGCAGTTACTATGAAAACATCTGATAGTCGTTACTAGCCAAAAGAGAGGGTACAAATCCCAAAATTTGAAAGGACCACGAAAGGCAAAGTCTAATTGGACAATCACATATCCAAATGCCCCAGAACCTTCTATATGAATTCCCAATCTTTTCTCATTCTCTTTCACATTTAGAGTCAATCGAAGACTGTATCATGGTGTATAACAAGTGTAGAAGAAATGAAGTCCTAAAACCACATTCAGATACAACTTCAAACAATATGACTATTACATAAGAATCAGCAAGTATGCACTTCGGTGAGAAAACCCAAATCTCGAAAACAAAGGGGTCAGAACCAGATAAAACAAAAGAGGAAGCTTCAAGGAAGTGCATAGAAACGAATAGAATAACTAGATACCATCATCCCTATTCACACAAAGGGCTACTTCAAAAGTAGCACGTATAAGGGCCACTCCGGAGTTATTAACCAAGCAAATGAATCTTCCATGTCTCGCTATCCTACGGCTTCACCTTTAGCTCAAACATTCCATTAAGATCGTAAACTCTCTGGCAAGCAGACCTGGGAGGTAGAAACTCCTCAATTTTGTATATAAGATCAAACTTCTCAAAGATAGCAGGCGCCTAACTCATTGAAATGTCTCTTATGAAGCCAAACCTTCCATTGCTGTAGTTGATATAAATACACCATAACAAAGCCAAGACAATACAAGAAAACCTGGAAACTTCTGCAGACATCGGATCAACACGGGAAGGGCAAAAATTTAGGTAACCAAGACTAATTTATACTGTCATCTATGTCCTGAAATAAGCTCGGAGGTTGTGAGAAAATCCTGTTTACATAAACTAAAAGCTCCACAGTCATTGGCAATTTAACATAAAACAAAATAAGCCAACACGTCTTCAATTGTACATAGTACTTCACTGCTAAACCAACACTATGTAGCTACTAACTTACTCTTAATTAGCACATAACATCGTAGCTACAATCTCTTAAAAGTCAAAACATCTTCCCCAACTTTTCACTTCATTATGAAATTTGAACTCACTGATTTCTTCAAATCCAGTATGAATGATTTTGTGAATGTTGAACACAGATCCAAACACTAATTTTTTCCCTCACAGCTGCCACTTGATCAAGTGGCTACGTTTTTATGCAGGGGCGGACCTACATGGTGACAAGGGGGGGCTGAAGCCCCCCCTGAACTTTTGAAAAAATTGCTTATGGAGGTACGTGGTTTTGCTGAAATTTTGAAGGGATGTGGTTTTGCATATGGAGGTGGTTTTGCTTATGGAGGTGAGGTACAAACTTCTCATGGTTTTATCTATGTTTCCCTTTCCTGTTTGTATCTAAAACGTGACCTTAGCGTCTTACTTGAATCTTGCGCAATGTTTAGTTGGGAATTTGATTCGAAGTTGCGTTATGTGCTGATTATATAGCTTGCTAGTTGGGTTATCAATATAAGTGGTTAATTAAGCACTCTAATGTACAATAACTGATGCATAATGTACAACTTGATTGCACCGAAAGTGACAGAAAAAGGATGATGAGGTTGTGGACAAGTAGTTGTTGTTAGAATCGCAGGTTTGCTGGGCGTACTTAGATGATTATATATTTTAATTTCGGTGATTATATATGTTAATTTTAGTTTAATTTCAGTGATTATATAGAGGTTTAGAATATATGTTTGGTTAATTTAATTTTAGTTTGATTTCAGCGATTATATAGAAAAAATTTTAATATTATTTTACTTAAAAAAAAATTTTGGTAAATTCGATATAATTTTTGCACCCCCTGAAAAAAATTTCTGGTTCTGCCCCTGTTTTTATGAATGAGTTTCATCACCAATGTAAGGTGAGATGATTGACCTGAGTGTAAGTCAATAGGTGAGAATGTTCCCACTAACAACTCTTTCCATCTGGCCTAGACATCTATCGAATTGCCGAAATTGTTTCCCAACAGAAGAAATCATATCATCAATGCCAAATGACAAGACTATGGAAAACTATTACAAAAGTTCCTGTGAAATAAGCATAAGCAGACAAATACTGCAATTCCAATTTCCATAAGAGCCGATTGCAAAATTTCTAGATAACGACAGATGTTTTAACTATGAGCAAGAACATTTTTTAGTTTATAACCGATGAAAATATTTTCCAAGCAAAGCCTAAAAGTCAAAGCTACCAACTACCAAACCAAGCCTACAATTGCTCCTTTCATTATCATCCAACTCAATTCATGCAGCCCAATTAAACAACATACAGACCTCTGCATGCATTCAAACTAACGATCATATCAATTACTTAGTATAAGATTCAGTTAGAAAACACCAACCAGAAAGGATCACCCGGCCCTGTACCGCACTGGTGAAATGCCATAACGGCTCGGACCTTCAGCCCGCACCGCCGAGCCAACGTGACGATCTCCACGTACCCCTGCCAGTCGTAAACCCCAGGCGCATCCCTCTCCACGATCCCCCACCAAACCTCCATCACCACGCCCTCGACTCCAGCCGCCGCCAGCGCCCGGAACGACTGCGGCATGGCCTTCCTCCGCCGCATCTCCCCCGCCGGGCTCACGGCGTCCGCCGGGAGCGTGACGAACACCGGCGACCCCCTCCGCCGATGATTACTGGAGTGCTGGAGCTCGTAATGGAGATCGTTGCCTTTGTCGGGGGATGCGAAGCCGTTGGAGGCGGTGGACGAATTGAAGCGAGAGGAGGTGACCCTGAGTTGAGGTGTTGGAGGACGAGCCCGGCGAAGTCGGACGGTGGAGAATCTGGGGAAGCGAGCTGACTCCGCCCGAGTGCAGTATAAGGAAGCTGACAAACTCGGGGCAGAAGGGGAGGCGATCGCCATACTCGGCGAATCGAAGAGTTAGGGTTTTGAATGTTGTACGGGGCTCGGGATTTGCGAGCTAAAAATGAAATGGGTGCTTATTTGGGAGATTCGCCATCACGTTTTATATATCGGGAAATTGAGAGTTTCATTCACGGTTATTATGGCTCTTTAGAAAGTGCCTTTGAGCTTGGGAAAGGGAGTGACAGACCCCACCAACTATATTTAGGCAACGCAATAATCGTGAGCATTGGATTTTGGCTACTATTCCGATTGTAAAATGACCGTTACAAATACATTAATAGTCGTTAAGTAGAGTTAGCGATACTTTTGTAGTATATAGTGACATAGCGGTTATGCCTTTGCAAAGTTACTTGGTTCAACTCTATTTGTGTCTAAATTTTAACAGTTTGTGACTAAACTTTAGTCGTCGTTTGTCTAGAGTTACTAAATAAAGATTGCTATAAATACTTAACGACCATGTTACGTAGGTTGTCGTGATTTTCTTACGATTCAAGCAGTAGCCAAATATATATCTACAGAGTAATTATAAGGAAAACTCATTCACAATGGAATGATCGGATTGAGTATCCCAAGAAATTGTTGGTTAGATTATCACTGTTGGATAATG
This sequence comes from Escallonia rubra, assembly GCA_033065855.1. Classification (NCBI taxonomy): domain Eukaryota; kingdom Viridiplantae; phylum Streptophyta; class Magnoliopsida; order Escalloniales; family Escalloniaceae; genus Escallonia; species Escallonia rubra. The sequence continues at coordinate 208,013 of JAVXUO010001850.1, forward strand.
TTAAGAAAAGCCTATTGGCACGAAACGATCAGATTGAATATTGTGAAAAGTTTATGGTTTAATAATCACGGCATGTTTGCACGTCAAGCATTACAAAATGCTAAAGGAAGTAGCTCCCTAGTTTTTCATACCCTTTTTTCCAAAATCCCTATCTATGGTCCGACATTTCTACGCGAATATCTACTCTATTTTGATTCATACTCCACATCTCACGAATGGTCAACGTGCACCATCGCCATTGCTGTTGCTCTTAGCCGCCCCCATCCCCTAAGTGCATGGAACCAGGTGAGTGAGGTGACTTACATCTCGTCATCGCCACTCCCCCCAACCCCTAAGTGCATGGAACCAGGTGACTTACATCTCGTCATTTAGTTGTATGACGTCAATGAGTTATTACGACCGAGTTAGTGTTTATCGTGGTGTTAGAAGAAATTTTCACGGTGATAGACACTTAGAGAGTGTTTAGGATTGATTTTAAGATAATTAAATCTGCATTTAAATCAGGTATGGAGTGTTTGACAAAAAAAAAAATTTGAGATTTAATCTCTCTCAAAAAGTTACAAACGGATTAAATTCATAATTCTGGAAAGTGAAGATTATAAAATTATTAATTTCTCATAATCAGGTTTGACCCTCTAATTTAATTTACATAGTATCCTTATGTTTATCACAAAAGGACACGTCATGCTCTTTAACTAATTTGAAAAAACTATTGAACTGTAGGCACTAATATAGGATTTTAGGTGTTTTAGTTTAAAAGAAGAACTAAACAACTTTTGTAGGTGAATAAGAATATCTCTTCGACAATTAATTTGTATTTATTATAATTATTAAAAAATGAAAGTTATGTTACCCGTACCTTTCTAAATGGATATTAGAGACATATTTATTTAGTGTCTTCTAAAGTCATTTTGTCATACTGGAACTAATTTAATCACTTTTATCGAAACAAGTTTTTCCAGTTTTAAGTTAATTTACAACTATTTTTGTCAAACAACAAATTGATGGTCAAAGTAGGTTAAATCTAATTTTGAAAACTGATTAAGATTTAAACTAAATTTCTTTTTTATATAATTAATCTCAAACGAGCTCTAAATGGAAAAGGAAAAAGACAGATGTAGTTAAATTTTAAAGTTTGACACAAGTTAATGGGTAAAGCTATATTTTCAAAATGCAAATGAGCATACTGAAACATTACCCTTAGTACAGTCTTTGTTTTGAGACGATTTCAAGAAAATTGTTATTATCCTGCCTAGTGTCTATTTGCTTATATCAAAAGGCTGTATATTTATTCCATATTGGCTTGGCTACTTGTTCCGAAGTCTCTCGGGAGCCTAGATATGCTCATATAACACCTTAAATTTTGAACCAATTGTTGAGCACCATGTGACATTAAGTTTAGTTTGTGAAAATAATTTCATGATTAACGAATAGTTGATACGCGACGTTCCATAGGTTTGTATGCATTTGTAGATTTTCGAATCAAAGGATTGCAAGTGACTAATAAGCAAAAGATGAAAAAGAGATTTAAAAAATTGTCTTATTTATATCTTATAGATCATCACTTGACATTTTATTTTCAAGGAAACAAAGAAAAAACTATCTTTCTAAAACTAACTAAAAGATAAAGAGATACTTGTAACTGAGGTTGGATTCTATTAAAACTCTGCATCCCATGTCTGTGTTAATGTAGGGATCTCCTGATCACCTCACTACTATTTTCGAGAGACTTTACATTGAAAAAGAAAAGTTTATGCATGACATTTTCGCTCAAGTCTCCGGCGTCAAGAGAAGGGTTAAACTTTCAATTTCAAGATGGTCGCTTGTCGAAAATCTCATACATCTGTCGCTTTATACTGGATCACGCCACCGCTGCCCCTCGAATCGGCACTAAACTTCGTCCTTTTTCTACATCGACTCAGAAGGATCATGCCGCGACTAGGCCCTCAATTTCGCATCAAACTTCTTGGTCTTTCTATATAGAATGAGAAGGGTCATGCCTCATATTTAAACGTCAGGCCCTCGAATTGAAACCTTGAAGCTACTAGTCTTTTTCATGCTATTGAAAACAAAACCACATCGTTAAACCGTCAAAGTCAACACACTTTGTATAAAGATGGTACATGCCAAAATTATTATTTATGACAGTCATTTCTCGTGTTATATTCAATGCATGAAATTTGTGTGTGTGTGGGTGGGTGGGTGTAAACGAAGTGTATCAACTTTGTTTCCATTGCTTTCATTTCTTTTTTCCATCAACCATGGTTACTTTGAACAAGTGGTAAGTGATTACTTGTGTCTCAACTATTACATGATGTTTACAAGTGAAACCATACTCCTTCGAGTGATTAGATATTTGCAATTATAGGCGTTATATACAAAGTCAACACACTTTGTATAAAGATGGTACATGCCAAAATTATTATTTATGACACTCATTTCTCGTGTTATATTCAATGCGTGAAATTTGTGTGTGTGTGTGTGTGTGTGTGTGGGTGGGTGGGTGGGTGGCTGTAAACGAAGTGTATCAACTCTGTTTCCGTTGCTTTCATTTCTTTTTTCCATCAACCATGGTTACTTTGAACAAGTGATAAGTGATTACTTGTGGGCTCAACTATTACATGATGTTTACAAGTGAAACCAATACTCCTTTGAGTGATTAGATATTTGCAATTTATAGGCGTTATATACAAAGTCAACACACTTTGTATAAAGATGGTACATGCCAAAATTATTATTTATGACACTCATTTCTCGTGTTATATTCAATGCGTGAAATTTGTGTGTGTGTGTGTGGGTGGGTGGGTGTAAACGAAGTGTATCAACTTTGTTTCCGTTGCTTTCATTTCTTTTTTCCATCAACCATGGTTACTTTGAACAAGCGGTAAGTGATTACTTGTGTCTCAACTATTACATGGATGTTTTTCTTTGTTATCAGTGCAAACAGAGGGGACCCAAAATAAATTCTCTCTGCCTTCTCTCTAAAGAACAAAGCCCGACAGACAGCCACCATAGCCGCCCCACCGTGCTCCCGCTCGCGTGGGGCGGCAGCCTCTCCGGCGTGTCGTCTTGTTTTTCCTTGATTTCGTCTTGTGTGGTGGTAGCATTATGGCTTGATCAATGGGTGGCCGGCGAAGCCACGGATGGGCGGATGGTAGCGGAGCGCGTCCCACCAGATCTGATCGGAGACGGCGAGCTCTCGGTAGTCTCCGATCTCGATCAATCTTGGTAGATCCAAACAGATCTGGCCATTTCGTCTTCTTTTGCACCTTCACCGGAGCTTCGCCGGCGGTGATCGGAATTACGCCGGCGGTGACCGGAATTACGCCGGCGGTACTTGAATGACATTTCTAAAAACTCCTTCATTTTTTATACTCTTCATTCCTATCTGTTCCCTGTTGTACATTGGTGGATATGGGGTTTGTGGTTGGTTGTGTGATCTTTGGTAGTTGCAGGATGGCTTGGTTTTGAAGGGGCTTAGCCATAGGTTTTGGATTGTTCGGTGGATCCTGGGGTCTTGGGCAGGTGGGGTGGGGGGGATAAGGTATCGGGGGTGGGGTGGGGTGCGCTCTGTTGGGAAAAAAGGGGGATTCGAGGCTTTGGGTGGGGGGTTGGGGGAGCTCTGTCTGGGGTTCGAACAATCTGTTCTTGGGTTAGGGGGAGGGGGTTCCTTTCGGTGATTTAGCGTCCTGTGTCTACCGTGATCTGTTGTGGGTGAGTAGTGTTGTTCTCCGCCATGTCCGGTGAAAGTTGGTTCAGATTTGAGAAAATGATAGTAGAAGGTTTAAATTTGCGGTGTTGATGATCTTGGTGGTGTGCTGCACCGTATTTAACGGTTTGCTCACCTTTGGTTCGTGCGGTTCCCGTTGTCTGCTCTATTGTTACCACGTTACTCTTGTGCCTTTTTTATTTTTATGTTTCGTTTGTTTTGGTATGCTAATCTGTAAATTGGGCATGTTACTTTAAGTTGAGTTAAAGTGTAGGATTTGCTCTGCTTTAGTTCAATTGTAATGTGTATAAGTTTACGAGGTTAGTTGTTATAAATTTCTGTGTACACAGAGTCACGGGTTTGTCGTGACCTTTTATGCCGTTTGGCGATTGTAATTGCTGAAAAAGCTCTTTATCAATGCTATTCTCGATCTTATCAACAAAAAAAACTATTACATGATGTTTACAAGTGAAACCAATACTCTTTCGATTGATTAGATATTTGCAATTATAGGCGTTATAACTCAATTTTGCAACTATATGCATTTAAGAAATGTTAAGTACCTCTAGTAATGGTAAATTTGTTGTTATGTCCAAAATTGTAATGACTCATCGATGAAATTACACCCCTTCATATACTCCTCTGTTGGCGTTGAACCTAAAGTACCCTCGACAAATAGCAACAGGTGATGGTTTTAGGTGGTGTGGTGGATACAAGGGGCAAGTCTCCACTTTCACGATGTGCTAATGTCTATGCACCAAACAAATGACAAACAAAGGGCATGAAACATTAATTAAATACCCCCTATTTGCACTTGTTCTGTTTTGTCGAGTTATAATGACGCAATATGTTAACTAGCCGTCAAGTGATATTTAATTAAAGTTTGTTGTTGTTGCTGAAGTTGGTCGATCTTCATAACTCGAAGTCTGACTTTAATTGAAAAAAACGACCTAATTTGAAAAGTGAACTTATCATCTCAGCTAGACGGCTGAGATGCTCCCAGCACAAGAACAACTGCAATTGGCTAACGTATCCCTCCCCCAAACCTGATTGGTCCACGTCATCTCAAATGACATGTTTGTGTTTCCTCTTTCTTAAGTTTCGCCCTTCATAAGCCAACGTGCAAGGAGAAAGAAAATAAGTCGGTATAAAGCTTGTTTTTTTTTTTTTTTGAAACCCCAATTGGGGTATATTAGAACTGCAATTCATATATAACCGTCGGTATGGAAAATCGAACACGGGACCTCGAGGTCACTCCTCGAGACCGCTTGCAATCTCCACCACCCTTTTAGTTGGTATAAAGCTTGTTAAAGCTTCACTTTTCTCCCACAATTCTTGCTCAGAATTGTAGCATACGAATACGTATATATACACAGCAGCAGTTCGTGTAGAAAGAGAGTTGAAGCAGCCATGGGTGGCTGGTGGAGGCGAAGCGGGTCTCAGATCGTACTGGCAATCGTGTTCTTCGGTAAATGTCACCAACTCATTGCTCACAAATTTCGTCGATTTTGTGTGCTTACTTGAACGTCTTTATTAGTTTGTACATGTAGCAGGTCTGTTTCGATGTGTCAGTTGTACATTAATTTGAATCACATTGCAGCTCTTTTATGAAGGTTTTAGGTATTGTTGAACCTGTTGTCCAACTCAAAAGCATGCTCAAGAGAAGGAGAAGCCCACAAGATATAAGAATCAATCTCAAATCCCATGTATTGTTGATGTGTGACTTGACACCCGCCCTCACGCGAAGCGTGGGAATAAGAGGTGCTCTTCTTGAATAAGAGGTGGTCACGTTGGATCGAATGGAGCGGCAGGGGCCTAGCTCTGATACCATGTTGAACCTGGTGTCCAACTCAAAAGCATGTTCCAGATATAAGAACCAATCTCAAACCCCATGTATTGTTGATGTGAGACTTGACAGGTATAATCTGTTTGTCGTACTTCTCTTCTTAGATATGATGAGTCGCCGAGATCTTGAAATGCTTTTTCGAAAGAGTTTTTCCGGTTGATTTTGAGAGTGTTTAGAGTCTCAATCGCTGATATGTTTATTTTCCATATAATGAAAAAGGTGCTGATCTGGTGCTTGTAGAAGGATAGCAGGTAGAGTTAGCTTCTAAGAAAACGGGCCAAAATTTGAAAATCGTTACTACGCAGCGAGCCGAATGTTGATGACTTTCTTATAACCAGCAAGGACTACGATGGATGCTTATGAATCCCATTCTACGCCTTTGGACTACCTACCCGACTGCACACACGCGCACGCCCACCCACACACACACTCTACATCCTCCTATTGCGTTTGTAGCCAGCAGTGGTTTCACCACATTGATATTGACTAACATTACAATGCTCTTATGAGTTTCATTCTGACTTGCGCAGAGTTAGTTGTTTGGCATGGAAGAAGACTAACGGTTAGATTTGGTGGCTAGCACTGTGCTTTGTGTCCCTTCTTTGTATCAATTATGTCTCATAGAATAGTCTAGGTATACACTTATAAAAAAATAGCCTAGGCATATGTGGCCTGCTAATTTACTCTTCTGGTTACTTTGAAATGTGTTTGGTCTGCGCTCTTTTGGACAGTCTATCAGAAAAAGAAAGAAAACGCTAGCCTTAGGCAAGTTGCCTAAGGCTAGCAACATATTCGCTTTTCCCATATATATGTGTGTGTGTGTGTGAACGAAGTGTATCAACTTTGTTTCCGTTGCTTTCATTTCTTTTTTCCAGCAACGATGGTTACTTTGAACAAGTCGTAAGTGATTAATTGTATCTCAACTACTTTTTTTTTTTTGATTCAATGTATCTCAACTACTACATGATGATTATAAGTGAAACCAATACAAGCGTAATTCCTTCTAGTGATTGGATATTTGCAATTATAGGTGTTAATAACTTGATTTGCAACTATATGCATTTAAGACGTGTTAAGTATCTCTAGTAATGGTAAATTTGTTATTATGTCCAAATTTATAATGACTCCTCGATGAAATTACGCCCTTTCATATATTCCTCTGTTGGCGTTGAACCTAAAGTACCCTCGACAAATAGCAACGTGTGATGGTTTTAGGTGGTATGGTGGATACAAGAGGCAAGTCTCCACTTTCACGACGTGCTAATGTCTATGCACCAAACAAATGACAAACAAAGGGTATGAAACATTAATTATATACTCCCTATTTGCACTTGTTCTGTTTTGTCGAGTTATAATGACACAGTATGTGTTCCCAACCTATTCTGGTCGCACCCAAAAGCCCACTGGGGTCCCATTTTGCATGACACATCCGCACAGGCAACAGTCAATATTCAACGCTCACAACCAGTCAAAGCGTGCACGCTCAAGTCACGCGCACTTCTCATTTTTTCTACGTTACTTCGTCACTAAGAAGCTCTTTTTTGCGCGAAGCCTCATCATGCTGCGACCGTCGCATGTTGCACGTCGCCCGTCGGCGCGCCATGGCACTTGCCCAAGGAGGTTGGCCTTGGCCTCCCCCTTAGGGTCGGCCTCGGCCTTGGCCTTCCCCTTGGGGTCGGCCTCGACCTCCCCTTGAGGTTGGCATTGGCCTTCCCCCAAGGGTTGGCCTTTGGCCTCCATCCTTAACACCTTCACTTCTCTTTTAGGGGCCTTACATCACTCCGCGACCCCATCACCCGGACATTACTCCGCGACCCCATCGCCCAGACGTCACTCCGCGACCCCATCGCCCGTACATCACTCCGCGACCACGTCGCCCGGACTTCACTCCGCGACCACGTCGCCCGGACGTCACTTCGCGACCCCGTCGCCCGGACGTCACTCCGCGACCCCGTCGTCTGGACGTCGCCCGCGTGCCAACTCCGTGACGCTCGTCGTCCGTCGCCTGGACGTCGTCTCCATGACCACCATTGCCAGCGTCTGGGCGCCGCATTCCAACACTCCGCCGCGCCGCTGATACAGTCGCGCCCCCAGGCTCTCTGTCACACTACCGTGCTCTCGGCACCATACGCACTCCGTTGTGCCCATGCGCCACGCCACTAACACAGACGTGTCCGCGGTACCTTACTCACTCCGTCGCGCCCATGCGCCACAATCATGTTACATGCCCCCCGGGTACCACACTCATTCACCACACCGTGCGCACCTTTTTTTGGTCGTGGAACATGCTTCGACCCACTCTCCGAAGTGTACATCATCCTGCGGGGATAGGCGACTCCTCCGGGACACTATCTCCGCTAGGGAGCTCTAAGTGCTCCGGCATGAAGACTCCCTTTCTGCCAGGTAGACGGCTCCTCCGGGATGCTACCTTGACCCGCTCCGAGTGCTCCGGCACAAGGACTCACCCGCGGGGATAGGTGACTCCTCCGGGACACTATCTCCACCGGTGAGCTCTTCAACTCCCCTTCCGCCAGGTAGACGGCTCCTCCAGGATGCTACCTTGGCCAGTCGGGTAGACGGCTCCTCCGGGATGCTACCTTGACGTGCTCCGGCACAAGGACTCACCCGCGGGGATAGGCGACTCCTCCGGGACACTATCTCCGCCAGGGAGCTCTCCAACTCCCCTTCTGCCAAGTAGACGGCTCCTCCGGGATGCTACCTTGACGCGCTCCGAATGCTCCGGCACAAGGACTCACCCGCGGGGATAGGCGACTCCTCCGGGACACTATCTCTGCCAGGGAGCTCCAAGTGCTCCGGCACGAAGACTCCCCTTCTGCCAGGTAGACGGCTCCTCCGGGATGCTACCTCGGCCTGCGGAATAGGCGACTCCTCCGGGACACTATCTCCGCCAGGGTGTCTGCATGACTGGCCTACGTGCTCCGGCACTGGGGGCTTGCGTCGACACCCCTAGGGACTATGACCCCCGGGTCACTCCGAGACGGGAGCAGGTCTTCGGAGGGCATCACGCCTAGTTCACCTGGCAGTTGGGCGTCGGGTTTTCCCCACCGCTGCCAGGCCTGTGGGACTCTGCAAAGGCTTGGATTTGAGGCTAGATCAATGGGGTTCTTTGGCCACACCGATGCTGTGGGAACCAGTCTTTCCAGACAGACAGAGCGACGCTGTGCGGGGCAGGCCGGGTGAATATGCGATCCGACAGTCCGTGGAGCACCGGCACCCGTGGACCCCCCGGTGACGTGTCACTCCCGGGGAGCGCCACTTGTCAGTTCATGACATCATCATCTCAATCTCTATAAATAGAGGTCTTGAGAATTCATTTGGAGGACTCTCTCACATTTTCACTTTCTCACTCTAGAATCCTAGAGAGAGAAACATACAGGACCCTGACTCTGGACCTAAGCATCGGACTGTGACTGTCGTTGTATACTCATTTTGCGTCATCGCCCTCGCAGCACTGCCACCCTCAGGCTCTGTCTGGGAAGTCCTTGGTCTCTGCCCTTGTTCCATCCTTATTGTGTTCTACATCAACATACTTGACATCTGACTCGGACTGCATTCCTTGTGGCACCTCCACGTCGACTGCGAACCCACTTTCCTTGGCATCAGTATGTTAACTAGTCATCAAGTGATATTTAATTAAAGTTTGTTGTTGTTGCTGCAGTTGGTCGATCTTTAACTGAAAAACAACAACCTAATTTAAAAAGTGAACTTATCATCGACTTAGAGTTGGATTTTAAGGTACGTTTCTTTTTCTCCTAGGTAAGATATTTTTCGTTTCTCATTTGCATGAACAATGCCACGAAACTCCGTAGTCAAACCATCTAGGCTTTCAATTTTCCCACCCTCAAGATATGTTAAGTTCTATTATCATTTAAAATCTAAGCAACTAAACACAAACTCAAGGTAATCAAAAGCATAAAACTAGAGATTTGTTTTCACATTGATAAAAATCTAGAATGAAAATATAATTGATTTCGTCAAATATCTGTTACGAAAAATATTCCGTGACCTATCGTTCAACCTAACACTAAATAATGTTTGAGCAGTCAAAATACATTACTATGAAAAGCGCACAACAAAATATTTAAATGTCGAGCCGAAATTAAGTTGCACCCGCCAAAAAGACCTTTCGCGCTAAACTCCGTCATTAACTTCGAAATTATTTTGAGAGTGCTCCAAACAAATTCGAAAAACAAAAGAAAACTGGCCTTGGCCAAAATAGGTGCGGCACAAGCGCGTCCTTCGTTCAAAAAGCAAGTCAACAAAGCTGAACGAGTAGCAGCATGACACGTCTACCGGCCACGAAGCTAGACGGCTGAGATGCTCCCAGCACAAGAACCACCGCAATTGGCTAACGCATCCCTCCCCCTAACCTGATTGGTCCACGTCATCTCAAATGACATGTTCGTGTTTCCTCTTTCTTACGTTTCGCCCTTCATAAGCCAACGCGCAAGGAGAAAGAAAATCAGTCGGTATAAAGCTTGTTAAAGCTTCACTTTTCTCCCACAATTCTTGCTCAGAATCGTAGCATACGAATACATATATATACAGCAGCAGTTCGTGTAGAGAGAGTTGAAGCAGCCATGGGTGGCTGGGGGAGGCGAAGCGGGTCTCAGATCGTACTGGCAATCGTGTTCTTCGGTAAATGTCACCAACTCATTGCTCACAAATTTCGTCGATTTTGTATGCTTACTTGAACGTCTTTGTTAGTTTGTACATGTAGCAGATCTGTTTCGATGTGTCAGTTGTACATTAATTTGAATCACATTGCAGCTCTTTTATCAAGGTTTTAGGTATAATCTGTTTGCCGTAGTTCTCTTCTTAGATCTGATGAGTCGCCGAGATCTTGAAATGCTTTTTCGAAAGAGTTTTTCCGGTTGATTTTGAGAGCGTTTAGAGTCTCAATCGCTGATATGTTTATTTTCCATATAATGAAAAAGGTGCTGATCTGGTGCTTGTAGAAGGATAGCAGGTAGAGTTAGCTTCTAAGAAAACGTGCCAAAATTTGAAAATCGTTACTATGCAGCGAGCCGAATGTTGATGACTTTCTTATAACCAGCAAGGACTACGATGAATGCTTATAAATCCCATTCTACGCCTTTGGACTACCTACCCGACTGCACATACGCGCGCGCCCACCCACACACACACTCTACATCCTCCTATTGCGTTTGCAGCCAGCAGTGGTTGCACCACATTGATATTGACTAACATTCCAATGCTCTTATGAGCTTCATTCTGACCTGCGCAGAGTTAGTTGTTTGGCATGGAAGAAGACTAACGGTTAGATTTGGTGGCTAGCACTGTGCTTTATGTCTCTTCTTTGTATCAATTATGTCTCGTAGAATAGTCTAGGTATACACTTATAAAAAAATAGTCTAGGTATATGTGGCTTGCTAATTTACTCTTCTGGTTACTTTGAAATGTGTTTGGTCTGCGCTCTTTTGGACAGTCTATCAGAAAAAGAAAGAAAACGTGATACGGAGCTAACAGCTGTTCTGTTACAGGTTGTCTATCTGCAATTTCCATCGCAAAAGAGGAGGCCACCAAGTTGGGAACAGTCATAGGGATAGATCTCGGTACAACATATTCTTGTGTTGGTGTTTACAAAAATGGTCATGTTGAAATTATAGCCAACGACCAAGGAAACCGTATCACCCCATCATGGGTTGGTTTCACTGATGGCGAGAGATTGATTGGAGAGGCCGCAAAGAATCAGGCGGCAGTCAATCCTGAAAGAACGGTCTTTGACGTGAAGAGACTTATTGGAAGAAAGTAATGCATCTTTATTGCAATGGAGTTCATAAATTCATGTGTTTTTGGTTTAATTACTGTAATAATAGTTCTATGTATTATTTAACAGGTTTGAAGACAAGGAAGTTCAGAGGGACATGAAACTTGCTCCTTACAAAATAGTGAATAGGGAAGGAAAGCCTTATATCCAGGTCCAAATTAAGGATGGAGAAACCAAGGTTTTCAGTCCTGAGGAGATCAGCGCTATGATTTTAATAAAGATGAAGGAGACAGCTGAAGCTTTCCTTGGGAAGAAAATCAAGGATGCTGTTGTTACTGTTCCTGGTCAGTCGAGTCTTCAATTTGAACTTAAATGGTTTAACTATGCGTTGCACCTCTCTTATGGTTCTCCTGTGGCATATGCAGCATACTTTAATGACGCCCAGAGGCAGGCTACTAAGGATGCAGGTGTTATCGCTGGACTGAATGTTGCTAGAATTATAAACGAGCCAACTGCCGCAGCCATAGCCTACGGTTTAGACAAGAAAGGTGGTGAGAAGAACATCCTTGTGTTTGACCTTGGTGGTGGGACATTTGATGTCAGTATCTTGACTATTGATAATGGCGTTTTTGAGGTTCTTGCCACAAATGGAGACACCCATCTAGGAGGTGAGGATACACTCTTAACAAAACCTTCAGGATCTATCATTGCATTAGTATTAAACTCTTTTCAATTCCACTGGCACATTTTCTTAAAGACATGTAGTTTAAAGATTGAAAGAATATAATCAAATGTCCTTTTTATGACCTATATATGTTGGCTGTTCTTGCAGGTGAGGACTTTGATCAGAGGATTATGGAATACTTCATCAAACTGGTCAAGAAGAAGCACGGAAAGGACATCAGCAAGGACAAGAGAGCTCTTGGGAAGCTAAGGAGAGAATGTGAGCGTGCAAAGAGAGCCCTGAGTAGCCAGCACCAGGTCCGGGTTGAGATTGAATCTCTTTTCGATGGCACAGATTTCTCGGAACCTTTGACCCGCGCTAGGTTCGAGGAGTTGAACAATGACCTATTCAGGAAGACCATGGGACCTGTGAAGAAGGCCATGGATGACGCTGGTTTGGAGAAAAACCAGATTGATGAAATTGTTCTTGTTGGTGGAAGTACTAGAATCCCAAAGGTTCAACAACTCCTTAAGGATTTCTTCGACGGGAAAGAACCCAACAAGGGTGTGAACCCAGATGAGGCTGTTGCTTTTGGTGCTGCTGTTCAAGGAGGCATCTTAAGCGGAGAGGGTGGTGATGAAACAAAAGGTAAAATACCCCTCCGTATCATACGTCTGTGGATCGTTAGTATTGTTTATGTGCTTTGGTTTTCGCCTTGTTACTAACCAATGTAGATTTGGTCTACTAAATGCAGATATTCTTCTTTTGGATGTGGCTCCACTTACCCTTGGTATCGAAACTGTTGGTGGGGTGATGACTAAGTTGATCCCAAGAAACACTGTTATACCGACCAAGAAGTCTCAAGTTTTTACTACCTACCAGGATCAGCAGACTACTGTCTCAATTCAAGTACTGCAGCCTAAGTTGTTCTGGCTTGGATTTATTGTTATTAATTTGCACAATGCTCACAAAGCTTGAAAACTTACCTGTGTTTCCCCTATTCTGCAACAGGTTTTTGAAGGTGAGAGGAGTCTTACAAAAGATTGCAGAAATCTTGGAAAGTTTGATCTCTCTGGAATTCCACCAGCTCCAAGGTTTGCTGCTTGCCTTAATCTGATTTCCTTTTAAATAGCCGCAGCTGCTCATGTTCATTTGATGCTTCTCTTGAACAGGGGAACCCCTCAAATTGAAGTGACATTTGAAGTTGATGCGAATGGTATCTTGAATGTGAAGGCAGAAGACAAGGGCACTGGTAAAGCAGAAAAGATTACCATCACTAACGACAAGGGTCGCTTGAGCCAAGAGGAGATTGAGCGGATGGTTAGGGAGGCAGAAGAGTTTGCCGAAGAAGACAAGAAGGTGAAGGAGAAAATCGATGCCCGCAACGGCCTTGAGACTTACGTCTACAACATGAAGAACCAGATCAACGACAAAGACAAGCTAGCCGACAAACTCGAGTCTGACGAGAAGGAAAAGATCGAGGCCGCCACGAAGGAGGCACTCGAGTGGCTCGACGACAACCAGAGTGCCGAGAAGGAAGACTACGATGAAAAGCTCAAAGAGGTGGAAGCTGTTTGCAACCCGATCATCACAGCTGTTTACCAAAGATCAGGTGGAGCGCCTGGTGCGGGATCATCCGAAGATGAGGAAGACGATTCACATGATGAACTGTAGGTCACTCGTTACAGAGGAGTCCCCCATTGAACACCGGAGAAGAAAGTGAGGGAAACAAATGATAGGCAGAAGAGTTTTAGTGTAATTTTTCTGATGGTTGAAGTCAAGGGGAGAGATTAACCCCCCTTCACTTGTTTTTGTATGCGGTGAAGATACTTTCTAGAGGAATGTTTTCTTCTATTTCTAGTTCAATCTTCTTAATGTTAAATTTTTTTTTTTTCAAATTCTGCTGTCATTCAGACCATTCCAGAGTCGCCTAGACATTGTGATACCTTTTAGGATGTGGTGCGAATTATATGTAAATGTAACAATGCATTCAAGTCAATGTCACATTTTGTCACTGTCAAAGTTCAGTCCCTCATGTGTATTTTGTTTTGTTGTGGTTCAATTTCCTGATTAGGTGAGCTTTCTAGTACCATCTTGTGCACAAGATTGGAAATGGTGGCCATGGCAATTGAAAGCGATTTGCTTCTGATCTCGATAAAGCGACTCAGAATCAATTGGCAAGAGGCCAACGATTACGCGAATTACTCAAACAATCCCAATCAGCTCCTCTTGCGGTGGAAGAACAGATAATGACTAAATGCTTGAGCTTCAGAAGCTTTTGGTCCAATGGGTTCATAAAACTCACTAGAATAGGCGGTATTATTGAATCAGACAAAACAACAAGTAATGAAACCAAAGACAGATAAAACCCCTAAACTATAAGATAAGTAAGCCTCTCCAGACTATACAAGTGCGCGTCGATCCCATGCGAAGGGTTTTGTTAAGATATGTCAGATTCCACCAAATATACAAATGGAATCTAACAATACATGTACACCTAATCGGTTGGAATTGAGAAAATTCTGTCTACATTGTTACAAACAAACATACAATTCATGGAGAGATAAAGATAAAGAAATAGATCGAACAGAGCACCTGTGTGTCACCCTTCCAAGTAAGGGGAAAAATGACATTATATATAACAATAACATATTTAAATAAACAAAAAGACCAAAATATTAGGAGGACTCTTCTGACCAAACAAAAAATATGTAATTGTCAGCAAAGTTGTTTCTTTTTTTTTTTTGTTCAAATCCAAGAAGACCAAACGTAATGTTGAAGCCATTGAACGACGGACCATTGCTCTTACAATTGAAGGTCAATAGTGGAAAAATGTGTTGTTCTTACAACAGCCGTCACACCAGCCAGCTTAATCTTAAATCGAGGGTTATTTATTGATCTGTACAGAAGAATCTATTATACAACAAGTGTGGGTCAAAATGGAGTTGTTGAGCTTGCAAGCTCGAGTTGACCGTAAACTCTACTAGAGAAAATGATTCGTGTAAGGTTTATTGACAACTGATTTACGCCAAAAGATTGTTCGAGCTGTTTGTTTGAAACTAGAAACCAGCTTTTGGATCGCCTGATCGAGCTGCTACAACTCCCATACCACCAACTGATGTACCATCTACGTGTTCATGGTCAGTTGATTTCGGAGTAGCAATTTTGTCACCATCAAGCTCATGAACAAGTTCATCAATTTTGCGGAATTGGTATGGCCATCTAGCATTGTATAGGAACTGACGAAGATCAAACCTATTATCCTCTGGTGAATAGCTCTGCATTATGACAAAAAGGATACTCATTAGGGGTGAAATCATACTCGAAACTTTTGAGGCTGGAGTAGGAAATTACCTCAGCATGATAAGAGGGTGTTAGTACAGTCATTTTGTGCCGATTGATGGAATAATATTTGAAGAAATACTTCACTTTGTCAGCTACCTCCAATGGAGTTAATTTTGTACCCCATTTATAGCATAGATTCTGCACGAGAAACGTTTGAAGGATAAGGACTTGAATTGGGACAACAGCCTTGCGTGGAGATAAGGCCTCCCAAGTTCTACATCTTAAAGGATACCACATTCAGCACACGCCAGCACTTTGATGACTACAGAGTTCACAGGCCAAACATAGACGGGCAAAAATAAAGAAACGAGTACTATGGACGATCAAAACAACAATCTCTCTATTGTGAGACTGCCAATAGAATAATATCTCAGTTGCATCTAAAACTTGGTCGAGGGATACGTGATGTGGCAAAAAAGCACGTATTAATTGGATGATCTAGATTGATGGGGCTGAAAGGTAAGAGGCAATAAGACACCTCCACATGGTACGGGGCTTCTTCAGAGAATTCAAGTGAAATTTAGGAAATTGAAGACTAACCTTGAACATAGATACAGGACCGCAGCGGAAAACCTTACGTAATCTTCCATAAACTGAAAGTTCCTCATATGTCATCCCCATGTCCACTTCATCAAGCTGTTTCAAAACAGAGTGGAGCATTAGAGTTTAAAGCCGCTAATCCATCACTTAACCTTTCTACTCTAAAAAACGAGATGATGAGCTTGAGAGCAGAGAGAGATCTGCATGAGTCAATATCGCAGCAATAAGGGTGAGATAAAAGACCATGTTTAGCTAATCTCAAAAGAGGAGAAGATTAGCATGACTTAGGCCATGGTTACATGAACTATTGAGAAGCAAAGAAATAAGCATAATGAATGAAACGTTTGAAACCCATTGGCTAACTGCAGAAAGATAATCCTTTCTAGTCATTGGTTGCATTGCGATCGAAGAAGTCATCAGAGACAGGGCATGAAATGAATCAAACTAATTACCTGGCTGTAATTGGCTCGTATAGGCTCCAGCTCAGCGGTGGGTGGAGCAGCTTCAATCTCTGCCAAAGAAGAGAAACCAAGATGGGTCGCAGCCCATTTCAGAAAAGTTCGAAGATCCAGCTTGCTTATACTGCCAATAGGATTTATGTCTGCCGAACTGCAATCATACTGTACACGAGACCAATTATAACCATGATAAGGAAAAGAACAAAGATGCAGATGGTAGATGGGTCAGATTAACAGCATAAAGAGACCTGGAGATTTCAAGGACCAACAGCAATTTGTAAATGAAGGTACTTAGACATCCTCTTCAAGTAGTATGAGCCAAACTTATGTGTTTGGTGTAAGAGCTTGGTTTGAATGGACTTGCACAAAGATTTATCAAAGAATATTTATTCGCATATTTAGGTCCTGTTTCCTATGTCATCCCTTTTATATTCTTAAATTCCCTCATTTCAAATCCATCCATTTGTCCAGAGGAGACTGAACTTTTCTTCTTTCCTCCTGGTGATTACTCAAAGATTAAAATCATTTACCAAGACAGTTAATGGCTTAATGCAATTAGTAAAGCATCAAAGGCTTTCAATTAGTAAAGCATTAACAACTTCCACAGAGACACCAACACCACTTGTTATTCAACTATAAAACCCAAAGAGAACTACCTTTGTCAGGTAGCCACGCAATCCTTCGTCAACATTGGAGCTACCTAAGACCAGATAAAAACCTGGTTTGTTATGAACCCATGGCAAAAGCGACGCTAGCATGAATGCCAGAACCATTCTGATTCGAGCTTGAATGTTCTGCAACCCTAGGTTTTCTATGTTTGACCCACCATCAACCTGTGGAATGAAAAGATCAAGGTGACCAGTCAAATCAAATTGGTCCCCCCAAGTATTATGCATTCAATCTTCAAATTACAGTAGACCAGAAACATGAGCTCTTGATCCTTTAGACGGTTTTACCTTATAGAGTGGTCGCTTTCCAGTAAGTGTTTGAAATAAGGAGAGCAAGGAAGAAATCACACCATCTATACAAACGTCAAGATGCCATGATCCAATTTCATCCGCCAGCACCTTTGCACGTGTTTTTGTGGCTTCAGAACTGCAAGGCACAACCTGGTTACTCATTTATGTTATGGATACAAGAATGGTCTTAGAACTGCAAAATACATCTGACAAGAAGTACAAAAGTCAAAGTTCAACTACCTTAAAAGAAAATACAAATGATATTTGTGGCTTTAGAACTGACAAGGACAGACCCTGGTATTGGCAGAGTATTGTAAGATCTGTATTCTAATCTGTAAAGTAGAATGTAGGATACGAGGAAGTATTGGTAATCCTAAATCTTTTGGCATGAGAAAATAAGATAGTATCACATGGGTTCGGCTAGATATAGATGGGAAAACGATAATCCTAAAAGGCTGTGTCTAAGCCAAGAGTTAAAATTCAAATCGCTAAGATAAATCAAGAGATAAAAGAAAATTCAGGATGCCTGCAGCGACAACTACAGTGAAGACAAACAGTTAGCTGGAACTATGACGGGCCAGATTGAAAATATAAACATGCCCTTTTTGTTGATAATACATACCTATTCTCAGAACCCATGAATACTGTGTAAAATATGCGTTTCGCAAACTCTTTGCTGTCAGTAGGAAACTGCCCATCAGTGTAGTGGCCAATCCGTATAGCATCAGCTTTGACATGTTCATCCCCATTAGCAATATCTGCATGACGCAATGCAGCAGCAACCAATAACTAAAATCAGAAAACTCTTTTCCAGAACATCCATCGTTCTAAAAGTGGAAAGAGCAGTTCACCAAGCACTTATGCAAATGACTAGTTGCGAGGAGACAGAGCTCCTAAACCACTACTAGGCTCAACGGATCCTAAAAGTCTAGACAGGGCTTCTCAGGAAATCTGTCCAACAAAATGTTTGGGATTCAAACAGCTGATCAATTGTGGCTACAACACAAACATCTGGACATGTGTGCATGAATGAGGCCCTACTATGCACTATCTAAACTAATCAAGACAAGGTGATAACGCAGTTGTGAGGACCTCTTCCTTTCTTGTTCAAGGTCACAGGTTCAAGTCTCATGAAGTTGCCGGACGATATTAGGATATTTGAATTAATGGAAGAGTACCCAAGCCCACGCGGCCTATGATGGACCCAATAATGAAAAAAGGGGCATCTAAACTAATCAACCACGATGTGGCAACAAAAATATAGGTATAGCAGCAGAATGTTGCAAACTAGTTAAAAGATAAAGTAACTGACCTTTCACCACAAGTTGACACATGCAACCAACAATAGCAGCAACAGAGGAACTATCAGCCCCACCAGAAAGTGGAAGCAAAAAACCGGAAGCCCCGCTTCTTCTTAGATAGTCCCATAGCCAGCAACCAGGTCCAAATGCTATTTCCTCTTCAGGTGAGTGGTATCTAATCTACAAGTGATAAAGAATCTTTAGCTGCAGAAAGGTGACTACATGGACCCAACAATTGAGTGGAACTTCCTTAGCGTAACGTAGCATGGAAAGCCACTAGAATAATCATCCAAATGAAGAGAAGGATAAAAACTTATTCTAGGTGAACCATTGCAAGAAGAGTTCAACTTTCCACCACAAATAATAAGAAATGTATCAGTATGCATATCAGATTATAAAGCGTGAAAGCGGCATATCATGACCTGAAATAGTTTATTATCAATCTAATTATTATTCGAATCCTAAGTGACATATGGAGGCCCTGCTAACACGGTCATTCATTCTGTGTGTGTAGTAAAATAAACGGCAGAACCTGGAGGTCTGGCTTTTACAGATGTCAAAACATGTTAGCTTCTTTTCGCATGTCAAAGGCGCACAACGTTTGCATAGTGCAGACAAAAGCATCTACTTAACCAGTAAAGCTAAAGAACTAGTACAGACCATTAACTGTGGATTGCCATCAATTACTCTTGGTTTTGGCCCATTATTTTGCAGAGAACTCACCTTAAGTGGACTCGAAAGGGACATCTGGAGGTTAAAAGACTGACAAAGCTTGTAAGGTACTGCCAGGGATGGAACCTTGGGCTTGCTACTTGCTTGCTCTTGAAAACTACTTATAGATCCTCTAAGACTAGCAACCTGAAAGTGAGCGAATGAGAGTAGAGGTAGAGTCAGACTTTTAAGGAAGAATTATGTTGCTATCAGAATATCAGATACTCAAAATGCCACCAAATATGGAGGGCAGTATGACCATATATCAATTGGATTAGCATGTAATCAGATGCATAATAAGATGCAGAATAATATAATAAGAATGCATGATGAAATGATTTCCTCTAAAGCTAGTATATATATACATATACGTATATGTATATGTGTGTGTGTGTATATATATGTATGTGTGTGTGTGTGTATTTATATGTATATGTACATAAATAAATATATATGTATATATTACAAATATATATTTATATATCTTGCCACCGCTGGCAACTTAGCTTAAGTGCCAACACGATTTGGCTGTCCATCCATCACGGACGGACTGACCAAATAACTTATTTATTAAATTTTCCCCGTCGTCCACTGCATTGTGGAATGGGGGCCGACATCCACACGGACTCTAAATCACCGTCCAACCAATATTGCGGCAGACATCCACTCCATTATGTGGCGGACGATGAAGTCACTTTAAGAAAATAGTAAATTCAGGCCGCCCACCTCGACAACTTGGACGGCCAGATCAGCTTAGTTCAGCGCTGTCATTTTATTAGCGCCGTATATATATATATAAAGAAGTGTGAGGAAGAACCGGGTCGCCTAAGCCTTATAAGTCACTATGGAGCAACAAAAAAGTACTAAACAACCCCAAATCATACCGCATCTAGATCTATCTGGGCAACAACGACCTCAACATCCTTCAAAGAAAATTGTGAGCCCTGAGCAACGACATCGCCATTCACAACCACACAACAGCATCCATCTGCAACAAATGTTTTCCAGACGCTCCTTAATAAATCAGATTTTTGATTGCATAATAAAACCAGCAGTTAATCCAGCATTTTTAAGGTGCGCAGGTGGTATGTATTAAAAAAATAGCAACAGAAAAATGACTCGTGAAAAAGTCAACTATACGCATGCTACTTACCATAATACAGGCGGCCACCATCACAACCTTGCTGATTGCTATACATGTAAACTCCTCCACGAGTATGTGTAGCGCCTATAAAAGCGCGAAGGCGAAGATCAAGCTTTCTTAGTTGGTGGTGACTTCCACTAGCATTCATAAATACTTCAACACCATTCAATGCAAGTTCAGCATGAGGGGGCATTGGACTGAAAAGTTCTTCACAAACTTCAGCTGCAACAGCTCTGACGAGAACATGAACAGGGATATATTAGAAGTGAGTACTCAAAGAAGAAAAGCATTTAGTGAAAGCTAAAGCTTGCGCCGAGGTGGTGAAGCTTCAAGCACAGGATGCCTCCTACATGCCATGTCGACACAATAAGGACATTTTGAAGCTATCTTAAAGTCTTAATACAATCCAAGGATAAAAGTGACAGAAAGCATGAGAGAAGTATATGTTATAACCACAAAGGGGCCATAACTTCCTTTACAGACATATGCACTAACTGAATTGGGGATTAAATAATTACAAATGATTGTGGCGCGAAATTCATTTATTGTGACGCTCGCGGGCTTTTAGAACTAGCAGTCTAGTAGTTAGTAAAGATTTTAACTAACAAAAATTACACGAGTAAAATTTTATATCCCATTTCTTCACCTTTGAATGTAAATAGGTAGGTGAAGTAGAAACTGTCTTTTTATCCTAGTGAAGTAAGACTGCTTTCTCTTACTCTGAACTAACACAAAACATCCCCTTGTTCTTTATGAGTTCTATAGAATAAAGAGCACAACATGCAGACAAACATCATGCTTAAAGCAACATAACAAAACCACCAGAGTGCAGTCGTAACGTACGTGTCCAGAAACTGAATGTAACCGTAGCCAAATGGCACTGTTTGCTGCAGCAAAGCCTCAGAAATTTCACTTGGGAGCTGGAAGTCTACAAACTGCTCTTTTTGCTTCCATGCAGTAAACCATCGAAGTTCCCTGTAATTGCCGTCATTTGCAAGCCACATCTTCGGGCGTATCATTATGATTTTTCTGTTAAGACACATTACTTGGCAGTTGTAACGCTCTGATCCTCTGATAACAGGCATACCAAAGCTACATAAAATGCCATCTGTCCAGTCACCAAGTAAAATTTCTTTTAAGCACTCCCACCTGCAAGTAAATCACCAAACCATTACAGGAAGGAAAACACACAGCCTCTGCCACGCACTCCACATGTTCAATACATAATGCTTTCAATTTCTCTTTAGTTAGTTAGGGCGTGACATTCGTACATATAGTCAGTATAGTAAATGTGGACAAAAATCGAAATGTGACCAATACCAAGTAAGATAAGCTCCACGATGTCGAAATTCATGCCGTGTTAAACGGCAGCCCATTGAACAAGGCTCCCACTATTATGTAATTTGAATTGTTTTAAGAATATTTACCTCCGCACTGGGTTACAATTGTCTGTGTAATTATTTGCAGCTTATTCAGCTACAAATTAATTGAACTTGTGCATTACGATAAAGCAGCTAATTATCATAACCCCAAATCGGTTGCTCAATATCTAATATGAACGGTTAGAAAGAACAGTGCATAGAATCTCGAGTAAACCGAAGCAAAACTTTTTAAGCAACTGCGATTAAGTGCAACTAAGCACACACAACAAACACATATGTACACAGACACAGAAACGCACACTTCTACAGTCTGACTATGAGAGCTTACCCATGAGTGACAGTATCGAGCTCGAGGAAGTGGTCTTCGCAGCCATAGCCTGTGATTTCGAGTTCAGGACCAAGCCTAATGACCGCCCCGGCCGCTTTAGCCCTAACTATCGATTCCTTAATGTTCTTCGTGTTGCATTCAAAATCCATAGCCCATTGATTTAGATTACATGTGGCCACCTTCAACAGCCTCATCTTCAGTTCTTAGCTCTGCACCAAATTAATCACTGAAATTCAGCACAAATCGTATCAATACTAAGTAGAAATTAAAAATGAACTTATGAACGAATTCACTCGAATGCAGTACATACGAGCTTGGTTTATGAGATATTCGCAATATTGTGGCCTTCGGGCTTCGTGTATCTGAAAACTTGTGGACTCGGAATTTGTTGGAGGAGTATTCAACGATTAGGGATTTGTATATATGCTTTTGTTTGATGACTCTTCCGTTTGGAAGGAGTTGGCTTTCGGGATTCCAGGAGCATAAAAGGGTACTGAAAGCGAGAATCAAAGGGAGTAGAAAGCCTTGGACGTGTTGGACGGGTCGAACACATTGTGCCCGGCTCACACTCCAAAAGTCGTGTCCATGTCCGGTCCATCCCATCCACGGACCTAGCTTATCAAAATTTTGATGAACATGAGCCGGATACGGGTTGCCGGGTTATTAATAGTTACGACTTATATTTTTTTAAAATAATTTTAAAACATATCATTGACCATTTAACTACACAATTTAATTATGATAATAAAAAATACATTAAAGTCTCAAAATGAACTTAAATATAAGCATAGAAATAAATGTTTGGGACAAAATGTAAGAAAAAAAAACAAATCTTTAATCCAATAATAAGAAATCAATTATAAATATATATAATTAGATTTCTTATGAAAATTGTTTGATGGATTCCAACCGTTCCAACCTCTACTCTTTGTAGAGGTTGGAATCATGCCACTTTTTTTTTTCTTTTGCACCACCCAACCGCTCCCCTTAGTAGCGGTTGGAATCCGTCCAACAATTTTCATTAAAAAAAACCCCAAGTGGCCCCATTTTTCATTTAAAAAAAAATCATTAAAAAAACCCTAAGCGGTCCCACTTTTTCATTAAAAAAATTCTTAAAAAAGTACAGTGTAATTGCTACACTTTGTAGTGGTTGGGAGGAAATTCGTGGGCCCCCAACCACTAGTCTTTCTTGCGATTGGGGTTTTTTCAGTTTTACGGGGCATTTTTGTCAACCGCTTGAAAGAGTGGCGGTTGCAACTTTAAAAAAAACACATCTGGGCCATACACGAGTACACATGGGCAACTAGATTTATAGTGGAGAAATTGTTATCTCTCCACCGATGGGTGTGGATCGGCTCCCTATATATATATATATATATATATATATATATATATATATGAAAGCCGAGAAATTGACCATGTCACCTCCTACGTAAACACTCTCTCCTTCTGCCACGTTGATTAAAAAATATTTGATTTAGTACTAATTATTTTTACCCTTTTTGTCACATATTTTAAGTCTTTATCATTTTTCAATCTCTCTCACAAACTCCCACGCGTTCACATATATATTCATGTGTAACTTCCTTATTTATGATTTCCTTCCCTAAGTAATCTCGTTACTTTGACTTTAATTTTGTCATAATATTCTCCTAAAATTTCTCCCTTTTTTATTTTGAAACTCTTTTTTCTATCATCATCTATGGATATTATAGCTAATTTATTTCATGTTTACTTTAACTTCATGGATTTTTAATATTAATTATTTTTTGGTTCCTTTTAATTCGGGTTTTTTTATTTTTTGATATATAATTAGATTAGATTCCAATTAGATTAAATCTTTCTCTTTTTAAACCCCGCTAATTACATTCCTAAAATAACAATCTAAAAGTTTATACTAAATAAAACTCTCCAATCACCTATGTTATTCACCATTTACCAGCATAGATTACCAACATCTGAGGTAGTATAAAAATCTCTCATAACTTCTTGTTCTTGATATAAATGTATATACGACTCTTTTTGAACCTTCACCCTTTCATATTTTCATTATTGTATATCACCTTTTATTGAGTATATGCAAAGAGATGAATTGATTCATCCTTATGTGTTGAAAAATGAGGTTGTTTTGGTGAAAATTTAATCTTAAAGCCGGATAATCAATCATATATAACAATTTTTTATGTTTGTTTAATACCATACACTTCAAAAAACGAAAGTAGTTCATGTTACTGGTTGCTAATAGTTTCATCAAAATGTGATAGCATTGGTCCTATTTTATATGCTTACAGTAGTATGCTTAATTTAGTTTTCTACGCTAGCACCTTTTTTAAAAGGTCCATATTTGTTTTGCTTAATGTGAATTTTATATTATTTTGACGATTCTAAACTCAAAATGTCTATGCTCCCGTGTGCAACACATGGAATCAAAACTAGTAAAGTAGGAAAAGAGAAGTCTTTAAAAGTCTCCAAACATGAACGAAAAATAGAAACCGTCGCTCAATCTATTTTAGAAAAATAAGACAACAATACGAGTAAAACTGAAAAAAAAATTACAAGAAGCATATAAACAACATTATTAAGTTTATATCAAGTTTATACAAGTACCAAGAACTATTAAGAATCACATCTTGATGCCCAAAGAGAAAAAACTTCTATTTCATCTGTTATGTCTGCAAAGTCCAAAAGAATAATTTTAATTACAATTGCAATACAGTCGATCAAATTACTAAAAAAAAAAAATTATGGCAAAAAAGAAAGTACAAAAAAAAAAGAAATAGTATATAATTAGGTTAAGAGTTTGACGGTCGATATTGTATAAACTTATGTGATCCACGGTTTTTAAAGACTGAAGAAAACAAAATAAATATATTGTAACCTATGCGTGTATGTGTAATATTTATTCGGGCTGGTTTTTCAACGGGCTGGACGAGCTTGTAAAAACTTTTGCTCATGTTCAACCCATATTCTTGACGGGCTCAAAATTTTGAGTCCACATCCACTACGATCACTATAAAAGTAAGTCAATGCCCATATTTCTACAGGCTGGCACGAGTTGTCCACGGATTGGCCGACCTAAGTTGCACCCCTAAGAAAGCATATTGGCAAGAGAACTTAAATCATAAGACTTATATTTCGAGAAACTTCAACTGCCTCGGTTGCTAGTGGTCACCGATGCTCTCTTTCAGTCTCTCCCCTTTTCACAAATGTGCTGGATGTGAGGCCCATTGTCCCTGGTGGTCGCGAGTGTTGCCGATGATAACGGGTGGTCACCTCATGGCTGCCGCCACTGTCGCTCTCTCTTTCTCTCTCTCGAGTGGTCACCTCGTAGCTGTCGTCGCCACTCTATCTCTCTCTCTCTCTCTCTCCGAATATCTGCCCATTCAAGTATTAAGTTTTTTATTTACATTTGTTACCTCCAAAATTTCTGTTCTTGGTTTTAATCCTATAAATTTCTTTTTAAAATTATGTTTTCGCCCCATAACTATCTGATACGCACCCGACTCTTATCTTATCCGCACCCGATCCGAACCCAATATTCATGAAGAAAGAAAAAACAAAAAGAATGGATAGGAAGAAAGAAAAAACAAAAAGAATGGATATGAACCCACCTTGCAACCGACCTGCACCCCACGCACCCCCGACCCTCGGAGCTTCACCTATTTTTGAAGCACTTGTGCTTCAAAGGCAGCCAGGGTGGTAGAGGTAGGGGTGAGACATAGGGGTTTGATGGTTTAAAGTGCCGTTGGTAAGGGTTAGAGGAGGAGGGATGGGCATCGTAGGAGCAAGAAGGGCAGAAACAGCGAGAAGGTAAGGTGGCCGGGATGGTGGAGGGAAGGAGTGAGGGATATATGAAGGAGTGAAGGTGAATGATCAAAGATAGAAAATAGTTTTTGTATCTTCTTTTTCATTTCCATTTCTTTAGTTACAGTTAGAGACTGTTTGTGATCGATTTTGGGATGATCATACCTAATGTAATCTGGATTAAATTAGGTTGTTAGGTGTTGGTAAAAATATAAAACTGATTAAATCAGCTTTCAAGTTAAAAAAAACTAATTAAACCATAATCCAAGAAAATAAGGATTATAGATTAATCATTTTTCCATAATCAGGTTTGACCGAGTAAAACACCCAACTATCCCTTTTAATTATAAAAGACCTTAAAGCACATATTATTCAAGCACTAGATTCTGGGTCTTTTTTTCATATTGAAGTTGCTTTTAGTAACTTTTTTCAAACACAGTCCATAGATTTTAAGTTGATTTCCTAAAATTAGCTTAAAGCTGGTTTTTAAAGTTGATTAATATTTAATGTGAAATTTATTTTTGAGAATCAATCCCAAACTGACTCTTCTTCATATCTACAGTTAACTTGTCAACCTTGACTACTTAACATAAATTTAGTGGCAGCTTAATACTACGTAAGCCAATAACGTAGTGTTTGACAATTACTTGAATATTTTCTCCTCTTCTGGGACGCGTAAAGTTTGCCCTAGTTAGTTTAGGCTCTCAAATTTCAAATTTGATGCATCAACTTTGTTGTTTACACAATTGGTTAAACTAGGAGACTGTGAAAGTAGTTATAATACCGCAAACCATATGGACTATGTTAACCCTACGGTTATTTAACCTAGAATTATATTTGGTTTTGATGATAACTAACATTGATGTTTATGTTGTCTAACATGCATTGAGTTGATGAAGCAATAGGAACAATCTCATACTCATGCAAACAGACTATTAGACGAGCAACACGGTCAAAGACTCTCAACGGAACGCATCAAAGAAGGAATTCGTCGATTGAATTTTACAACGCTTTATTTCTTTCTTTGTAAACTAGACGTAGAGAGATGATCGTTACGATGACTGTATACCTAGAACTTGCCCATAGGTTTCCCTTGCATGCATAAAAGTTTTTCATTCTTTAAAAAACTAAGAAATTGTATTTTCTGGAATGCAGACGACTGCAAGTTGGGCAGTGAGGTATTACAGTCGACTGCATTTGGATTACAGTCGACTGTAAGTTGAAAATTTGAATTTCCAACGGCTACTTTGGGATTACAATCGACTGCAATTACTGTTTTGGCGCATTTAATGATCCACCTAGCTCCAAACGGTCATATTTATTTCCACCTCTATAAATATTCATCTTGGGCTTTGTTTTGATTCATTAATTGCATTCAAAGCTCTCTTATCTTTCATATTCTCAAAGATCAAAGCAATTGTTCAATCTCTCTTGGTTTTCATTGTTTTCTCATTCATTTCAAGAGAGCATTTATTGTGAGCTTACACTTGAGAGATATACACTTTCATAAAGTCATCATACATTCATCTCTCTTGTTCTAGTGCTTAAACTTATACTCATCTACTTATTGAGAGTGAAATCTTGTACACAATTTTTCATCTAAAGGTTCTTGTATCAAAGCTTGGGGTTGTCAAGCTTTGGAGCTTTGGGTTTGTCAAAGCTTGTTCTTGATGTGGGCATAGCATCAAGGGATTGTAAGGTTCGCCGAATCATTTAAATCTCCTTGTCAAGTATCTCTAAACCCTTCTCTCTTTACATTATCGTTTTACATTTGTGTTGAGATTGGTTGTTTGCTTATTTAAGTTATTGAGATTGAGGTTTGTTGTTTGTTAATTTTTAAAGTAGTCTTAAAACCTTATTCACCCTCTCTAGGGTTATCTTTTTGGTTTCAGACTACCTTGGGATGTAATTATGTACATACCTAGTATGTTTCACATGTAATCATCATCTACAGAGTTAAGGGGCCGATGGTTCGTTGAAGTTCATGATCAATCGTCCTTTTATGCCTGAACCAATCAGAAAGAGTCACTTCACTGTGCGTTATTGTTGTCATCCGGCACCTCAAGCGCCACTCACATGAATATCATACGGCTACTCACAAGATCCTTATACACCGGTCGTATAGACCACTTTTCCTTGTTCCAAACCATAGAGAAGGCAAGTACCTTAGGGAAAGTCTACGACTTCAAACTTTTCAAGAACACTTGGCTAAATGCTGTCGAATAACCTCTCCCCAACTTCATTTATCATGCCCTCTTTAGACTATTTGACATGGTTTTCACCTCTATTTTAGATATTGACGAGGTCGTACTTAGTGATATGCCACGTCCATCATCATTAAAGGTGTCGGCACACCTTAAGCGCCAAGGGATATTGGAGCCTAGGCGCAAGGTTCAGAAACGCGCCTTTTCGAAGCGAGAGGCAAAATACAAATAAATAGATATTAGTGCATAAAAAAGCTAACTTTACTGCAGTATGTTAGCTAGTGTTGTAAGGTTACTTTCACTGGGATCACGTCGAGTCATTCAAGGCACTAGTCCTATTTCAATTAATATGTTAGGAAATTAAAAGACTCAGAAAAATTTCACAACTCATAGAGTTGCCTAGAGAAAATTTCATCTAGCTCATAGGATCTCATGAAGCAATGATGAGTTCATTCTCCCAAATGGCTGAATGTAAGCACATAAAGAAAGATGGACATATATGGATACGTGTGCGTGTGAAAGGGAGAGAGACAAGCCTGGTGGTGGTTGGCGACAAAATTAGCAGCCCACGGCGATGGGAGCAGCAACTGGCAGAAAGAGGAACTTTTTTGGTTGTAATGAACTTTTTTTGTTTGTTTTTCGTGATTATGTTATAGATCCGTTATAAGACTAACACTAATTCTCAAGTGACTCGTCCGTTTATTTGTTTTTTGTTAATTCTTATGCTACTATCACTATTGAGTTGGTTTTTAATTCTCTCAATAACTTTACATTTATGCTTAGCAGTCCCGTGCCTCAAATTACACAAAAAAGTGTTATGATTCGAATGTTACGAGAAAATAGGCATGGTGGCATGAAAACCGCAATTTAACATTAAACAGAAAATACGATAATAAATACATATCCAAAGACCTTGTACCAAAATAAACGGTCTCACACACACAGACACGCGTATATATACACACACATGTACATATATCTCTGGCCGATAATAAAGGGCAAAAAAATTACGAACACGGCACAAGATTATAGATATTCTCAGGGGTCCAAGTGTAATTTTCCATGGGTCGAGCTCAATCGCACCGGCGAACTTTACTCGAACATTAGGCTCGTCTGATAACTTCTCTTTCGGCTGCTCTTACCGTTCATCTTCATTCGTTCCCTTTGAAGAGCGAAGATGACCGAAGTGGCGACCTCGGTGGTTCACCAAGTACTGGGCCGAAGAGCACAAGACGTGGACGAGCCGATTATCGAGTACATCATAAATGTGCTGGCCGACGATGACTTCGATTTCGGGGACCAAGGCCAAGGCGCCTTCGACGCCATCGGCGAGCTCCTCGTCGATTCCGGCTGCGTATCCGACCACTCTGAGTGCCGTTCGGTATGTAGTCACCGCTAAAATTACAGTCTCATTTGACTCCAGTTTCAGTTCGTCAGAAAAAAAATGTACGAAATCAATTATTCCCTCCGTTTGGCTTTTTGCGAATTCGTAGGATAAGTGCTGACTTCACTTGTTTTTTATCCCCTAGTTTCACCTGTGCAATGGTAGTTACTGAGTCTATGGTTGATATTTAAATTCAACGGAACGGAAGTAGTAGTTGATGTAACGTTAGAGTCTCTTTAGGGTTTGATACCAAATCATAGTAAGCTAGTAACTTAGGAATACAATCAATTACTTCATTTTGCCTGGGTAACTCTACGACTTTGGGGAATTGATGCTTTCATTTGGTTGCGAAATTGGAACCAAATAGTTGAGCATGAATCTTATCTCAAAATATTGGAAAAAAAGTAGAAATTCTAATCCATTTGCCCTTTTAACCAATTCGTAGTATAGATTCTGGATAAAATAAGCATTTTATTATGCGCAAATAGAGATTGATTTTTAAAGAAGCAATATTTTGAGAAATCAAATAAGAGTATAAAATGGTGAGGAAGGTCGACAGACATGTGTTTCAATTATAACCTAGGGTTTTGTTAAAGTAAAAGGGGCTCAAGTTTTGCAAGAGAATTATCAGTGTTAACTGTAAGATCTTTTTACCGTTTCCCAGATTCAGCACTTTAAATAGAGCTGAGACAAAGCTTTGGTAGGAACTTTTGTTGTTATGGAATATTGTTTTATAATGCAAGGCTCTCTATCTGTGTTGATAAGTTGTTTATGGAACGCTGTTGTAGGTTTGTAGCATTCTGTCTGATAAATTTGGAAAGCATGGATTAGTTAAAGCTGCACCGACGGTGAGGAGCCTGGCAATGCCATTGAGGATGTTTGATGGAATGGACGAAGAAGAAGCTCCAAAGAAGAAGCCCGAGGTGACGGATGGCCCTTTGCTAACTGAACGAGACAAGCTGAAGCTTGAAAGGAGAAAGAGGAAGGAGGAGCGCCAGAGAGAGGTAAGTGCAACAATATGATATAAGATCCAAGTATACAAGACTAAATTGGCCAACACGACGGTTACCTGTCCAGCATGATTAGTGATTAGGTTTGCAATTGAATTGTATTGTGCTTTATCCATTATTTAGCATGCGTAGTTTTTACATTTGCAACTGCATGAATGGGTTAATTTGTGATAAAACTAAAATCAAGCTGAGCTTCATCCACTAACCGGAAGGGGCATTTCCTTGCGAGCGTTGCCTTACCCTCTTTTTTTATCTTCTGGTTATGCAGATGCAGTTCCAAATGCATGTAGCCGAAATGGAAGCTGCCAAAGCTGGCATGCCTGTTGTAGCAGTAACTCATGACAACAGTGGTGATGGATCAGCTATCAGGGACATCCATATGGAGAACTTTAATGTATCTGTAGGTGGTCGCGATCTCATTGTTGATTGCACTGTCACACTTTCTTTTGGGAGGCATTATGGTGAGTCCGATTTTCACTTCAGCATAAATCCTCATTCCTGTAGACGCAATGTAAAAGAAATGTAGGAAAATTACTAAACATCTTGTGGGAGTGATTAAGCTTTCAATTTTTGTCGAATCTGTATAGTTTGGTATCTTCTTCTCCACAATTCTAGCTAATCGTGCTGATGACCATGCTGATATACTTTTTAAGTGCTGTCTTATGTGTCTGGCTTTGCTGTTTCACTGGCTCGTTAGGCTTCCTACTCCACTCATTGGTGACCTTGCTGGTTGACCAAATTTCTAGATTTACAGATGGTGTTCACTGTGCCGACAAACTAGCCAGAAATCTCCTGATATTATTATCATGCGATCTTTCATTTTGTAGCAAATTGTATTTACATTCTAAATAATACTTTAAATAGCTACTGTCGTTATTGGGGAAGAACTCGCTACCTTTTCAGTCGATATGTCACAATACAGAAGTCTTCAAAAACAATAACTAGCCGTCACTTTTGTTGTCTTATTGCACTATCCTCTATGACAGGCCTTGTTGGAAGAAATGGTACAGGAAAAACAACTTTCCTCAGGTACATGGCTATGCATGCAATTGATGGCATTCCTAAGAACTGCCAGATTTTGCATGTAGAGCAAGAAGTTGTTGGTGATGATACATCAGCTTTGCAGTGTGTCCTTAACTCTGATGTTGAAAGAACCCAGCTTTTGGAAGAAGAAGCTCGTCTTCTCTCATTACAGGTTGAATACACGGTCTCCCTTTTTAACGTACTTGCTCTCTACATTATGTGCCGATATGCTTTTTGGCCAAAACAAATAATAACAGCATTATTGTCGTGAAGAGCGAATTTGAGTTAGATGATGCATCCAGAGACACAAAAGGGGAGCTGAATGGGGGGATTGACAAAAATACCATTGCACAAAGGCTCGAGACAATATACAAGAGGCTTGAGTTTATTGATGCATATTCTGCAGAGTCACGTGCCGCTTCCATTCTTGCGGTCAGTTCCCTAATTAAATGTTTTCATTGACTGTAAAGGTTTGTGATCTTGAGTGTTGTTGGTTTCTGTTGTAGCTTCACAAATTGGAAATGCGTTAATTTATTTAGAAACAAGTAATAATCTTTAATGTTGGCATAATCAGATAGGCTAGGTTCTTATATGGAACCAGGAAAAATAACTAGGAAGTACTAAACCTATAAGTATTAAGATGCGATGTATACTTACTGTTGCTGTTTTAGTGCTTACCTTAAGCCCAAACGATATCACGTTTGTGTATGATCCCATGGCTGACTTTTAAAGTTTTAGGGTCTCAGTTTCTCTTCAGAAATGCAGAAGAGGGCAACAAGAACCTTTTCTGGTGGATGGAGGATGAGAATAGCTCTTGCTCGCGCTCTCTTCATTGAGCCTGATTTGTTATTACTCGATGAACCGACGGTCTGTTACTTCTGATTTCCTGCTTAAGACTTGTATTTTCCAAGGATTTTAGTGTGTGCGTAAAAAAACAGTACTAGAGGTGCTTACAATGTTGACTTTCTGTCAATTGTGTGACAGAATCATCTTGATCTTCATGCTGTGCTCTGGCTGGAAACTTACCTGGTGAAATGGCCGAAAACATTTATTGTCGTTTCTCATGCTAGACAATTCTTAAACACGGTACACTTTTGATCCTTTATGCATTCCCATTTGAACGTATATCTTGATCTTTTCATTGAACATTGTATATCTCTTGCTAACTTCCTTTCAGGTAGTCACGGATATTCTCTATCTGCAAGGGCAGAAACTGGCTGCCTACAAAGGAGATTATGATACATTTGAGAGGACACGAGAAGAACAAATGAAGAACCAAGTGAAAGCGTTTGAAGCAAACGAACGTTCCAGGGCACATATGCAGGTTTTCGTTGTTGCTTATTACTAATGAAAGGTGCATGTTAGCTTATGATATGTTTGGATGGACTTGATTGTCACAAAATTGGCAATTGTCTTAGGAAACAGGGTGTTCTAAGAACTCTAGATGTGTAATCTTTTCTCCTTTTGCCATTTTTTCCCAACTTATATAAAGCATTCTATCAATGGAAGACCCTTTTATACGTGTTGGTGATTTTGCAGACTTTTATTGATAAATTCCGCTACAATGCAAAGCGTGCATCTCTTGTTCAGTCGAGAATCAAGGTACTTCCTACCACTACTACGAGTCTGTCTTAAAAACTACAGAAAATCTTACACTTGTCTGATTTATATTTTTTATCATATGGTTTGACCCATGTTTCATTACACAAACAACGAAAAGGCACAGTCAAAATGCAAAGGTGTAGCCTGGCATTTTCATTTTGCCCCGCATTGTCAAGCTCCTCATACCTAGTGGCAAGCTGTAGTAAGGGCGTCTTTGAGAACAATAAAAGCTTTCAGGCTTTCTATTGATTTAGTCAATCAGAAATCAGCCTATTGTTTGGGAATTTAAATGGCTAATGATTAACTAATCATTCTGCTCAACCATTCAGCTTCTTATATGCGTTTTGTTTTGCTATGTATTAATTCATGTCTTTTCTGTTTGGTAATGTACTTATCAGGCACTGGACCGGTTGGGTCATGTAGACGAAATCATTAACGACCCCGAGTATGTACTGCTTCCTTGACTTATGCCTGTGCCAAAATGTGATCGTGGGCAAACCACAAAATATTTACCGTGATTCATGATTTTTACAGGCAACAGTTCGGCTTTAAGATGTTAAATATATATTACTTTCCATATGAGCTATTTTGAATTGTAACTCTTTGCTCATCTGACATACAGCTACAAATTTGAGTTCCCTACTCCAGAGGATAGACCAGGCCTCCCTATCATAAGTTTCAGGTTTGGATGCTTGACAAGTTATATGTTTTGCATATGCATAATTTGAGGTGCTTGCATTGCTCGTAGTTTTAGTTTCTAAGACTCGCGACTTAAAGTGATGAATCATCTGACTCTGCATAGTGTACTTTGATTTGCCTCACTTGGACTGATGTTTATTTATTTTATTTTTTTGTTACTTCTCCCCAAAGCTTTTTGTAATGTCATGAGCCGAGTATTCACTGATATTTATGTATTTGGTTGCAGTGATGCGTCTTTTGGATATCCCGGGGGCCCGTTACTGTTCAAGAATTTGAATTTTGGGATAGACCTAGACAGCCGCATAGCAAGTAAGGATATGTTGTATGTGTTTGACAGCTGATTTCCAAATAATGCAACTGCTAACGTTCTTATTAGAGATCGATATTTTTCGCCTGTCTACACACATACCTCTTTTACTTGGCTAGCATGTTTATTCATGCTCGCTCTTTCAAGTAGT
The DNA here is from genome assembly GCA_033065855.1 of Escallonia rubra. Classification (NCBI taxonomy): domain Eukaryota; kingdom Viridiplantae; phylum Streptophyta; class Magnoliopsida; order Escalloniales; family Escalloniaceae; genus Escallonia; species Escallonia rubra. Next base: position 242,336 of record JAVXUO010001850.1, read on the forward strand.
TACCAGGATTAGCTCTTGGTCTTTGCATATATCACTTCAAGTCTCATTCTTAAACCTTATACTTTTTGAAACATAAAAGTACACAAGGACGATACATCCGTTAAAGTTTCTTCTCAACCAAGATGCTGCTTTTTCCCACTGTTTAGTTTCTGAATTAGGCATGCAAATTGCTTTGCAGTGGTAGGGCCAAATGGTATTGGAAAGTCGACTATACTGAAGTTAATTGCCGGGGAGCTACAACCAAGCTCAGGGACAGTTTTCCGTTCGGCTAAGGTATTTCTTCTTTGTTTGTTATTTAATTACGTTCTTTTGGCTTGTTCTGTCCAAAACTCAATACATGCATGCGTGATTATAACTAGGCGCGTGAATTTTCATACACGGGCTTCTCATCAATTTTGTTACGATGTGGCCGAATTTGTCCTAACCAAACCCGTTAACTTTTTACTGTTGGCTTCTGATAAGTGGATGAGACACATCAAAAAGTTCTGTGAAATATAATGTCTCTAATTAGTTCAATGAGCAATACAAGTTTGGACTACACAGAAGAGAACTTTGTTATAAGGGCCCTGTTAGACCAATTATACTTCCTCTGAAATGCATTTGATTACTTATAGACCGGTTTATTTAGGGCTAGTTTTCCATCAACATTCAGCCTTCTTAATCACAATGTGTTTCCCTGTTGTGATGCAACTTTTATGGGTATTGCGTATTACTTTTCTACGCACTAATTTTTTTGCCTGCAGGTCCGCATTGCTGTCTTTAGTCAGCACCACGTTGACGGGCTTGACCTGTCATCCAATCCCCTTTTATACATGATGCGCTGCTTTCCGGTGAGTTTCTTTGTAGTTGATCTTTTGTGTGTTGTCTTGGGTTGTTTTTGAATTTCTGCTCGGAATTGTTGTGATCTTCTTCCCTGGATACTTGCATCTTGATAAATGTTGTTTTCCTATGCCTTGTTTTGTTTACCTTTTTGGAAGTTTCCTTCAATTTATAGTTGTATTTTGGTTTCCTGTAGGGAGTGCCTGAACAGAAGCTTCGAGGTCATTTAGGTTCTTTTGGTGTTACTGGGAATCTTGCTCTTCAGCCGATGTACACCTTGTCTGGTATCAGTCTAATCCTATACAGTTTAAATGTTGGGGGGCATGTACTGCATTTACACTACTTTGGTTGTGACTGGTCGTGTACAAATCAGTTGGTCATGTGGAAAACATATTCTAGTGGCTATCAATAGCTTGCCAATTGCTTATACTGCTCAGTTGATGACTATATTTTGCCATTAGTTACAGGTTCAATGTTAGTAGTGGCCTACTACTTATGATCTGATTTTATGACGCATACTAAGTTGCTTTCGATGATGTTTCAGGTGGTCAGAAAAGTAGAGTTGCATTTGCGAAGATAACTTTCAAGAAACCTCATATTATACTGCTTGACGAGCCATCTAATCATCTTGTGAGTTTCTGATCTTTTCATTCTTCAATCCATATGTTGCTATGTTCTGTAAACCGTACTGTAAAAGTAATTTCTTATTATCATTTGATCTGGCTGATCCATGGCCAAGCCACCTGGAAGTTAAGGATAACTCGAAGTTGGTTATTGGATGTAGTCATCTTAATTACAACTCAATATGAGTTTTGTTTAAAGCACGTAAATGTGGCTGTTCATCTGGTTAAATTATCTGCATATGATAATGGTCATGCGCTGAAGATTTTCTATTATGGTTTGGATCCCCCACCTTTGTGCTGGTTTCCATCTCTTCTCGTTTTTTTCTTGTGTGCTCGCTTGCATGTTTGTTTTTATTTTTTTTACTTTTTTTGGGTGGGTGTTGGTAATTTCAATGTCTGAGAGATCGGACAGGCTATTACATTGAGACTTCGTACAGTCAGGTCAGACCTCAAGTCGTTGCGGATATGATCTAGCGTAGATTTCGTAATTTTTAAAACAAAAAACATGGGCATTCTGATCACTCCAACTTAGTTTTGGAAATGGTGATTCAGGTAGCAACTGTTAAACAAAAAGAACTTATAACTCTCTTGTTTCTTTATGTTGTCTGATTTTTGAAATCCCTCATATGGTAGTTCGAGTCTATTCCATATAGACCTCCTTGAGGTTATTTTCATGAGGGTTAAGCTTTTTAAGAAAAGAAAATAAGAAGAAAGTAAAAGTAAAGGTCTCTGCATTGTAATGAACTACATGTCTGCCAGATATGCATGTTAGTGGCACACTGAATAAGAAGTGGCGGCTCCTTACCCTTGCCAAGATGACTGTTAGGTTTTGTAGACTCGCACATATTGCTCTCACCAGGTATGCATGTTAATGGCAGCTCTCAGAGCTCAGCCTTTCCGACACCTTGGAGAAATCACCTCTCGCATCCACTTATTCACATCATTTTTGCTGCCAAAAAGGAGCACCAATGATAAACTTCCATGGATTTGTTAGTTGATGTATGGAATTAGTTTTTTTCCCCTGAAGCATATAGCAGTAGCTTTTCTGTGAGTACAAGTATTTTCTCATTTTGTTTTTGACAGTTAACTAATTTTCGTGCTGAAAGTTACAAAAAACTAGGGACGGTCTAAAATTCAAAGTATTCCAGAAGTGTAGTGTCTGACTTGGACATCTCACTTATTTGAAATGTCGTACTTCGTACCTTTAGCAAGCTACTTAGTGATGTTGTTTTGGATCTGGTAATAACACGCTATCGTCAAAATGTAGGATTTGGATGCCGTGGAGGCCTTAATTCAGGGTCTTGTGCTGTTCCAAGGAGGCGTGCTCATGGTATTCTTCTTCCCATTTGCAATAGCAAGTTATCAAACCTTTAGCAATGTAAATTGTGTAGTCGGTTCTAATGTGCCCGTGCGTGCTTCACTTGCAGGTAAGTCACGATGAGCATCTGATATCCGGAAGCGTTGATCAGCTCTGGGCGGTATCTGACGGCAAGGTGACACCTTTCGATGGGACGTTCCAGGATTACAAGAAGTTACTCCAGTCCTCATAAGAAACTTGTAATCAACTTTTGGCGGATTATTGTTATGTGAGAAAATTTTGTGAGAACAAGCTTTCTCCTTACGAAGAGCAAAACTAAAAATATAAAAACATTTATGAAGCTATTTTTTCTGTATTTTTGGGGAGCAGTTACAATTTTTATTAAACCAGAAGGGTAAGAGTAAAAACTGCTTTCCAATTTCTTATCAGCTCCTACCATTCTTCCATACCCACCGAAACTGCTTTCCTATATCTATCGTCCCCTATCTTTGGACCGCCTTCTGCCCCTGCATTCCACTCTGAGCCCAAAAAAAGGACCAATTGGCCCAAACTCACCCAGCAAAACAGGCCCAATCACTCATGACTCTCTCTTATAAATAGGGTCACTCTCTGCGGATTCTCCAGTTACTTTTTTCACAAGGTAGGGTTTCTAACTTCAGATTAACAGCTGCTGCTCTAGTGCGTTAACCAGCAAAAGGCTACGATAATAATGTTGCCGCCACAGAGAGAGGCTGCTTCCGGTGCCGCTATGACAAACCATTGGAACGAAGGAGAGGGCACGGCGGTGGCCTATAACGATGGTCTGGCGGCTCGGTTGTCCGAGGAGGACGGCCAGAAGCCGTGTAGGGACAAGAACCATCCGAAACAGCTAGTTGAGGTGGTGAAACGCCGGCCCTGTAGTTCCAGTAACTGAAGCTGAGACTAAAGAGGAGAGATTGTCGACGGCTCTGAATGTTGAGAAGCAGTGCGTGGCTAATCCTACGTGGGAACGTGTGAAGCAGGAGCAGAATATGGCTAAATGGTGCCAATGGTTTGGTAGCTGTGAGGGTCAGATAATTGCTAATGCAAGGGAGGAACTGGCTAATAAAGTTGAGAGAGATCGCAAGAGGAAAGAGAAGGAACTGGATAATAAAGTTGAAAGAGATCGCAAGAGGAAAGAGAAGGAACTGGATAATAAAGTTGAAAGAGATCTCAAGGGGCAAGAGAAGGAATTGGATGAAGCACGTAGAAAGATTGAGTTGAGCAGAAGCAACCTAGAGGAGAAGGATAAGGAATTACTTGCTCTGAGAAATAAGCTTGCTGGAGAGATTCATGAACAGAGGACTGCCATAGAGGAAACAGACAGAGGTTAAAGCTGGAAAATGGAACAACAATGCAGCTATTTCTTGATGAGGAAATAAGAAACAAGATCCGTGATGTGGAGCAGAAGGAAATTGAAGTCTACGGTTTGAAAGAAGAATTTGGGAAGCGGGAGGTAGATGTGGAAGAGAAGTCAGAAAGAGTCGAGCAGGAAGAGAAAGACCTCGAGGCAAAGTTGAATACCTTGCACGAGAAAGAGGAATCCATCAAAGGTCTGGAGAAAAGTTTGGCGCTGAAAAAAGAGACGGATCTTAAGGAAGGCGAGACAACGTCGAGGCACGACGACGGGGAAGGATGTTCAGAAAATGTCACCGGAGGTACCCGCAAGAAGAGACGGCATGAAGTTGCTCTAGTGATGCGCAGTTACGTGCGTAGGGGAAGAACTAGGTAATCGATTAGATTCTTCTTTGTATGCATTTCGATATCAGCTAATAACTGATTAATGTTTTCACGTCTTGGCCGATCGAGGACTAAATAGAATCTGTTTTTTGTAATTCATTCTTTCATTTTCTCGCCTTTTCAAACTTAGAGGTGGCAATAACAGTAGGCAATATTTGGATGATGCACCGCTTTTTGAATGTGTTTTGTTGATGCTTGAGAGTGTGACACATGTATGTGTTACACCCGTTCTCTTCAAGCGTTGAGGAAAATAAGAATACCAAATATCTGCATACCACGACCCTTGACTCGTCGAGAAAGAACAAAATTAATGCCTCGAAAGCTGATAATGACGAGCTGATAATGACGAATGGATCACTTCTCCGAGTGTAGACCATATAGAAATCTCCTTGTTTACTGACAACATCAATCAAACCAGATAGAAAAATGAAAGATTCACCATAAATGCGCATCCGGGGAATCGAACCCCGGTCAGTACCGTGGGAGGGTACTATGATACCACTACACTAGATGCGCTACTTATTGGCCAACGAGTAAAGATGTTATATTATAAATCTAATCTGCCTTTCCTTCCTACTCACCTATGCATCAATTCCATTTTGCTTGTTATTATACTGGTCATATTCGCTATGTGTTCTTGCTCGTCCAATGTGTTACCATACATAGACCTTTTATAAATTTGGTTCTTGCGATCAGAGCTCTAAAATCCTTGTGTTCGTTGCTTAGAAGAGGTAGCCTTTTTTAATCCATGCTACGTTTGTCCACAGTATCATTTGTTACTAAAAAGTGCGTTCAACATAATTTACGAAATATATTAACACGTGATGTATAAACAAGTATACAATGATATAAACACAGATTTTCTCCTTCTAAAATTGTATTACTAGTATCGAAGGAAGTCACAATTTTCGCCCTAATTTTAAATGATTCCTAAATTTCAATTTGTTTGTCATTAGTCCTTTAAGTATTTTTCCTGTGAAGTTCGCAGAAAAAAAATACAGTAATTAGTTGGTCATTCCATGTCTGTGTTCTCACATGTTGCTTTCAGATTTGTTCTTTTCTGTGAAGTTCAGAGAGTGAACTAAGTAATTGGTGAGACGATGGTGTGGTGGCATCTAGATGGGATCCAAGTCACGAAAGGACCCTGCATTTTTCACTTTGGTCCTCCCCATTTATTTAGGTCCATGTCTAGCATCATGGATGAAGTGACTAATTGGTTTGCGATATTTGGTTAAAGTGACTAATTGGTTTGTGAAATCTGATTATAGGACTAATGACAAGCAAAGTGTAAGTTAAGAGATCTGTCAAGTCCCACGTTAATAATACATGGGGTTTATGATTGGTTCTTATACCTGCTGGACTTCTCCTACTCTTGAGTATGCTTTTGAGTTGAACACCAGGTTCAACATGGTATCAGAGGTAGGCCCCTGCTGCCCCATGCGATCCAACGGGACCACCTCTTATTTAAGAGGAGCACTTCTTATTCCCACACTCCGCGTGAGGGCGGGTGTCAAGTCTCACATCAACAATACATGGGGTTTGTGATTGATTCTTATATCTGATGGGTTTCTCCTATTCTTAAATATGCTTTTGGGTTGGACACTAGATTCAACAAGAACATTAAAAAAAAAATTAGGACCAAAAAGAAAGAATGAAAATTTTGGTTTGCCCAAGTGATGGGGTAATTGGGGCAATGAAGGAGATAAGGGGATGAACCGCACGCGCGCGCGCGCGCACGCACGCACAGAGAGAGAGAGAGAGAGAGAGAGAGAGAGCTATGACGTGACTATGCATAGAGGGTCACATAGGCCTGTAAGAAAAAAGGGGTGAACAGTGAAAACTCTTAGGCTGTTTTATGAGTGTGCTCTGACGAGAATGCAGTATGTCGAGAAAAGGTGAAAATATGCTTGAGATGTTTTCAATTTTTTCAACACTGTTTCAATATTTAGATCCGATACGAATACAGAAAATGATAAAAATGTATATTCTTTATCATCATTACCAACACGAAAAACAAAATAAAATACCGTAAACGTAAAGTGATCGGATGCCGCACTCTTTTTGGCCGTCAAAGGGCGGAACTGCCGAACTATCATTCAACAAGATTTCGGGATCGAGGAAAGTGACGGGACTCGTTCGTGTTTTTCCACAATTTGGAAGCCACGTGGATCCAGCAAGACCACCATGAGTCCTTTCCTACCTTTTTTTAAGTTTCAGCAAACGGTGATAAAGCTCCACGTCATCAACTTTTATCTATTAGAACCATCATCATCGTAGCAAAGACCCCTCCAATAAGATTATAAAATTAATTTTCAAAGAAAAAAAGGTACCATTAAATATCCAATAAAACTAGATTATGCATAGATATCCTCTGTGACGTATAAGAATTTCCCTAATACCGAGCACAAGAAAACACCTTTCGTGAAAGCACCATTTGAAAAAGGGTTTCTTTGAAAAATGCTTTTCGAGAATTTATCGTTAAAATTCTTTTCGTTAAAACAGAACCTTGTTCTCGTAAACTTTATTTCAAGAGCTCACGAAAGAAAAAATTGACTCTAACTCGGATAGTAGAAAGAGTCTACCGGCTTTCGTAGAATGATAAAATAATAATCGTCAAATATGCATATTCAATTTTATTTAATTATGCAATTTTTTTTTTATTAAAATTATCGATAAACTATTTACAAATACGCTACTAATAATATTTAGCGGCAACCAATTCGCTCCGCGACTTTCGCAATCATATGCAGCAAACTCAGTAACATCGTACGCATCGTGAACTAAACCAATTATTGTCTGTAGTTTGTAACCAGATATAAGGCGACTTATTCCAACAGCCGGCCTGTTCACCGTCGTCTTCTTCTCCTCCTCGTATATATGTAGGTCTGATCACCATGTCATCACCATTAGTCCACGCATGCAAACCCTCAGAAATCCTCTCCCAAATATGTCTTCCCTTCCCCTGTTCATAAACCCTAAGAATCTCCCCGTCGTCTTCTCTCTGTTACTGTTCACAGTCACAGCCATGTCTATCACGGCAGCACAAGCATCAGGGCCCTGTGTACCAACCGATTCAGGCCCCGTGATCCCCACAACCCCGCTTGTCAAATTCCTTGAGCGGCTCCAAGAAACGGCCCTCAACACCTTCGGGCCCAAGGGATTCGACCCCAAGCTCTACGTTGACATGTCATTGAAGGTCAACCTGTCCACCACCCTTGAAGCCTTTAACAACCTGCCCCGGACTAAAAACGGGTCGGTTTCGGATAAGGAATTGAACCGGTTTATCGAGGAGTACTTGAATGGAGTTGACGAGGACTTGGTTTATGTTGAACCGGTCGACTTTGTGGCTGAACCGGACGGGTTCTTGCCCAAGGTGGAGAACCGGGAGGTGAGGGCGTGGGCTTTGGAGGTGCATTCACTTTGGAAGAATTTGAGCCGGAAAGTGTCGGACCGGGTGTTGGAGCGGCCGGAGTTGCACACTCTGCTTCCTTTGCCTAAACCGGTCATAATACCCGGTTCGCGGTTCAGGGAGGTTTACTATTGGGATTCTTACTGGATAATAAGGTTAGTTTCAAGTTTCAACCTTGTTGAGCAGTTTATCTTCTAAGAAACTTTAGTACTTGTTAGAATAGTTTGACTGCAAACCCCAAGCGATTGATCCCGTGGTTAAGGAGGTTTGACGGCCTGGGTTCAAATATTTGACGCTTAGGAAAAATACTCTTCTGAGTGCATCAGGCTGACGCGGGGTGCGTCCTTAAAGATTATCGGGCAAGGAGACTTAATTTCGATCGACTCTAAATTAAGTTGTTTCGAGGATACCCTTATAGTCTTGGAAAAAAAAAAAAATACTTGAGTGCTATAGCATCATGTTACATAAACTTCGTTCACTTCTAAAGTTCAACATTGCAAATTCGTAACCGTAAAGGAATGATTTTGAGTGACAGGATTTCCTTTTCATTGTTTGTTTTGTTAGAAGCTACTGAATTTCTTTGTTGAAGGTTGTAATTCCTCTGTGGACTTGTCTTGCTTCTCGTTTCAGTTACTTTGCCTAGCAATTTTAACCGAGTTGAGATTCTATTTTGCAGGGGCTTGTTAGCAAGCAAAATGTACGAGACTGCAAAAGGAATTGTGACTAATCTCGTTGCTCTCATAGATGAGTTTGGACACGTTCTTAACGGTGCAAGGGCATATTACAGCAATAGGAGGTAACTCCCCGTTTCACCAACCTACGGTTTACGCTTAATTTGGATTAAGAACTAATTAAGAATTTTGTTGAAAAGTGCTCGAGATCGAATGAGTTGAAAAACAAGATAAGAGAAATAAAACACACCATGGGCGTTATTGCTCGGCTGGATTACAAAATTAGGCTAATTAGTTTGGTGGGAACTTATGCAGCCAACCTCCACTCCTGAGCTCCATGGTTGTTGACATATACAAAACAACTGGTGACATGAACTTGATTAAAATGGCTCTGCCAGCACTTCTCAAAGAACACAAATTTTGGAACTCAGGTAATAAGGATATCGTAATCCTGCATTATTTATTTTTCTCTTGATTGGCGTCATTTTTCTGTTCCATGTAAACTGATTTTTTTTTCGTTTGCATTTGTATTTTTATTTGGGTAGTCGGCTGGATTATATTTTGACTATATGGCAGCTACTTCCTTCTGCATTTTACTTGCATATTTCTTTTCATGAAATGTTGCTTATTCGAAGTATGTCACCATTTTGTTCATTGAAGGAATCCATAAGGTAACCATACAGGACAGTCAAGGATCAACTCATACTTTGAGTCGGTATTATGCAATGTGGAACGAACCCAGACCAGAATCTTCAACTATTGTACGTTACCACAAGATTTAGGACAATAGTCAGATGTGGATATACTTGATCGTATTTGTTTGTATAATTTATGAGCTTTCACTCGCAACAGGACAAGGAATCTGCTTTTAATCTCTCAAATAATTGCGAGAAACAACAATTTTACCGTGAACTGGCTTCAGTTGCTGAATCAGGATGGGATTTCAGTACGAGATGGATGAGGTAAGAATTTTCTTAGTTTTCATTTTTGGAGTTGGTTGAAGTCTGGCTTACATATTTCTTCTAATTACATGTCATGTTCGTTCAGTTTAACACGCATTAAGATTTTTTTCACTTTGAACCCTCGAGTTTACTAAAGAATTGTAAAGAGCGTGATCAGGTTTATAATATGCTTACTCGATCCCCATGAACCAGTGGATATGAGGGTAGTTTGAGAATGATAGAACATAGACAAAAACAAGGCCAAACTACTTGGTACTCTTGCTTGCGTCAAATTTGGGATTAGGAAAAGTTAACATTTGATACAAACGCCTTTTCCTCCACTAATTCTCGATGCAGGAATGCATCGGATTTCACAACGCTTGCTGCAACATCAATTCTACCTGTGGATTTGAACACCTTCATCCTAAAGGTATGAGTTATGGACTTCCTTTCTACGAAATATATGCTAAACCCAAGTTTCGTTTACTTTATATAATAAGATGTGCTGCCTTTGTCGGGGCCAGATGGAACTGGACATATCCTTCTTGGCAAACGCCGTTGGAGAGAATAATACTGCTGCACACTTCATGGAAGCTGCCGGAGCTAGACAAGAGGCAATGAATTCTGTTTTCTGGAATGCAGAAATGGGACAGTGGCTTGATTACTGGCTTAAGGGTAACACCATGGGCAAGGTCCTTACTGAACCTGAAGTCTTTGTAATCATGTTTCCAGTAGATAACTATGTGTGACGTTTCCTGATATCTTTGCTTCGATGTTGTTAGGATGTTTTCAAGTGGGAAGCTTGCAACCAAAATCATAATGTATTTGCGTCCAACTTCATTCCACTGTGGATTCAGCTGTTCAACTCAGGTTTGCCTTCTCAAAATTACTCTGTGATTTTAAGTACGTTATACAAGTTAATGAACATGCTTTGATTGGATTCTGGTCGTGTCCAAGTTATGAGCTGTTTCCACTGTATTTTCTCAAGCAAAATTTTTACACGTAGGGAAGTCAAAAGGTTATGTATCACATCTTTCTAGTGTTGAAGGTGGACCCTGAACCGAACTGTTCTGAGTTTGATTTGGGAAAAGAAAGAACCGAACTAGACCGAAGTGTCCCGTTTGATACTAGACCAAACACCGAAGTGTCCCGTTTGATACTAGACCAAACAATGACCTAGTCTTTATCAGGTTTAGTCTCGGTGTTACTTGTGAGACCAAGAACAAACGTGCCACCACTTTCACACAGACTTGTTACTTGGTACAATGCTTTCAAAATGGGATATTTCTAAACTAAAAAGTCATAATGGAGCAACATCAACCATTTATTCAATAGCTCTGAGAACATGTATTAGTATATAGGAGGGCTTAGAAATTTTGACAAAAAATATATCGGGTTGACAAGCAAGCCCAATATTTTTGTTGGGAGTTTTTGCTATAGGAAGCCCAAATATTCAGGCTTTTCAAGTGGGCCCATGTGTTTAGAAGTTCACTAATATTGTATTGGACTAGAATATTTCGAATGAAATGAAAGACTTTTGGAAATATTCCAAGAAAATCAAAGGGATAAATATCCATTGCATGTGATAAAGTTTAAGAGTTATCACATGTTTTAGCATGTGGTGTATTAAGTCCCATTATATGGAATGCACCATACATTACTTTTTTATTTGCCATTTCATTTGTGTTTCTTTAATATGAGGTGATTTTTGACGTAATTAACAATTGATTATTTAGTCAACAATTGGGAATATGAATCTACCTTACAAAAAAATAAATGTCGGCATATCTATACGACGGGAATTAATGACACAAGTTCCGACGCTAAATAATAGCCCGAAAAATATGTCAGCGACATCGTATTATGAAATACTTGTTGTGTTGAAATTTCTTGCTTAAATACGTGAAGATTGCATGGTTGTGGATAAGGTTGCACAAAGCCTTCAACGTTCGAGCTTGCTCCACGATGCTGGGATTGCAACATCTTTGACAAGTTCAGGACAACAATGGTGAGTAATCTGTTTCATGTTTGCTTTCTTCGACGGTAGCTTTCTGTAAATTTTAGGTGTTTGACATGTACTTTCTTCAATGGTCGCTTTCTATAAATTTGAGGTGTGGGAGATGACAGTTGAAAGATATATATACCTTTGTAATTTTTCCTTAACAGGGATTTTCCGAATGGTTGGGCACCAATTCAACACATGATTGTTGACGGTTTGCTGAATTCTGGGTCCAAAGAAGCGAAGTCGCTGGCAAAAGACATTGCTATGAAGTGGATCAAAACCAACTACGTTGCTTTCACCAAAACGCGTAGGATGCACGAGAAGTACGATGTAGATAAATGTGGCGACGCTGGAGGCGGTGGCGAATATGTACCCCAAGTAAGGAGTATATATATCTCAATTTCTTACAAATTTTAATCATAAGCTATGTAGATATTCCTAAACACTCTCCAAGAAATAATTGAACATACTAATAACAAGCTAGGATCTGGAGGCTGCATTCTCTTAGATCTTACTTAACAAAGATGACCTTCTATTATTTTTGTCTTACTACTTGATTTGAATATGCTTCTGATGCAATGCAGACGGGTTTCGGCTGGTCAAATGGGGTTGTATTGGCGTTCTTGGAGGAGTTTGGATGGCCTCGAGATCTGAAGATAGGTTGCCAGTGAGACGTGAAACAAGGCATGCTGGAAATTTTTTGAAGTTCTTGCAACCAAAGGCAACAATTAGAACGAAAAAAAGGAAGTCATAAGCCCATGATCACTCTTCTTTGGGTTGGGGCAATCCCTAACATCTCAGAGTACATACAAAGCAATTTTTTGGTGCGGCACCAAAAAGTGGGGGGAAGGCATTTTGAGGCAGTAGTTTGATTTTATTCCACTGCTATTTTTGGTTGAGGCTCGGTACATGGATAGGGAGACATTGATGGGTTGAAGCTGCTAGATTCATTGATTAGAAGACGCCGTCTTTCGGAACTGGTTCAAAATAAAGTTAACATAATCTGTTAGCCCTAACATTTTCTGGGTGTCTTGCTCAAGTACTTGCGATATGACTAAGAACCGAAATGTATTTAGAGGCACTGTTAATTTTAGTTGGCTTAAAACCAATAATGTTAGGAGGAGTTCTCGATCGTAACGGGCATGTTTTGGTTGATTTTAGTCAAACTTACCGACAAGAATCCCCAAAAAGGAGTTAAATCAAACACATATAAAGGTCTCATCAACTTCGGCCACAGAGGATTCAACCCCAGTTTCTACCTCGACATGCAATTACAATTCAACCTCTAAATCACCGATGAAGCTTTTAATAACCTGCCAGGAATACAAACGGGTCGGTTCCGGGTGATGATCTAAACGGGTTTATAAAGGATAACTTGAGCTTTGAGTGGAGTTATGTGGACTAGGTTTATGTTGAACCGGTTGGCTGGGTGGCTGAACCGGATGGGCTTTTTGCCTGAGGAGGATAACCGGGTGGGTTTTTGCTTTGGAGGTTCATTCACTTGAAGGGAGAGAGCGTCGGACCGGGTTTTGGAACGGCCGGAGTATTGCCTAAGGTGGAGATACATGTCTCGTTTCGAACCGTGGACTTTTTAGAAATTACTATTCAATAAGTTAATAATCTCTAATAATTAGATTTCCGAAGGAACCAACTCTATTCCATCGAGTATATATTCTAGCACTTCAGTTTTTTTTTTTTTTAAAGATAGAAATATATACCATGATCAACTGTAGAGGAACAATCAACATAACAGGAAAACTGACTGGAGGATAGGTCCTATCAGTACAAAACTTAACTGAAAGTAAACAAACCACTATACGAAACTATACGACATATGATTAGAACCACACTAGCACATATCAGGGGACTACGACAATGTCCTGTAGGATAGTAGAACAGTATTGCGGTAGAACCTCACTTGAATTACCCACAAAAGAAGCCAGTGCTGGCGGAAGAGTCAAAATTCTATCCTTCATTCGGGCAATATGTATAGAGTGAAATCTACTACAGCTAGCTAGCAACATATGTGTAAAACTAGCATTTTGTACGTCACATGGAGCCTAACAAGTCATCTGTGTCAGAAAATCAGAATGAGGAAGCAAAAATATAACATGGTAACCAAGCAAGAACAACCTCTCATGAATCAAATGCAAGCAAGAGACAGTTGCATCACACAATTGAGTCCGGGCACCAAACAGTGTCCAACTGGGTTTAAAAGGCCGTGTTTTCATGTTAAGGTTCCCAACTTTGTGCACTTGAAAAGTTACAAACAAAAGTAAAAATACAAACAAGCGCAAGTGCAATATACAATTGCTCAGAAAGATATTAGGAGCATTTTAAAATCGTAGTTTAGATATAACTTGTACTTGATACTAAAACTGAGAAATTGTTAGTTATAAAATGAAAATTTTCGATCAACAAATGTTTACGAGTAAAGTTTATGAATTAATACTTTTAATTATTAAAAATTTCCCATCTCCCAAAATTATTATATAATAATTTCTAAGAGATCGAGTCGGCGACTGTAATCAAAAGCATGAAAGCAAGGATTAACTTTGAAATTGGCGCAAAATGGAAATTTGAACATTGATAAAAAAGAATATCCGGTTCACCTTTCCCCTCATTTTGTTCTTTGCGTTGCTGTAGAAAGATATAAAGAGATTTGTAGCAGGTATTATTAAGCTCATAATGAGATTCATCATGGGATGTGGCGCTGAAGACTTTGAGGAAAAGATTACCTGTTAATCATTGTCTTATGATTTCAGTTCTATTCTAGGAGGGATATCTAGGTGTGTCATAAAATATGTGACGAAGTCTTTTAGCATCGTACCAAAAAAAACTCTAAGATTAATTATTGCCTAATTGTCTACATCCGGGATGAAAGCGAAGGAGACGTTTAAGGAAGGGGGAGAGCTACGCCCGTTACAGAACAATTCTTTCCTTTTACCCAGATGAGTCGGAGTAATAAAATGTGAATGTGGCGCGTATAGCAATTCATGACGTTGAATTTAAATGAAGTTATACAACCTTTCAGCTTAAGCTAGAAATATTCAAGGGAAAATTCATACCACCCACAGGTAAATTAGGACAAAGCTCAACATATTGACCAAACATGTTCCACAATAAGGTTCCTCTAATTGACTTGGATGCTTATTATTCCCTTTTGTTGCATCTGCATGTGATGGAACGGAGAATCCATTGATCAGTCTCATTCATGACCAGGCAGTGGTGGATAGAGTGAAAACTTGCCCCTCCTGCCAGGGTTTTAGACATGCGCCACTTGTTTTTGGTTCTTACAGGGCTACGTCGACCTGAATATGACTCCCAATCCGAACCATCCAATCAAAGCTAAAATGTCACCCCATTCTCATCCAAACTTCCTTTCGGTGCTCCTCGGATGAGAGAAAGAATATCTCAGATGCGATCATGTTAGGAGCAACCCGATACACGAGGGTCCCGTCACTGCACGAGGGTCACGCTAAAAAGCGCCAAAACTATCGGTATAGTTGAGGTGACGATCAAGAGTGGGTGTGAATCATGCCTTGATTTGGTGATTAGGGTGTCATTAGGCAATGTGATTTCCAAAATGAAAATTAGGTTTTTGATGGTGACATGAGTCTTTAATTAGCTCCAGAGCCAGTGGAGTGAGTGAGTTAGTTGATAGGAGAAAAGGTTATTTTTTAGATCATCATGGGATTGGACATAAGCTTGATCTTAAACTCGGAGATACTATAGCTTTGTGATGCATGGGATTACACAATCAAGATCCACCATATAATTTAAGGTCTAATTAGTTGGTGGTGGTGATGGTAATGGTGGGTCAATGATATTTTGATAGATCCTTTGATGATAGAGAAACCATAACATAACCAAAAAGCAAAATAAGCTTCCTTACTCATAATACAAATAATGTGAGCAAAGGGCCAAAACTTTGGACTATAAAACAATAGCCAAGGCACACACTCAATTGCGCGTTGCGATATCATAAAGCCAGTAGGCATGAATTCTTGTTCCTAGCTCTAATATAATCACCTACTCTGAAACTTATCGCACTTAAATTTTACAGCAACGCTATAAACGAGAGTATTTAATTTTAAGTCAAGAATGCAAATTTGACAACCGTAAGACAAATTGACAAACACATTGACAAACAAAAGTAGTACAGCCATGAGCCATGACTAGTCAAATTAAAGGTTCCCCCATAAACTAATGAGGTGGAGAGATGATTAGTCTCACCGAACCAAGATTTAATTAGACTCAGTCGATTTGAAACCCAATATCCTAATTCCTAGGAGGGGGACCCTGCAGATTCGAGGCTCCCACAAAAAAGAGTGGCAATCATTGAGCAAGGGCAGTAATCAATGACTCTATTTGTGTATGAGTTTCATTTTAAAGAATGGGGGGTTTGAGTTGGATTGGGAGTTGGGTTAGTGGGAAGACATGACCAGATGCGCAATCTTTGCATATTAGTTTAGTTTTAGCGGTGATTCGCACTTCTCAATAGCACCTGCATAGTCAAATGGAGTTGGCTTGCTTGCAAAACGTTTAGTTGGGGGAGAGAACAGAAGAGAAAGTGGTTTGAATAAGATAACAATGGCTGACCACTAGAAAATCTAGGGTCTGATCAAGTGGTTCTGTATCCAAATCCGAGACAAATCTTAATGCAAACAACTTTCTGCCAATAAAGTCTTGTTTAGCATCTCCGGTGTAATTTCCTAAGCTTTACTTCACATATGAACTGATATTATTCTCATTTGTTAACAATGATGCAATCTTAGCAGTATCCTTAATAGCTCTGACAGCATGGTTGCTAATTTGTAAAAGTTTTTCACGTTTAATTTTGATCTTAAAGTTTCTACTACTTGTAGTAAGTTTATTCATTCTGGCGTAAAATTACGATCACCTTTCAAATAAATGGCGTTTAGACAAAATGAATTGATTTCTTAGCAGCGAATGATAGAGTACCTCAACATTGCATATGTATGAAGTGTTTTAGGGGCCGCGACATGCATGCCAGCATCCAACCAACCTTCGCCTATGGCACCGAGTGAAACTCCTCATGTCCGTTGTCTCACTTGTTGGAGGGCTTTGTGCTATTATACGGTGCGAGAGTAATTGCACGATGCTAGCAACAATTGCTTATCTGGTAGATTTCATGGTGCTGAATCTTCATTCACTCGGAATCTAAAAGTTTCATGACACATTGTGAAACGTGTCATTCTTTCCTTATTTTCTAAAAGAACAGCGAGGAAAGTAATAGACTTTTACTTACCATAGAGTCGACCCTCTTATGATTTTGAAAATTTATTAATTTCATAGAAGAGGTAATCTATTAAGTTACACATGGACTTTTGTCCGTCAAAACATTTTCTTCCATAAGTAAGGTCGATCACCTACACAATTTCCTAATACTAGTGTCACGAAGTACATAATAAATTTTATTTAAGATACTTAAAGTTCTTGATATCCTTGTGACTTAATGCACGCTGGAATTCTTGCACTTGCTTATATCTTGGTTTTCCTCGTAACTTTATCTTCTTCACAAAGTAGGGGACCTTAACGCGAAAACAAGGACTTTTACGAATAACAATATATGAGAAATTAGTATTAGTTATGAGGTATCCGAATAGAGTAAGTATAAATTAAAAATTAGTATTAGTTATGAAGTATCCGAATAAAGTAAGTATAAATTACTGAAAAAATTAACTTGTTAAACATTAATTATTAAAGCGCAAACGTAGGTATTATAAGAAAATGAAAAAAGCTCAATCAATTAAGAAACTTGAGTTCAAGACTGTGAAGCAAAGGTGTCTTTAGGAAAACCCAAGCATAGAAAGATACAAAAACTATAAATAAAGAAAAGCTTATTAAAAGCTGTGGCAATAACCACGGGGACAAGAAGAAACACTTTCTCCCTTCTGGCGTTAGTGGAAGGCAAAACAATCTGTAGAAGAACAGAGAAACCACTGAATTTGATGGACCTGATCAGAGCCTTTCTGAGAATCCCTTTTCTCTTTTAATCTTTCAGTAATCAGGGCACTCTGAACAGGGTAAAAAGGAATCCACAGAGAAGAAAGAAAAAGAACTTTGTTGTTGTATATCCGAGCCTCAGGGTCTCAAGGTACTTCATGGAGGATTCCTCTGGCTGGAATCCATGTTTAGGTCAAAATCTTCTCCATGTGCTTCTAATAAACAAACTTATGGGGCTCAATACATACATAATAGTCAAAGAAGTGGAATAAGAAAGGGAAAAATGCACCTCGAGGGCACCTTAAGGGTTTGAAAAACCACAAAAGGTACAAAATTAAGGCAACCTACGAAGCTCGTTAAGAAATGGAGAATAGTCAAAGAAGAAAAATAAGAAATCAATAATGCACCTTAAGGCCCCTTAGTTCCCCTAAGGATTTTAAAGAACAAAAAAAAAAAACATATATAGTTAAGGCAACGTACGAAGCTCGTTAAGAAACGGAGAAGAGAAATGATGTACGTTTAAATAATTGCACTTTTCGCTGCAAAAGGTTTTTTTGTACTTTGAACTTCGACGATACCATTTATCTTCATTATATCTAAAAGTAATAACGAAGTAGTTGATACGAAAACCTCGTTAGGGGTTCAGCTGCACCCAAACAGTTAATTCTACAGAGATTTGTAGAACTTGTCATCTCCACATGCACATTTAAGCTACTAACCGCGTAGAATCCTAATTTAACACCGTATTTTAGAGGACTATATAATATGTTACCTCTGTACCGACTTCTCTCGGCATTTTTCTTTTTTTTCCCTTTACGAACATACGATAAACATTCCATAAAGCCTTTTGAGCAAATAAAAGGAACACCCTGCTCACCTAGATCTCTTAGCTTTATCTTCGTGAGGGGCCATGGTGTAACACAGTGTCAGTGTCACGAGTATAGGGTGACCAAAATCAACACCTCCCCTCATAAAAGAAACACCCACACAAAGTGCACTCTGTGGATGAAGGAATATGATGTGAGACGGTCCCAGCAAGATGGCACGGGAGCTGAACAAGTGCTCCATAAAGCTGAAATTTCGCGACTTCTTTTGCTTTATCAATCTTTAATTTTCTAACGGGAAAAGGCCAAGCCCGAGTGACATAACGCCCATGCCAAACCTGCCTTTAACTAATCTTACATATTAGCTTTATCATTACAAGGTGTCACACTAAATTTGGACAGTACCAAGGTTACTAGATTACAACTCCGTTGTCGTGTGGTTAGATTGAGATTGTGAGATTAATGATTGAATGTTGATGAGAACAAGTACACAGACAAATGATGGTTGGAGTAATATTCCAAGTGTATATTTGGTATGAATGATTCCCCACTTTCTCCTTTATTACTTAGCCTCGAGGATAAGAGGTTGATTGGGTGATCAAAGATGTTTAGTCCCTTAATTTATTACCAAAAATTAAACTTTCTAAATGCACAGAAAGATAAATTTAATTCACTAAAGGGTATTAAAAAGCGACCTTAAATGCTGGGCGACAAAAGTGGAATGGTTTCAAAAGTGAAGTGTATGCGATTATCTGTAAACTTAAACAGTTCTATCGGTTGTCAGATATAATACATGATCAAAAGTCGAATTCTTATACCGTTAAATCATATCATACTATCCAAACTCGCTCATATTTCTTCATTTAGGAACTCTTCTAAGATAGATGCATGATATAACAAGTTATACGTGATCACATTTAGTTTAACGTTTGAGATTCAGTTTAATAAAACAAAACACGTAATGCTCAAACTATTTCAAGGATGGCCTAACCTATAAAAGAAGGCACCCCAGACAATTGAAATCTGAACCAGTAGGATAAATTACCGAGCCTAAGCAATCCTCATCTCTCGGTCATTAACAACCATGACTGCAGCTCAGCTCTGATTTTTCTAAATAAAAATGGAAGTTGCTGATTAACAGTAGTAATCTAGTTCCAAGTGGAATGGTGGCCGGTTTGACATTTTGAACACGAACGGGGGGAGAATGATTGACCAGTAACTCTGCAATTTTGCATTGATTATCCCGAGGAGATGGAGGAGGAAGTGACACATTCGAGGCCGTAGAATTGACCCATCTCTGCTAATTCCAACCCTCACGTGCCCCCCCGATACCCTTTTGACAACGCCATTAACTATCTTCTCGACCACCGTGCCTCTCCCCTTGTGTTTCTTAATTGCACTTTAACTAATCGCCCACCGCTGATCCCCTCGACTAATGCCTTGCACTTGTGTCATCTCGCGTCATATTTCTTTCTCTAGTGTTAATTTATTTTTACTTACACAACAATTGGCGCTCAAGAGTTAAATATAAACACGAATACTTTTGTATTACGGTTATGTATTACAGTTATTTTTATATATTAACATCTGATGATGCTATTTATGTATACTATTATGACATAAGTTTAAGCATTATTGTAGAGATAGATCTGGACTAAAAAGATTGACTTGTAATTATAGAAAACCAAATTCATTATGGCCTAAGGTTTTTTTAAGGACGTGGGTAATTCGGTCAAATGTTTCTAAATAGTTAAGCTCCAAGTTATATTAAGGCCCTGTTTGACATAAAAAAAAAATCAGTTTTTTTTTTTTCACTTTTGTAAACTGGAAAAATTAAGAGCGTTTGGCGGACAATTTTCATTTTTTTTTCTTCCGTCGGTCGGCGGGCGGCACCCACCGCCACCACAAAGCACCACCAAAGAAAAAAATTCAAAATAAAAACTGGGTTATCAAACACCCACCAGTTTTTGTAAAAAAAAAATTTAACTGGTTTTGATTTTTTTTTTTTTGAAAGCAGAAAACTAAAACTGAAAGTATTGTCAAACGGAGCCTAAGTTTTTTTAGTTAGAGGTCATGTTTTGGTTACCTTGCGAAGGTCCAAATTTATACAACCATAATCTAAAGTTTCTTCTACAATCATGGTAATCAAATCTTATAACAAAGAAACATATTACAAAAATAGAAAATAGAAATGGCAAAAACCCACGATATAGGTATGATCCTCCTTTCTCTTTTTGACGTTCATACTACTTTAAAAAGTTAGTTACTCAATTAATGTCAGCTCTTTAAATATATCTCTTCACACTAAGCGTAATAATATACAAAAAATAATTGAATCCTTTGTAATGAAGAATTATATGGCAAAAATAAGTAGACACGGTGAAAAACCACAATAAAGATATCATCCTCATTTCTCTTTTATATGTTCACACTATTTTGAAAAAGTTAGTCGCTCATTAATGTTAGCTTTTCGAATATAATTCTTTCCGTTAAACATCATAACATACAAGAAAATAATTTAGACGGACTTTAATAGAGTAAACTTTTCAAAACAGTGAATCGAGTCAAAGAAGACGATTTTTAAATTGTGTACTTAGTAGTATCTTAAAAATAAAACATCATTGACTACTTTGAATTCTACAAAATTAAGCATGCATGCATTTGGACTTTAAAGTCATGCAAAGATTGAGCATTAATTATTCTTATAAATTTCTTGCTTAAAAGTAACTCAATTTCCTTATCTAAGAGAGGTAATCATGCAAAGCTTAATCCCAATCAATCGCTGACAAAGAAGTAATCCTCCTCCCCCCTCCTTTATCTTAATCAAATCCCAACGAACCAAACGCCATTATAAAAGCTTCTACCTCCCTCTGTTCCTTTTCCGTTACCTCCTAACCAGACCACCACCAATCCCTCTGCCCAAACCCCCTCCCGTCTCTCTCTCCTCTGTCTCTCTTTTCTCTAAGTCAATGCACAGCGTACATACTTCCTGCAAAACCTGACAAAAGTCACGCCTAGTACTTGTCTCGCCTCTCCTAGTCTCTGCTATTTGGCTATACTCTACGTACTTTCCATCTCCATCAAGCAGTACCCATCTACCCACTAAGCCAAGAAAGTTGCAGAAGATGCTGGAAACGGTGAAGTACCTGATGGGCTCCGTCGGCCCCAGTGGGTACGGCTCGAAATCCACGGCCGAGCAAGTCACCCAGAACTGCTCCGATCTGAGCTCCGTTACAGCCATCATCACTGGTAAATTGAGTCCCGCATGCACGTGCAATCACGACCCAGTACTTTTCGTCTGACTGTTTTTTTTTGGTTTGGTGCGGTTTAATTTTTTTTGACTAGGTGCTACTTCTGGAATCGGAGCCGAGACGGCTCGCGTTCTGGCGAAGCGCGGCGCGAGGCTGGTCCTGCCGGCTCGGAACCTGAAAGCTGCCGAGGAAACGAGGAGCCGTATCGTGTCGGAGTTTCCGGATTCCGATATCCTCGTGATGGCTCTCGATCTCAGCTCCCTCAGTTCCGTTCGGAGCTTCGTCGCTGATTTCGAGTCTCTCAAATTGCCTCTTAATCTACTCATGTAAATTCCCGTAATCTGCTGCGTGCGTAGATAAACATTAGTTTGTCGCTAAAAGGGTCAAAAGTTGTCGCTAATGTCCGGATTAGCGCCATGTATCACCTTTTTTCTGAAACCGTTTCTCTCAATTTGCTCAGAAACAACGCCGGTAAGTTCACGCACGATCACGCCATCTCCGAAGATGGAATCGAGATGACCTTTGCTACTAATTACTTAGGTAAATGTCCCTTTTTTGGCTTTCACACATATTAATGCAATCATTCACGACCAATTTATTCAATTTTTTTTTGGTTTTGGAAACACTAGGTCATTTTCTGCTGACGAAACTTTTGCTGAAGAAGATGATGGAAACGGCAACGGTAACCGGTACGCAAGGACGAATAGTGAACGTGACGTCGAGCATCCACGGCTGGTTTTCCGGCGACGGCATTGAGTATCTCGGGCAGATAACTCGGAACAAATGGTGAGTGTACGTGTACTGAAAAAGTGTAACTCGGCACTGGGTCGGTAAAATCTTAAACACTGATTCGAAATAAATGAGATGAGGGAGGGCTTTGACTTTATGCTGAAAAATGGAAGTTTTGTCGTCTCCGTCTTTCTACAGCCATTACGACGCGACACGTGCGTACGCTCTCTCAAAGCTCGCTAACGTTCTGCACACCAAGGAACTGGCTCGGAGACTGAAGGTATCAGATCCCAGTATTCTATTAGAACGCCATGAAAGTACAGTGAAATCTGTTGCTTTGGGTGATTTAATCAGAACTCTGTGCGTTTTTTATGATCCAGGAAATGAAGGCAAACGTGACTGTGAACTGCGTTCATCCTGGGATTGTGAGGACTAGGCTCACTAGAGAACGTGAAGGCCTCGTTACAGGTCACTACGATTGACCATAACTGAGTTCTAACGCGCATATATAGATTATTCTCTCTCCGCACTTGCACACACGCCAGCAAAATCAATTGATCGATCGATTGCCCATTTGTCCGTTTGCCCGTTTGAGGTTGTACAGACCACACTACATTTAAAAATTCTTCATGTGTTGGAGACTTGCATGTACATGCAAATAGTGCTTATTTTGAATTCTCAACTGAGCTGTAAAATATGCAGATCTGGTATTCTTTCTGAGTTCGAAGCTCTTGAAGACGATTCCTCAGGTAAAATTCGGTTTCATCAAGTCTCACTCTGAATGATCTCTGCATGTATACGCATTTTTTATAACTGAAAATGTTAACTAGGCTGCTGCAACAACTTGCTACGTTGCATCCCATCCGAAGGTGGCAAACGTGAGCGGAAAATACTTCTCGGACTGCAACGAAGCATCCACGTCGAAGCTAGGGTCCAACACAACCGAGGCTGCGCGGTTATGGTCCGTCTCGGAAACCATGGTTTCAAATGATTCAAAGGCAGCTTCTGATCTACAAGGGCTCGATGGCCTGGATTGACAGAACACCCAGTACAGAAAACAGTAAAGGACAGGCAAATACTAGGAAATATGTATTAGGACAAAGCAAGCTTTTGGATAGTTTAATTTAGGAAAGTTCGTCTTGTTGAAGTAAGTCTCCATGATGAAGAGAGGTAGAGGGAAGTAATGTACTATAAGGTTGTATAGTACTGTGGTGTATACATATATTAGGGATTCTGGTGAGTATATTCCGCCATTGTAGCTATAGAAAACACGAGTCTGTATTATTGTGGTTGCTATAAAATATGCATGGCTTTCTTAGTTCGTGCACTGTTAGGTGCTTCCGACTAATATAATGTTGGGTTGGCTGTACTGGACTGCTAATAGTTAGATTAATCTCCAACTTATGAAATACGTACTTAACTAGATAGAGTATCGCTGGTATTATGTTATCAAAGATCTGTGTGAGTTGCCAGGCTTACCATCTTGTAATACAAATACGATGTTACTGCTGAACATCTCAAAATAACTGTTATTTCCACTCATGAAATTGTGCTTTACGATCGATCGAGGGGCGTAAATATATCCTCCATTGGGAATATTGTAACTGATGCATGACGTTTTTTGAGGGATTTTGCAGTATTGTTTTGCGTTGGTTCGGTGAACCGGAAATAGGGTGGCTCGTGAGCTACATAGGAATGCCATGTTCATTGACGATTTAATAGTTGGTTGGAAGTGGCTCTGCATTTCTTGATGCCTCTCGACTCTCGTCCTGAACGATGTACTGCAAATTTAGACAAATAAATTGTTATGTCCATCTTTAAAAAAAAAAAAAAGTTGTAGCGTGTTCAATATATATGTGTTCAAATTCCTTTTTGAAGGAATTATCAAATTATCATCAACATGGATTTGGCTCATTATACCATGTGGCTATGGAAATTCTGGGGAGTATCTTTGGGTAGTCTGGGACCTACTACTAACGTGCTCCAAGCGAGGTCAAATTGGCGTTTGGGGAACTAATATCCCGGATAACTTTCTCATTTTCATGCGTATCCTTCTCGGTGTTGCCAAATATTACACCCATATTTCGTCGCAAACAATTTAATTTACCATGAACATACTCCTAATCTTACCAGTTACCATCTAATTATCATATTTGTTTTCGGAAAATGACTTAGCAACAAACCATGTTGGTGTCTGAGAGCAGTGTTAAAAGTTATCATGTGTCTCTATTTTATTCTTTGATTAAAAACTTAAATCATATACTTAAAAGTATTATTTTGACCCCTTACACCGTCACTGCCACAGATTACTACAACAGCCCGGCCACCATCACTACCATCGTCGCCTGCATCACACACCACCACCGCAACCGACCACCAAACATCACAAGTATCACGACCTTCACTAGTAAACCTACCACTATCACCTTCACCACACGAACGGCGATCGCCACCGCTTGCAACCCACAGCCCTCACGTCTTTCTGCATGCAACAACATACACGGCCACCACCATCGCACCACGTACCGCATGCACCCACACACTCGCGCTACTACGTACAAGCGTGTGAGCTCGCAAACACGCACGCGAGCATTGCCACCCAAATCTATGACGGCCATCGCGACGAATCTCGCAACATGCCTTGTTGTTGCCCACTCGTCAGATCTGCACTGCTACCCATCGTCTTCTCCATCTCCAGCCGCATCTCTCCTATTCGGGTGGCGACAAAAGTAAAGGGGCAGATTGCAAATGGACGACATGTATTCTCCGGTGGAGAGGAGCAGATTCCGCGAAAGTTGATGCCAGAATGTGGCGGGGCGTTGGTGGCGGTGTTGATGAGAATTGGGGGGTGCAACCTTAAATTTAAAGCTAAGGGTCTGTGATATAAATGTCTCCTTTAAAAGTGATATGTGAAATGGACACATGACACTTGTTTATTAGGTCATTTTTTTTGCCTTCGGACAACATTTTTTGTTGCCAAAGTTTTTTCCTACTTCTGAAAAGAAAACTCTTTTACCATTGTTCAACATTTTCCTGTCGTCTTCTGATATAATGTAGATAATATTTTCGAATAGTATAAAGCAAAAGACCATATAAGTCAACTATGCTAGTCATGATACGTTTCGATCTAGCAAGATATGCAGCATAGCTATAAGGCCTGCGTTGCTATGATATCATAGCATTTAACCATGCTCAACGTCGTCCGGTTTTTCAATCGAGGAGCGCGTCGAAAAACATTTTTCTAAAAATTGCTATGTGCTAACAGGCACCACGTCAGTGAGAAAGAACATAGCAGCAACGAGTGGCAATCAAGGGATTACATTCTCCTTGTAGATAAAGATTGAATCAAAGTAAGAGAAGGGCCCTTTCTAGTGCGCGACTCCTTTTTATGTTTCTGAAGCATTGAGTGCAGGACATGGAGGACCATGTTACCACCCTGAGGGCCAACAAGTTTGACAAGCACTCAGTCTTGACATGAAAATTACAGTTCTAGCTAGGAGGTATGAAAGGAGTCAAAGGACTGTAGTTGATGTTCATCCTGTTGCCCATGCATTATCTTCTGCTGCATTATGGTCGTTCCACCACCATCTCTTGTCTGCAATGGATAACAATTTCAGATGTCTAAACTCATGATGCATGGTAATATTCCATGATAATTGTATATATGTAAAATGATTAATTTATAGAGATGAAACTTGTCGAAATCATAAGCAAGCAGTCGTAATCATGCTAGACTAAGATATACATGTAACTACGAGAAAAGACTTATAAACTTAGAAAAGGTCTTCTACTATTTCATCTACGGTATAGTGCTAAGTCTAATCGGGACACGTATGTCAAGTATTACCATCCCATAATTAATGTCAAACAGGCTCTTAGATGTTAATACTCAGGGACGTAACTAACATAACTTGATTATAAGGGTTAACTACACCCAAGTCCTTCACTGTAGGGTAAAATTACACGTATGTTTATTAGTTTAGCAGTGATGTTCCTTAACTAAACAGAATCATGTAGTACATAACAATTTTAACAAAATGACTACATTGCTCATGCCTTGGAAGGTAATTATTGAAATGCCTCTAATCTTTCTCTTCGAGAACCAACCACCACAGGCGCCCCCATCCAAGACTGTCGCCTTCACATCACAGGCCAACCACTACGTTCAAACTGTGGAACAACCACCAACGCCACATCCGCCCAACATCGCACGTCATTATAACTACCACATCACCATAAATAGCACCCATCATCCCCCACCATAGCTGCATCGCAACCCACCAACGCCACATACCACAGTGACCATCGCCACACCCCAAAGCTATCCAAACCACCGTTGTTGCCTTCATCACCTCCACCGTCCTCCCTCTCAGATCCCTCATTCTCTCTTCCTTGACTGTCTAAATCTACCCACCAGCAGACCCACAAAAACCATCAAGCCCATAATCAGCATTGTTAAACCACCATCAACGTAAATCACACCCACCACCATCGACCAGACCCGCCACAATCACCCAAACCCAAATCACTACCATACACTGCCACCGCAACCGCCTTTCTATCTTCTCTCACTCATTGAATCGCTCGCCACCACCACCATCCACCGGCAACAGCCACAACTACTACCACATAGGAAATAAGGAAAGAGAAAAACAAACCCTAACTCTAACTTTTAGAACCCCAAGGGGGTGGTGAAGTGGCAAAGGGCCTTGAGATATGACCTCGAGGTCCCGAGTTCGAATTCTCATACCGATGGGCCATATAAATTGCAGTTCTGACTATTTTTTTTTTGGGCTTTTGGGTTTATCTTTCCCTAATTTGAAAATAAGGAGAGAATAGAGAAAGACAAACCCTAATTTGGAGATTACGGTCCAAACTATATCATATATAATGTATATATTATTAGGGGTGATATTAATATTAAAAAATTACGTATTGGTGACATTAGCAAGAAAACATAATTTTTTTTAAAAAAATAATGACAAATGGAACAGTTGACACAAATTTCATATATTTGGTCACGTACTATTACATTTTTAAACTTAATATTCTTGATTATAATCTTATCCTAACCTCAGAAACATTAATCGTTACAATAACTCACGTGAATGCCAGAGGTGACGATTTTCTTCTCCTGAATAAGTGAAGCAGCTACAAGGGAACACACACTGCTCCTCAAAAGGAAAAAAAAAATTGGCTGCTACTTCGGTTGGAGGAATCTTCCTCCTACCCCTTATATAACGGCAATCAATCGTCTCTAAATATTTTTAGTGACTTTTATTTAATGACGCTAAAAAAATGCTGTTAATAATTGTCGCTGATAGTATTAGAAGAAAAGTCATTAGAAATATTTAACGACTGTTATTGTCACTATACACGGGGTTGTAGGAAGATTCCTACGACCCGGGTAGTTGGCAAACTTTGTTCTCCTCAAAATGGGCTTAAAAGGTTTTAAAGCCCGAAGTTTCGAGTCTAAAACATGGACCGGTTCTTACCAGGTTTAGACTCTTCGAATTCGGCTCTCGGCCTTTGTTTGGTAGTCCACTAGTTCCTCCTCTCCAACGGTCCAACCACTCCCAAAACCCTTACCCGCCCCAAAACCCTCAAAGCAGCTCTCCCAGCGCCAAAGTCCAACCGGAAATGGCGTCCCTTGTATCGGAAACTGTCCCCAAGTTCACCGCCGAGACCCTCCGCGCCGCCGCCAAGCAATCCCAAGGATGTCTCGTCGTCCCCGTCCGCCTCCGTCGAGCCATCAAGCAATACATCCGAGGTACACAAACAACACACACTAATTGACGATGTCCACATTTGAATCCCTAATCAAAATAATTACACGCGCTCGCACATCAAACACGTTGTACAATTTCCACATTTTAGGCCGTAATTAACATAAGTTTGTGCGCGCACACGCACAAAGTCGCATTTGTTTGCATCTAGTTCTTGATTGAATTAAGTATCTGCAGAGCAAGAGCAACCATACATGAAGAGGAAGGTACTGTGCTTATCGGAATCGTTCAACAACATAAAGGACATGAATCTCCAGCTGACCACCTCAACTTCGAAGGAGCTGGTTGAAGATCCTCTGAAGTCGATGGAACGGTCGAAGCGATGGAAGGTCAAGAGCGCTTACGGGGACACAGGTCTCAAGTACAGAGACGATCAAACTGTTGCCTATGTCGCTTCTCGAATGCCCGCCGTCTTCTCAGCATGCCATAGAGTTCTCAGCGAGGTAATACCTTTGGTCGTTTATGTGTGTGTAGTCATTTTGATCAGGGCTTCAAAGGTGGAGTGCTTTTGGTATGTGTAGTCATTTTAATTGGGGCTTATGGAAACTGTCCGCTGGTGTTTTTGATATGTGTGTATGCGTGTGTGTAAGCATTTTGATTAGTTTTCATATGTCTAGACTGTCAAGTTGCATTTTTGCTGGGTGGTGTGTGTGTGTGTGTGTTATGAAATCATTTTAGTTAGGGATTTCATCGTGGAGACTAAATTTGTGTTATGCATGTCTGTATCAGTGTGTGTGGGTCTGTGGATGGGAGATCATTTGATTTAGGGCTTTAACCGGTGGAGACTGCCAATCACGTGGGTGTGATCATTTGATAAGGGCTTCAGATGGTGGAGACTACCACTTTGCATGCCTGTTTGACTAATCAATTGATTAGGGCTTGAAAGTGGTGAATTTGGGTATTGTTTTAGGTTAGAAGAAGGTTACCTGGATTTTCGCCAGCTAAAGTGTTGGATTTTGGTTCTGGAACTGGTTCGGCTATGTGGTAAGAAGCAAAATTTAGTTCTTCTCTCTATGGTTACTTTGCTGGGTAGAGATATGCATATCTGTTGTTTTGTGATAGTATTTTAACGTAATGCTACAGGGCATTGCGCGAAGTGTGGCCCAGATCTTTGGCAAGAGTTAATTTAGTAGAGCCATCTCAATCTATGCAACGTGCTGGGCAGAGCCTTATAAAAGGTAACCAATTCGATGCACTGCCATTTTCTTTAGGATAAGCAAGTAATTGACATTGAAAGGAGTCTTATCAGTTGAAGATTTTACTAAAACAGCTGCGCAAGGAAGGAGGTTTTGTTCTTTTCTCTTCTTTGGGTTGGGGGGTGGGGTGTGATCCAATATCTACGCAAGCTAAATATGAAAGCAGTGAGAAAGATTGACCTCATTACAGCACAAAGACCAACGCATTTATAGTATCTAGACACACATTCCTGAACATCAGAAGTTAACGATGACCAAATGGTCGAACCCTAGAAACTGCTGCTTATGCTGTTAAAAATATAGTAACAGTGCGTGATCTCAATTATTTTTTAGTGACTTACTGGCTGCCAAGTGTGTTTAATATGAGGAGTAGATGCTTAGTTATTGAATATGAAGAGTGCAAGTTATTACAAGTTCAGATCTTACCTCACATGCATCTATTCTTGTATTTGGTTTTACCTGAAAAATCCTGTGCCAACTTAATAGTTGTACCGTGGTTATATAACAGCGTTTGTTATCTGTTTATGTTGTTAATTGAGGCTATCAAATAATTGTTGTGCCTTTCCAAAAAAGTCAAACATAAGCTAATGTATACTTCTCCTATTGCTGTATTCATTAAGAAATTTTCTTTCTTTAAAATTTGGGTTGCGAACTTTATGGTCTACAATATCGTTTGGACTGTGATAGGCAACCAAATATGGTTGGTAAGCCGCTACTAAGTAGTTTCTAGCACTGTGCTTTAATATTACGTCCTCTTATTAACTTACTTTTTAAGTCATTAAATGATTTCTCATCTTTCACACCCAATCTTTCCTTGTTTTTCCTTTCCTTATATATATATTTTCCTTATCTCAATCAGGGAGAGGAGAGATGCTCGATGATTGAACATTCTGTAATACACTCTACATATATGTTCTAGTTGTTTATAGCTACATATGTTATTCCATGATACATTTTACGTATGTGTCATAGTTGTGTATGGCTATATATGTTATTCTTATTGGAAAATATCAATCAATTTGCTATCGTTATTGTAGATCTAAAGAATTTGCCACTCATACAAAGTTATAATAGCCTTCAAGCACTAACTCAGAACATCAAAAAGTCCGACAGAGAGCACGACCTAGTAATTGCTGTAAGCTTCGCTTTTCTTATTCTTTTTTTTGGCAATGATTTCTTTGTAGTGCCTAGCATAAGTGTAAGTAACAATAATACTTCATCTTTGTTGCTATTGTATATAGTCGTATGTGCTTGGAGAGATACCATCACTGAAAGACAGAACTACTATTGTACGCCAGCTTTGGGATCTTACGCGAGATGTTCTGGTAAATTCTATGGGAAAAGCATATTGCCTATTTGTTGCTATGAGATTTTGCAGTTTTAGTTCTTCATTTAGATATACAACTGAATTATGATGCATTGACAACCGGGAGCTTGCTCACCAAAATCAGCCGTCTTTCTAGTCTTGATTACCTATATCCCTTTAGAGGTGTTATTCGTCTGCATTAAGACCTTGGAAGCATTTGCTTGGTTGTGTGTTGTGATTGCTATTGTGTATTGGTTTGAGACACTAAGGAAGTTCAAAGCGATGAAATTAAATAGTTGCTAGAGGTGTTCAAATTGTGGAAGGCAACACTAAACGTATTTAGGATCTCATTTTTAGCTAGACATTAAAATCCACGATGAGATGCGTGCTCTACTCATCAGAAAAAGAAAAGGAAAGCAAGAAGTAATTAATGCTTTTAAGTAGATAAATTGGTATGCTAGGATAACATGCTAAGAGAATGATCGTCGGATTCTCCAACCTATCAAAGGGGGACGTAATTGGCAAGTTTCTATTCAGCTCAGTACTCTATTTGACCTTTAATTAATTATTGTTGGTTTTTTATCAATGAATAAGGGTGAAATACGGAAACATAACATCTTTGTACTCTTGGGTTTTTAAAATAGAAACTGATAGAGGAAGGGGAATGAGGAAGGCTAACTCTCGGTTATATTCAAATTTAGGAAAGTACAATGATTTCATTGTGGACCATGACAATCGCATACAGAAACCTTCCAAGTTTTTCGTAAGATTTAGCTTTGGCGTAGTTATTCAACTCTAAATTAGACTTTCATATATAGCACATGCAATATCTCTCGTTGTGTGGCTGTTTGTGTGTTTTGAATATTCTGTTAATGGTTTCCAAATCTATATGTGGAGCAGGTTTTGGTTGAACCTGGAACACCACATGGATCTAGTATTATCTCTCAAATGCGGTCTCACATTCTATGGATGGAGAAAAGGGTACGATAATAACTTGGACATATTAGGTTAGGATGTTATATAGATGCCGTCTTCATCACAATAATTGCATTACATCCTCAACTCATAAATGGCTTGGTTATGATGACTTCGTAGAAATGTCGCAAATCAAAAGGTGCTTTTGCTGAAGCTTCTAAGGAGTTGGTGGCTCTCAAAAGCAAAATAGGTGCTTTTATAGTTGCTCCAGTGAGTTTGATGGTTTCACTTTAACTGATTTACTTCCTCTGAGATTATCAATTATCTTCCTCTGAGATTATCATTTGTATTGTTTATTGATACGTGATATCATCTCATTGCGTAGCTGTCTTTTTCTCTTTATGTTGTTATTGCAGTGTCCTCATGACGGAGCTTGTCCACTGGATAATACTGGTAAATATTGCCATTTTGTGCAGCGCTTGGAGAGGACAGCATCACAGCGTGTATACAAGGTTTATTTTTCAAACCTTGCACTGCCATTATAAGTTTGTTCCAAAATCAGGATCTCCTTTTTTTGTTGCTAAATTGTTTGTATTTGACTGCTCATTTCACACGTTGAAGCTTTGGGTGTCTTGGTATCATGTATTTAATTGTGCAGTATCCACTTTTTATGTTATCTCCTCTGGTGAGAGGTACATACGTAAAAGTTGGAAAGCATTTAATATGGAGGAATTGGAAAAACAGCAAAAAGAAGACATAGATCTGGCCCAAACCTGGTTTAAAGCAATTTTTTGCTGTTTATCATGTAATTTACAATTTTATTGTTTTCTCATTAGAGCATTTTAGACGTATATAATTGGTCATTTAAGTACGATTACTTAATTGAGAATGTGTTAACACTCTGTATTTTCCTTAGGTGATTTCCTCCCCATCCTTGCTGCATCAATTTGGATATCGAGTTGATGCAACGGGAATGGGGAAGGGATTCACGCTAGAAATTTGGGGGAGGAACTCACCCTAAGAAATACGTTCAGCATTACACGGGTTCATATAGAAGAAGCTAAAAACGCTTGTGGCGACTTAAGTACGCCTAGTTCTTGAAAGCTTTAATGCAAATGATAAAATCCTAAGTTACATCAAAAAAATCTATTTTACACATAAAAATATGAATACGTAATAAGAGATAGTTTATTTAGTAATTGCTTCTTCCATTTATTCCCTCTGCATCATTGTGACATGTAAATACAACAGCTTTTTATTTCCATGACATTCTTTCTTTGCTTTGTAGCGCTCCAAGGGCGAGCCTCTACGTGGCTTTGAAGATGAAAAATTTTGCTATGTTGTTTTCAGACGCGGGCAACGACCAAGGCAAGTTTGTTAGAGTTTATATTAGACATGCATAAATTTGTATTTTTTACGACAATTCCATCATTGATATCTGTTGAATGACTGAACGTTTGGAGTCTTGGACAATTGCTTGCATGGACAGCTCTGCTCCAACTTACTATTACATCATTCTTTGGTCTAAATGACACTAAGCATTCTTAAATTTAATGGCATCCTGTTTAAAGTACATGCCATGGCTAATATGCTTTTGGGTGTTTATATGTATGATAAAGGGAAGGTTATTGCATTTTCTGTTGTTTAACTTGATTGAACCCCAAAACATCAAGGATACTCTGCTCTAGATGTATTATCATTTTTCCGGGCTAATGCCAAAACTGTATCCTAAAGTATCACCCCAGTACAGCTTAAGTACCCAACGTTTCAAATGTGCTAAAGAAGTACCTAAGTTTCAAAAAATGAGCCAATTTAGTCCGACATCTAACATATCACGAATGCCGTTAAAAAGTCCAAGGGTAGGACTGTCATTACAAAAAATTGCGATAAAGTCTGTCCATGTGGCCACGTGGGACTATCACCACCCGTTCGACCTTCTATTTCTTTAATATAATCACTACAAAACAAAGTAATCTCTCTCTCTCTCTCTCTCTTCTTTCAATCCCCAGATTCCCATCATTCTCCATCTACCCGTTTTCTATCTCTTCAATAGATCTGCCCCAACCATCTCCCTCCTCTAGGGACGCTTACGACTACCACAACCTTCACCATCACCACAAAATGGTTGTGTGACTCTCCATTCCTCACTGTACCCCAGCTACAAACACCACCATCGCCACACTGCCTCACTGAATTCGGCTAGTGCAGCGGCGGTGGAGAGCAAAGGCGGCGTGGCGACTGCAGTATGGGAGCTCGCGGGCAGGAAATTAGTTGGAAAAAGGAGAGGTTGGTGAGTGGGGGACAAAGTAGCCTCCCCTCCCCCCTGCGGCGGCAGATTTGGGTTGTGGCAGTTGTCTTAGAGAGAGAAGGGGGAAACAACACGCCTGATTTTGGTTTGTAAGAATGACATTCAACGTTGAGAAAAAGTACAGAAGAACATTAACAACCATACATGGCCAATCTAAAGGAGAAAGTGAAAAGGGTATGGAAGAGGAGGAAGCTTCCTAGTTTCAAGTCTTCAAAAAACAAACAAACAATCATTAGCCTGGGCTGATTAGAAAGGTGGTGGTTTGGTGTACTGCAACTTTGCTACCCGGAAGAAATTCATGAACATGCCGTGCCATAAGATCTCTTCCGATCCCTACGATCCTGTTTGTTCTCTGACAGTACGACTGATTGATGCACCTGCCAAAGCCACGGACAACCCAACACGTCTGTGTGGTGGGTTTGGAGGTGTTAGAAGGTGGTTTGATGGTGTGCTGACATGGGTGAGGTGGAAGGGCGGCTGATAGAGATTGGCGGTGGGCGCCTTAACAGGTTTAAAGGTGGTCAACGGTGGTGGTTGTGGTGGGCTTGGAGGTGTTTTGACAGTTACAGTTGTTGGTTTAGGGTGGTCGAAAGATGGTGATAGTGCTTTTGAATGGTTTTTAAGGGGGGTTTAAAGGTGGTGGGGAGGCTATTGGAGATTAGCATGTGTGTTTGTGTTCGGGTTGTTTGTCCGCGTGACTGTGTATGTGTGTTTTACGGGTGTGACGGTGTGTGTGTTACGATGTGACAGTGTGCGCGTGTCTGGGTTGTGTGTTTCTGTGAATTAAAGAGAGAGAGAGAGATTCTTTATGAAAAAAGACAGTCTTACCCTTGGACTTTTTAACGGATGTGAGCATCCGTTAGTTATCAGACAGAATTGGCTTATTTTTTAAACTTAGGTACTTTGGCACATTTGAAACGTTGGGTACTTAAGTTGTACTGGGGTGATACTTCAGGGTACAATTTTGGTATTAGCCCCATTTTTCCAGCTAAGATCTCGAAATTTCACCATCTGTAAATGATCTTCCCCAGCTGTTCCAAAGTGCTATATTGCTGTTTAAAATATCCGTTGTTTCTTCCCACCATAAACAGTAACTGCACTTACCAGTTTACTTAAGCGAGCTTTCATACTATTCCCCCTAAAATTCTTGATTGCAAAGGTAAGGAAAGATGTCCAGGTATCAAGAGTTTCCATGCTTGAGAATCTTTGTAAAACCATCTTCCCAAAGCTTCTGACTATAAGCACATCCCATGAGTAAGTGTTCTAGAATTTCCTGAGCTTGAGATCATAGGAGACTCACTTTCAGCGAAAATATTCCATTGAACCAACTTATCTCTGGTTTTGAAAAATTTCATTACACAGCATCTGCAGGATCACAGCCATGTTAGATATGTTCCTAGCAAATCAAACCACTTTCCACCAAGGCACGTGAGGTTTGTGAACCCTAAGAGCATGCCAAGCAGATTTAATAGAGAAGTTCCCGTTTGAGGATAGAGTCCATACAACCCGATCATCCTCAGCTATATTAGGACTGGAGTTATATGGAATATAGTGTTGAGAGATCTTAGACAATTTGATCTAATATTAGGAATATGCCATCTCTTAGAATGTAGCATAGCTTCAAGTATGCAGCTTTAATATTAAGAGTGCTAGCAGCATCTTTAATTCTTTAAAAGTGTCTCCTTGCTAGTTTCAATTCTAGGGCTTGTTCTTAACCTGTATACGATATATGTTGTTTTCAAGCTTGAGCCTAAGTAAATTTAGGAGTGCAAGCTGTGCTACTTCCCACTTGAAAGATTGCAACATTGGGGCAGCCAATTTGGTTTCTGCATACAGTTAGTATATCAAAATGATTACGTTCTTTCCATTTTTCATTGGTGTTGAATTTTTTTTTCTGCGTCATTTACTAATTGAGGCTTTCCCTGAAATAGTTGTTTAATTTTATTAATCCTCTCAAACAGAGAACCTTGGCCACTAGAGGGTATGAAGTTTGAAACTTTGAAGGAGCAGCATGCTAAAAGAAACCCAGAAGATCTTGAGATCGACTTTGGTATTGTCCCTTATGGATATTGATTTATACGATTGAGAACCTGTCATTGGTTTATACGATTGTTCGCATGAATCTGCTTTCTTACAATTTTGTGCAATACCGGGAAATGATTGAACTTCCAACTTTATAATCATTGTGACAGAGGACCAATTTGCGTCAGAACCTGAAGATGTTCCATATGAAGAGAATCCAGCTTCCTATGATTCTGACGTTGCAGAAAAAGATGACGTAACAGAGAGTGATGAGGAGGAGGAAGAAGAAACTGCTCAAGCTGATCTTGGGAGTGGCTGGGGAAGGATAGTCTATAGTCCTGTCCGGAGGGGAAGGCGAGTTGAAATGGATGTGTGTAGATCCAAGGACTGTGATGGCTCAGAGGGCTCCTTCGACCGGGTTGTTACTACTCTAAGTAAGAATCCAACTTTACATCATCAGGCCCGTAGATCTCTTTGGGGGGACTTATGGCCCTTCTAAAGTAAGTGGTACTCGCTTATCGTTTGTTATCTTCGCTTTTGTATGTGTAAATACTGTTGTAAATATTATAAATTTGGTATTCTTTTTCTTTGTTATGTTAATTTGGTGAAGAGATCGTTAAATAGTTGGATCGGACGGGCTGCCCTCGGATTAGAGTCCCACTGAATTTCTATCGACTTCATAGACTCGAGAGTTTTCATCAGTCAATTCCTGTCCTAGTTGGTCGGTATTTCACTAATATATGTAGAGTAGACTTTTGTGTCAGTCTCCCTTGGTCTCTCTGCTATAAATGGTTGGTAGCCCGTCTTGGCCACTTCCTTGGCATCAAATTACATATTGTTTTTTTCGATAAGAAATTCAATCCAGTCTTCCACTTCACACACAGATCGAGTGTGTATCCCCACCGCCACTAGTGTATGGTATGAAGCTCTTATAATTGGGTGTACAGATATATTCAGATAAGAGTCACGGATGAATTTATATTTCTGATTATCTTAAATTTGGCAACTTTAAATACACGTGTAAATTTCTGGAGAATTTCTTGCTAGAGTGCTATATGGAAGCCCGACTACTGGAAGAACTACCAGAAATATGGTGGGTTTTTATTTATTTATTGGGAGGGGGTGGATTGTGAAAATAGATACCCCCATGGATGGATTACGTGCGATGGTACGTTCGACTTATGTTTGGTCAATAGCGAGTGAAAACCCTGTTCCTCCTGGGGAAGGACAACTAATTTTTTATTTTTTTTTGGTTAAGAGGAGAAAACTATTATATATAAAAGAGTATTACAAGCCGTTCTGGCTAGATCAACTATTTTACAGACAAAAAAGGTAACACCAAAAGCTACCATTAACACTACCGACTAACAACTAACTTATCAACCTTAAACAAATTACAATTAGACTGAAGTAGAGTATATCTAACACTTCAGCCTAATTATTCAGTAACTTGTTAAGGCTTACATGACACAATTTTAACACTAAATACCGTAAACATGTAACATACAACACAATGACATAAATAAAAGTTACAATGAGGAAGACAACTGGAACCGAACGAATAATCGAGGGCGTAATTGACACCCAAAGGGAGCGTAAAGATAAGAGGCATTCAACCTTGCATGGTTTCCAATATTCCACCAGCATTTCAATCCCAAACCCCGGCAAGCGTAAAACCGAACAGCAACCCAATAATCCTTAACAGGCATAGCCAGACTAAAAACCTGACCCCCCCCCCCCCCCCTACCGCCCCCTTAGAGCAGAATACCCCAATACCCATCCCCTCTCCCCAAGGCCCTTTCCCCCCAAGCCCAAGCCCCTCCCGAGGCCATAAACCCCCCACCCCAAGGACATACCCTAGACGCAATATCATGTAACCAACGGACAGCCCCCTAGCTAGCTATTAAGCCCTCCCAGATCTCGGCAGAAGTTCCGGCCGCCGCCGGTAGAATTCTGACTACCGCAGGCAGAATTCCGGCCACCACCGGCGATGACAGATCCAACCCTAACAAAGAAAATTCTCATCAATCAAGCATATAAACTCATCAACCATTGCCTATCCCAACGATCTAGATCTATCAAATCAAGAAAAGCTTGGGATCTGCATAGATCTGAAGCATTTGGTGCATCAGAGCGAGGCATCGCCATCCCCGATCTAGTTGGGGGAGATGACGCCTGCCACCGCACCATCTTCGCCCACCATCGACCACCCTGAAGCTGCCGCCGACCACTAAAGTTACCAATCCTCACTTTGGGTGTCGATTACGCCCTCGATTATTTGTCCGGTTCCAATTGTCTTCCTCACTGTAACTTTTATTTATGTCATTGTGTTGTATGTTACGTGTTTGCGGTATTTAGTGTTAAATTTGTGTCCTGTAAGCCTTAGCAAGTTACGGAATTAAGCCAAAGGGTTTAGCATCATTGTGCCCCCTCATTTGTGGGATCGAAGGCAAAGGGATAGCTAAATCAGCACCATTTGTAGGATCGAAGGCCATTTGATGTGTGTCAGCCAATACTAAAGGATACACATCATGCTTTAGAAATATATATAGTAGCAGCAATTGTGATGGCCATCAGTGGTGCCATAGAAATGTTGGTTTGAAGTGCACAAATTTTTCTGTACTTTCGGTGAATATTGAGGCTTAGCTTCACCTAGAATTCATATCTTTGGTGCGGAATTATGGAAGTGTGTAACTGGGGTACCTTTCTTGCTTGCTGAATAAATATGTAAATATCTACCACCCGGATCAAGATCATCTACTGTATAATAGAGGTACTCTACCCACAAAATGCCGCTAAATAATTTTTAGTGACAAAAGATTGTCACTATAAATTTCAGTAACAGCGACAAAACACTTTCAATGACAATATTTTGTTGCTAAATGTTGTACACCTAAGCTGTGTTTGGCGACAAGGATAAGGGCTCCGGATAGAATAAAAAAAATCACATCCTGCGTTTGGCCGGGCATTTAAAGGTTGGATATAGTATCCGTCGGACATGTTTTATCGCACTAGAGTGGGATAATTCTGTATATAGGGGGAGGTATAGAATTAATCCTGGTGCGATTGAAATAAAAAGAATGGGACCCACCCCAATTTTCTTCATATTTCCCGTCAACACCATTGCCGCAGCTGCCGGAGGCTTCTTCATGTTCCATTTACCGCCGGCAGTAACATCCCCTTGCTCCGTCACGGCCTGAAATTCGCCGGACAAGCTATACCGTCGGAGCAAGGGGATGACAACCCATCTTCTCCGTCCAACCCATCTTCCCCTCAACTGATCTTCTCGACAGACGTCCTCCGTCCAACCCATCTTCCCCTCGACTGATCTTCCCGACGGACATCCTCCCCCTCGACTGATCTTCTCAGTCCAACCCATCCTCCCGCTCGACTGATCTTCTTCATCCGTCCACCGGCGTCTTCTCCCCCGATCTTCTTCATCCGTCCACCGGCGTCTTTTCCCCCGATCTTCTCCGTCCGTCCACCGACGTCTTCTCCACCGATTCTCTGTGCACAATGTATATATATATGGGAGCTGATCCGTTGATAGCGCTAGTAAAAGAGGATAAGTTGCAAACGCGATCTGGCCGTCCACGCGAGATCTGTGGACGGTCCAGATCTTTTTTTTAAGTCCGTCTGCTATATTATGTAGCGGACGATTTTTTGACAAAAACACCCTCCAACTTCAAAAGAGCCCATCCGCTACATAATGTAGCGGACTAGTTTTCTGACATTTTTTTCTTTCTCTCTTCTTTCTCTCATTAATGCTCTGACTTTTTTTCTCTCTTTCTCACTCTCCTTTCTCTCATCCGCTACATTATGTAGCGGACAAGTTTTCTGACATTTCTCTCTCTCCTTTCATTAATGTTCTGACTTCTTTTCTCTTTCTCTTTCTCTCTCCTTTCTCTTCTTTCTGACTTGTCTCTTTCTCTCACCATTTTTTTTCTTCTATCTCGTCCTCATCTCCCCTCATTTCCTCTCTCTCTCTGGGCAGAAGTGTGAGCTGCTTTCATTAATGTTTGTGAGAAGGCCTGAATATCCAGCCCCATTGACAAAGTCGCCGGTTCTCAAGAGTAGCTCGAAAGCCATCTGCCCAACAAAGCCTGTTTACTAAGCAAACTGTTTTTAAACCCCAGACCACACAGTGGTGTGTAGCGAGCAAACCTCCTCCTACCCGATTAAATCAAATGAAACTTAAAAGTCCACCTAGTCAAAATGGCAGAAACTTGAGATGCAAAAGGATCCACCCAGTCAAAGGAGGAAATTGTGGAACCATGCCAAGTCCCTCCAGGCTGTATGACAAAAATGGCTCTCAGGCTATGGCGTTGGAACATACATCCAATCCAACACATGAAAAACACGTCCGATTCCAGGACATTGACATAAATCTGGGCTGAAATTAAACATGGTATATCTTTAGGTTTTTGACACCTTGGAGATCTTGCCCTTATTTGGAACAATCGGCGCAATCGTAATAACCATGGCCAGATCTGCGCCACCAAGACTGTCCAACCGGCGCCATGCCGTCCTATTACCGTCATTACCAGGCAGGCCTTTCGGGAAGGCAACGACGCCACTATATCGACAACCACCAGCGCCAATCGGCGCAACCACTGCACGCTGTCAATGCAGTTTTACATCAGGCCCAGGCACCACAAAACCACCGCCGTCACTGTGAAGCTGCCGGAGCAGCAATACAATCACAATAACTCAACAAAAAAAGGAAAGAGAAAAGGATGCTGTCAGTAGTGATTCATCGGAACCACCGAAGGGAGCGCCGCCACAAGACGGGGTCAAAATCCTAACAGGCCGTTGTTTTCTTCTTTCTTTGTCTCCTTCCGACGATGATGAAAGAAGAAAGGAGGGGAGAGGAAGATGAGAGAGAGAAACAAGTTAGAGAGGAGAGAGAAGGAGACAAGTCAGAGAAGAGACATAAAATCAATGATGGGAGAGAGAGAGTGTGTCAGAACATTAAAGAAAGAAGAAAGAAAGGACAGAGAAAAAGAGGAAAAAAAGTCAGAAAAGTAGTGCTTCAATAGTCCGCTACATTATGTAGCGGATGGGCACTGCCTCAAACTAGAGGGTATTTTTGTCAAAAAATTGTCCGCTACATAATGTAGCGGACGGACTTAAAAAAACGCAAAAAAAATAATATCTAGACCGTCTACAGATCGCCCGTGGACAGCCAGATCGCGTTTGCAACTTATCCTATTTTGTTAGCGCTGTCAACGGATCAGCTCCCACACACACACGTGTGTGTGTATATATATATATATATATATATATATATATATATATATATATATATATATATATATATATATATATATATATTGCTTATGTGGCTTATAATCCGGACTTGGTCCAAATGCTGAATATGATTTCTTACTTATTTGGCCTTATCCGACGGTATAGCTTGTCCGGCCTGATCCGCCCTTGTCATGTCCTATCCGGAACCTTTATACTTGTCGTCAAACACAACCCTACTGTACATCAGATGATCTTGATCCCTACCGCCCAGTTCTGCCTTTGAGACCATAAACGCAACTGCTGAGCGGTTACTTATTATTACTTTGCATCCCTTTGGGTTATGTACTAAGTGCAATACAAATGCGCTGATAGACCAGAGGTTGAAGTGCAATACAAATGTAGTAACTGTACTAAAGTTTGTCGTCTGTTAGTGGGAGAAACTGCGGAGGTGTTGTCTTGGTACTTTAATTTTCTGTCCTGTTAGCTTGGAGCCAAGCCTGCCTAGCGTAGGTCCGCAGCCTTTTTTATAGTACCGTTTTGAGGTCGGCTTCCTACCTTCATGCAGAAAAGGAACAATACTTCTGCCCAGACCACAATAATGACAATGAAAGGAAATTTGGAAACACACTTTTTGTTACAAAATGCCTGTGACATGAATTTATTAGGAGAACTTTTAGTTTTGCATTCACGTGAAACTTAATCGTGGCCATAGGTTTCTGTGCTGAATATTTGGCACGATTTAAATTCATCACTGTTGACGGGGGTGAGGTAAGATGGAGGGAGATAGTTCAGGAGGGAGATAGTTCTGAATTGTCTCCTTCCACAAAGGTCAACAAAGGAGGCTCTATTTGTCGTCACAAAGGTCCTGACAAACAAATTATTGCAGCAAAAAAACTCTCAAAGTCCTTTTTTAGTTATTTCTTCCCAGATCTCTCTCTTTTTTTGGAGATTTCTCTAGATTATGAGTTGTGTCTCTCATTTGCTATACCTGCAATTTGTTCAATTTATTGGAGTTGGATGAACATATTATCACTTGCCGGGTACCACGTCAAAGCTTGTATCACTGATATGAATTTGTAGCCTCATGCATAATCCCTTGAGGAACTCTTAAAGAAATTGCAATGTTCATTGTGTTTTGCATGTGCAACTCACGTTATATTGCCTTCTTATTACCTAGAAAGTACCGACACCTCATATAGGTCGAGGTACGGTGTCCGATACCTACCGACACCTCCGGACACGTGTCCGACACCTCTCAGCGGTGTCCGAATTTATTGATTTATTTTTTAATTACCGGACACCGTGTCGGACATCTCTTGAAGAAATGTCAGACACCTCTTGGAGAAGTGTCCACATGTATAGGGCCAAAATATGATATTTCAGGAAATTTTTTAGAAATGAACTTTGAAGCCCAACTAATCGGATCGACTGGGAAAAAAAGTATTCTTCTTCTTTCTCTCACATTCTCTCTCTTTTCCTTCATTTTGTTAATGAAAGCACCCAAGCTAACCAGTTAATAAGAAGATATATCAGCATATCCGACCTCATTTACAGACCCATCTAGCTATATATGACATCTCTTTGATCTTTTTGTCCCATGTTCTTCTCTCTTGTTACTGTGGAGACTCTAATCTTGTTACTGTTGAGACTCTAATCTTGTTACTGTTGAGACATTCATGCTACTATCTTTCTTTCTCATCCGTTTTGAATGAAATTCAGCAACTCAAATTGATGTTTATTCTTATTATGTACATATTTAATACATATACATATATATCTATACATATATAAAAGCACGTATGGACTTAAATGGCTAATCTTTTCTTTTCTTAAAGTACCATTTTTTAATTGATATTTCAATAAAAGATTAAGGGTGAGTAAGGGTGTTTTTGACTTATAACATTTCTTTCCCATTAAATACCCTTTCTAAATTAGAGTTTTATTTAAAAAGTAGGGTGTTTTGGACTTCTAAATAGCTAATCTTTTCTTTCCTTAAAGTACCATTTTCTAATTGATATTTCCATAAAAGATTAAGGGTGAGTAAGGGTGATTTTGACTAATAACATTTCTTTCCCATTAAATACCCTTTCTAAATTAGAGTTTTATTTAAAAAGGAGAGTGTTTTGGACTTCTCATAAAATATCAAGCATCTTTCCTTAAAATATTATTATTGGAATATATGTATTTGTTAGAGTTAAGGATTGTTTTGACTTTTGATTAAAAACTTTTCTTTTCATTAAATACCTATTTTTAATAAGTGTTTTAAAAAATAAGGGTATTTTTTTACTTTTCATATAATATCAAGTCTCTTTCGTTAAATTATATTTATTGGAATATATGTTTTTATCAGAGTAAATGGATGTTTTGACTTAAACTACAATAGAGTTACTATATCTTCTCCGTCAAATTTGATTAAAGAAAACAATTTGTAGAGAACATAGTTTCTAAAGCCTTTTTTGAAAAAAATATAATATACCTAAGCAAAATTCAATATTTTGTCAGAAATTCAATCCTTTTTAATTTTGTATTTCATGTTTATATGTTGATGTGTATGCCATAGATTTAAATTATTTAGCATGTACATAGATTTCGATAGAAACATATTAATACATTGAAACTGTCGTAAACCTGAATTAAGTTTGATTCTAGATATTTAATACGGACATATTGACGTAAGGAAGGTATCATAAAGTTAGAGGTTTTTTAAGATTTTCTAAATGCATATGTAATCTTGACTGGGGTTAAATGGCTAATTCCTTTTTTTTCCTTAAGATGCCCTTTTTAAACTGAAATCTTCACTTAAAACTTTTTTTCCTATCAAATACTCATTTTGAATTAGAGTGTTGTTAAAAAATAAGAGTGTATTTGGCTTCTTTTAGGGCATCAAGCATCTTTCCTTAGAATATCCTTATAGGAATATTTGCTTTAGTTAAAGCGAAGGGTTCTTTTGAAAAAAAAAAAAAAAAAAAACATTTTGAAAACCTATAAAATCACCCTTGAGCTCTTGCGTATTTTTTTATCCCCGAAAAAATTTCTATCAAAACCTACTGCTTCCATTCACGTTAAAGCTAAACTACTACATCTTCTCCATCAGTTTCGATTAATGAAAACAACTTGCAAAGAACAATGCTTTCTATTGCTTTAAAAAAATATAAACATAATCTACTTAAACTAGATTGAATATTTTATCAGAAACAATTTTTTTAAAAAAAATTTAGTATTTCAGATTTGTATGTTGATGTGTATGCTACAAATTTTAATTATTGTGCATGTATATATATTTCAATGTAAACATTTTTGTACATTGAAACTATCATCAAATTGAAATTTAATTCTAGATTTCAATTACAGACATATTGGTGTAAGAAAACTACAGTAAAATTGGAGTTTCTTTAAAAAAAATTAAATGCACAAAAATTGATTTTATCATACAATTTTGTTCCTAATTATAATTTGAGTTCATGGCAAGTACATAATCCTATATTCGTATTAGAGTTATTGGAATATTCTTATTCCATGACAACATATCTTTATATATGGTTATTGTCTTTCTATGATGTGTTGTATCGCGATGTATCATATATTTACATGATAACATGTTTCAGATGGCTATTGTTTTCACATATTTCACTCTTATAAAGTGATAGGATTAGATGAACCCCAATTAATAACGACTCTAATTTTATTTCGGCTCAAATGATTAATAACTTTTTATAGCTTGAAAACTCTCAAGGTTTTATATGCAAGGGGTTAAATAACTAATTATTTTTTCTGAAAAAATTA
Organism: Escallonia rubra; assembly: GCA_033065855.1. Taxonomy (NCBI): domain Eukaryota; kingdom Viridiplantae; phylum Streptophyta; class Magnoliopsida; order Escalloniales; family Escalloniaceae; genus Escallonia; species Escallonia rubra. Next base: position 287,217 of record JAVXUO010001850.1, read on the forward strand.
TTTTTCTCTACATATTTTGACTTTTTAGAAGGTGAGGCTAAATTACCACTATTTTGGCTAACATTAAATATTTTGATGCTGAAGAGGTTCATTAATGCATCATTTGAAGAATTACATTCTTAAGTGACGGGCATTTTGATCTTTACATCATTTCAGTATTTTCGTTCAATCAATGGATAGAAGTGTTATTTGTTCCAACTAATGGGTATACTTGTAATTTTACCCTAACCTCAAGGTCATGGATGCAATTAGCCTTATAATTTTCTTAACTCTCAAAACCTTATGCCATAGGTAATATGTTTTTTTTTCTTTTTATTTTGTTCATACATGTCTTTATTTAATGAATGATCTGGGTTACAAATTACTCTTGATGAACTTTTGTTGAATTTGTTTCTATATTAAAACCGTAATGCGTATATATAAATATATGGTGAAAATGTAGGTTTGTGAACATTATCGAAGTTACTTCGTTCATTACCACTACCTGATATCAATTTCGCACATACATTTTGTAGTATGGATTTCAAAAGGACACCCACCGACACATATGTATATATACTTTTTAGATGAGTAGGTAAAGTCTGTGTTAAAAATAAAAATCTTAAGGCAAATATATGTTAAATTACATCTACAACTACATCAATAACCTTATTTTACTACTACGGTGAACAATGTCATAAATTACATCTACAACTAAATTAAACAGTTCAGTTTCTCTATGTGTCCTGATAGATCTCTTGAGCTTGATTAATTTTTGACTTTAAAGATGCAACATTTAAGCTCCTACCCCATTTCATCTTACAAACGTTGTTATACATTTATCAATAATCACTTCTTCATGTTAGACACTTTATTTTCAACAATCCTTATCGGGTTGATTATTGAACTTTCTAATACAATTTAATTATAATTCAAACTTCTTCTCAATTTCACTTGTTAGACATATATATGCCATAAAAACATAATACAGGACAATAGACAACTCTAATACAGGACTACAGAATTCTATTTAACGGCAACTTGATATGACGAAAGAAATAAGTATGATAAATAGTGAAAAATATTGGTGATAATTGGAGTGAAAAATTCGGGTTTGAAAGTAAGACCATGTTTTGGGTAATGAACTTTTCATATTTTGAGTATTTGATTAGTAGTTAATAACTGATTTGTTATAATCGTTTAATAATAATAGTCGTATTGATTAATTTTAAGATTTAGAATATTTTTCTTTCAAATCACTATATATCGTGCAAAGCACGTGATCCATACTAGTATATATAAATGTGTGTATATGTACATACGTAGAGCTTGGTAGTTGCTAAGATAAAGGCGAGCTTACCACATGAAGTGAAAGCAACAAATTGGGAAGTGACTCTGGAGGAGTCACTTAACTAAAGGAGGTGCAGATACTCATCGTAGAGCTTCTCTAGGTCCGCATGAGCGGTAAGGAGTAATGAACGTTGAACCGAAAGATCACAATCACTCAAAAGAATGTCTTGATGATCTCCACCATTAGTCTCTTCAAGATTAAACAAAGGCCAAAGAACATCCCAAACATCTGTATCAACTTCCCCCATACTAGTACTTGAAAACAGACTCACCACATTATCAGAATCGTTGGTATTGTTTGTGAATGCGACTGCAGATGTCGAGATTTTGGTGGACTCGTTGATCTTTCCACCATCGGAACTGCCTGGAGTGCTAGTATTCCTCTTCTCCTCCTTTGTGCGCTTGGTAGTAGTGCTAGTGCTGCTTGGCTTTTTCCGCGGTTTTGGTTTTTCAGCGCGTTTGGGTACATTAGTCGTCTCGTGCGAATTTGGAAGTCTCTTAGAAAGACGGGTGTTCCAGTGATTCTTGATCTCATTGTCGGTTCGACCCGGTAGTCTTCCGGCAATGAGCGACCAACGGTTGCCGAGGAGGGAATGAAGGCGGATAATAAGGTCTTCCTCATCAGGGGCGAAGTTTCCTCTCTTGATGCCAGGTCTGAGATAGTTCTTCCATCTTAGTCTACAGCTCTTGCCACATCTAGATAGTCCTAATATCAGTACATGCAAAAGAAAACGTTAAATAACTCCGAGGGCAACGTCAAAATCAAGTTCATTCTAGGAAGATTTGAAGAATATACCTGCTCTGGAAGCCAATGATGTCCATCGGCTTTCACCGTGTGCCTGAATGAAGTCAGTGAGCAACCTGTCTTCTTGCACAGACCATGCACCTCTATGAAAACCTACCTTAGAACAGCAAGGTGCTCTTCCCATCAGCTTCAGTTTTCTGTAAACCGAAGGTTCAAAGCAATCACGCCCAAGGTTGTGGGGAGGTAGGCAGAAGGAGAGAGAGAAGGGGAGGTGCAAAGGGCTAGGAACAGCGCAAAAGACCGCAAACCCTCGTCGCCCTTTTAAATGCCCAGTCAAATGCATTTTTAGGGGCAGATTGAATAAAGTGCATGCATTTTAATGTGGGTGTCACGTTTACTCGCTCTTGCTATTTTCGTCCTTATATTTCGTGTAGCATAACACCCAGTTAATCCTGTTTCTATCAAAGGAATGTACCATGCAACCAGTCAATCCGGCGGTATAATGAATCTTTCAACTTTGACAGCAGCAATTTGTACTTCTATTTGAGAAAGTGAACTTGAAGAGCCTTTCTAAATAACTCATTCAAGTGAGAATTACTCGAAGCTTCAGCATTTCTTGCAAATGATAAGAGTTACATGTTTTCACAATGACACCGCCAAAATCTTCAAAAAAAAATACGAAGAGATAATTGAAGGTAATTTCGATACCAAGTGATGACTCAAAGTGAACGTTTCAGATTTAGATTAACTCGGTTTTACTTGTTAAATCCTATTAGGGACATATTGTGAATTTGATTCATGTTATACTAGTACGTCTTTCTCTTCATGCAGCAGAATCACGTCGAGAAGCAAGTGATTACTGATAGAAGCAATCTTGTTGGTCATTTTTGCATGCAAAGCAAGATAGTATCTATAGACCGGACTTTTTCTAAAGTAGGTATTTACAAGTCTAGCATTGTTAATATAGCTCCATTCTTATTTTGTAACTCGTAGTTATTATTTTAATAAGCATTTAAATGGCCGTACCAGCTTCTAAATTAGACCCATTGTTTTTTAGTAAATATTTCTAATTTTATACCAAATTAATAAAGAAGATTATTTTTCTATTCTTCGAGAATAATCTTTACCAGTCACACCTACATTATCAAAGATCAACATTTATGGACTTTCAAACCTCCTGTTACAATTTCATGGACATGGTGTAAAATTCTGAAGCTTAGACAGCAAATGCAGCAACTCTGTACCTATCATATTGGGAATGGCAGATCTACATGGTTATGGTTGGAAAGGTGGTTACCAGGTGGTCCATTAATTCAACAATTTGGACAAAGGATCATATATGATGCTAGGATGAGCTGGAATGATAAAATTGCAGATATCATTATAGGTGACAACTGGAATAGATTGCAACTAAGGTCCCAGGCAATACAGCAAATGCATGACCTTATCAGTACTCAGGCATTACCTAGACCTGATTATAATGATACAATCATGTGGGACTTACACCCCAGTGGAGAATTCACCATACACTCAGCATGTGATTGGTTGAGAACTAAAGCACCTAAGGCTGAATGGTGGAAGATAATCTGGTTCACAGGGCACATACCAAAATGCTCTGTAATACTATGGATGGTATGCAAGGGGGGAATAAGAACAAGAGATAAACTCAAAGAATGGAACATTATTCAGGATGACAAATGTTGTCTATGCCAACTACAGAAGGAGACCATATACCATCTGTTTGTGCAATGTGCCTATGCTAAAGAGGTCTGGGAATCTATCTTTACAAAGCTTGGAATCAGACTGCCATTAGTCTCTTGGCCCCATCTATTGCAGTTTGCAATACTCTACTTTAGAGGCAAGAGTTTCAGATCTAAACTCTTAAAACTCTCACTTGCTGTTACAATCTATGGGATATGGATGGAAAGAAACACAAGGACCTTTGAACAAAAACAAGCTACTCCACAAGGATGTGTTCATGTCATACAACAATGGGTGAGGTATCGAGTGGGAAGCTGGAATAAGATACCAAAAACAGAGAAAAATGAAGAACTCTGTACTGCTTGGGAGATAAATGAGGGGATTTTCATGTAAATAGTTAGAAGCAAGATTGTACTATAACAGTAGTAGTTGTCATTGTAAATTGGAAACAATTGTACATGTTATGTGCTTCAATGAAATAAAGGGACATTTGACCCAAAAAAAAAAAAAAAACTTTACCAGTGACTACCCAAACGTATGCTGTGTTGTGACGACAGTGTGGAGGACCATCATTCGATTGAAACTTGGTGACAATGAGTGAAGAGAAAAATCTGGACCATCGTTGCAGAAACCGCCGTACTAATGCATGTGGTTTGTCAAGGACTTTGAACCGGAATTGCTTTGTTGGCAACAACTGCTTGGCTTTGCTTGCTTCTTCTGAGGGGGAAGAAAAGATAACAACAGAGTAAAAAAACAGAAAGGGTTTATGACGTGAGTTAATGAGGGCTTTCTAAGGTAGTCAGTCCCCTCTTCGCGGCTGCAGGTGCTGGACTTTTTGTTTTCTGGGTCAGCTAGTAGGAGTGATGTTTGTTCTTGTCTAGCCCGGCCTGCGGCTTTTGCTGATGCCAGGGCTAGTGATTGTTTCAGTGGCAAAGCTCTCGATTTTGTTACTTTTTTCCTACCGGTAGTTTCACCTCGATAGGAAATGGTCATAAGGTCTTGTGTCTTGGCCTTGTGAGGAAATGGTGGTCACAAGATCTTCTGTCTCGCCCTTGTGATGGAGGGAGAGCTAATCTAATTTGGCAGCGCACAGATATTCGTGATTCTTTAGGAGGAACTAGTCAAGTTAGCTTCACGTGGAAAACGAATTACATATCCATAACAAAAAGGATCGTTATGGGGTCCAACCTCAATTGATACTTTGCCACCACAAATAAGACCAGTGCAGAGTTTCAGTGGGCACACAGATACTTTTCAATTTGGTATCTGAACCATGCAAATTAATCACAAATCGTAAATTGATGTATGAAACGGGTCCATAGGCACATGGCCCTTTCTGTACGTACACTTATATTTCCTGCTAGCCCCGAACTTGTCTCGGGATCGAATCAAATCAAAGAATCATATAAATTGCCCACAAAGAATACTCAAAATCAACGTAATCTCCAGCCTCATTGTTCACATTGGGCCAGATTGTATCGCAAAACCTAACTTTTGAGTGTGGTATACCTTGTAGCTACACTATAGTGGGTCAACCTGATGAACCCGTTTTCTCTTGTTTCTTTCTTCTCAAACTGTCATCTACATTGCTGCACTTGACTAGATAAACTAGACCTCAGGCGCTATGGCTCGAGAATTGCAGCCTCCAGAACGCCCAACAACGGAACAACGCTTAGTGACTTTGTCTTACCCATGGACTCGAAAGATGAGTTGGTAAGCCGTAATTAAGGTATGTTCGGATCTGTCCATCCCACCCGGCAGTAACAGTCACATGACCCCACATATGAGGAGAGTTGAATGTGCTCTGGTAGGCAGACTTCAGAAACTTGTACTCAGATTTACACATAGAAGGTGAACTGGGCAGTTTCTCCTCTGGCCAGGTTGCTGATCCCCTATGTAAGGCCTCCAAGAAAAAACCTCGATTCAAAGAAAAACAATCAGGGGAAGGTAAGGGCAATTTGAGGCGTGAATCCTCATCAGACTGCCCATTGCTCAAGATATCTCCCCAAACATCATCCCCCGAAAATGATGGAGATGGGAGGGTTGATGGCATGCTTTTTGTGCCACACCAGGGTATGACAATCGAAGCATTATCGGACAAGAAGCTTTCACAGGAGGAAATGGTTTTCGCCCGGGAAGAAGTCCGGTCTTGGCTATTGTAGTTCCACATAAAGACATTTGAATCTTCAGCAACTGAGAATATATGTTTCCCATCTGACGTGAAAGATGCAGACATCTGGCTTCCTGAACTTCGAACGCCTACAGGGGTAGCGAAAATTCAAAAACAAATATAGTGGTCCACTATATTTGAAGCTGAAGTTCCACTATTAGTGGAACTTCAGCTTCAAAATAACTAACAGCAAAAATCTCCTAAAACATCTCTTACCCACAAAAAGAAGTGGCTGTCCAACAAAACAAGCACAAATTAATTCCTTCCTTTATAAAAAACTAAAAACACAGATATATACACACCTTTGTATTTGCAGATGACGACGGCATTGCAAAGTATTCGTACTTGTGAATCAGCAGAAGTGACCATCACTTTAGTCAGGTCACAGGGGCAAAACTGGACAGATGATAAAACAGGATTACAAGAGAGAAACTTCTGTATTTCTTCTGAAAGAAAAAAAAAAGAGCTGAGAACAAGGACTCCTACCTGAAATCCGGTTATCCTCTTGCCAGGCAACTTCTTTTTCCCCTGTAAGCATATTTGAGCACCTGGTTGCAAACGGTTACCTAACCAAACAACACGATAGTTTAATATCAATGCTTTGCATGGCATTATCAAACACCACGCTGGAATATCATTTTATCATACAAAATCCATCTCGTTTCATGATACAAGCTCAGGCTGATGTAGTAAGATAAGATATATCACTTCATAAGCACGTAAACACAGAATATGTTGCAAATATCTTCCTTGAATGGTATACGCACGGAGTGCTCTTAGAATTAGCAGCAGTACAGACATTTCAACCGAATAGTAACTTTCTTCTTCGTATTACTACTAATGCACAAAACGATAAATAGGAAAGACTAAACCCCCCCTCCCCGGCTCCAACACAATAATCCCATGATTCCCACCTGTAAGATACATGCTCAAGGACCTATGTTCGATGGATTCTCCTTATATGATCACAGTTGTTTAATTCTACATTCCTACACCAAAAACGAAACTGAATCTATTGCATGTACCAGCAATAAGTTTTGCCAACTAAAATCTTCAACATGCTACTACAATAGCAATACTAGCCAGCATGTGTGAAGGAGAAAAAGAATATGTCAGAATAGACGTATATTCGACATAGATATCAATATCATTAGCCAATCAGCTTATCCTTCAAGGAATGCTGCCTTGACACGATGATTCTTGCCACCATGAAACAAAAAAATTACTATTACTGCCCAAAAAATGAACCGTAACTTAAAGTGCTGCCACATATCAGAAGGCATCGATGTAAAGTAGCATGTCATTTGGCAAACAAATGAAGAAAGAAAAGGAAAGAAGAAGGAACCTGCATGCACTTGTTACCATAAGAAACTCTACAAGAAGTCCTAAGACTTGAGACATTATTACTAACCTCTTAACTCTTTAGGAATACACTTTAATTAAAAGCAGTAAAGATTGGGGAAGAACTGAATCTTGCACATAAGATTCGCACCTATGATATCATAAAATCGACAGTTGCCATCCATGGAGCCAACTATGCATCCCTGCACCAATCAGGCGAAATAATATTCAGCTGTAAAGACACCATAGCTCTTGAATGGAGATCAAAGCGAGAAGATTGAAAAAAAAAGCATGATGTTCGCCAAACCTTCCCATCAGGAAAGAAACACACAGCAGTAACAATTTCTCTTATATCAATCCAATCAATAACATGACAGCCATGCACTTCCCAGATGCGTACTTTCCCATCTATCGAACCACTAATGAAATAGTTATCATCCACAGGATTGAAGTCTATACAGGTCACTGCATTGATAGTGACAACAGCAAGCACGTGTTACGGAAAACCAGCTGATATTTCAGAGGACAAACATATGATATTGCCAAAATTTATTCACCGTTGAAATAATAGGAAGAGAGGCACATTAGCTGCCAGATACTCACCATAGTTATTATGAGAAAAAACTCCGAGGCATTGATCACATCCGACTTTCCACAAACGAACTGTTTTGTCCACAGAGGAGGACAGCAGACACTGCATAGCAAAACGAAATAACATTAGCTAAAATGTAGTCCACGGGTAAACTAGTAATCAACAAGCATAGATCTATTCTATTTATCTAGACCAAAGATACAGCAGCTTATCAACGAAGGACAGAACAAGCCCAGAAGATATAGTATCCGATAATACTAACCCCTTTCTTAGACCACGCGAGAGCCAAGACCTCATTGCTGTGCCCATGGAACTCATGAACAGGTTTCTCCATTATTCCGAAGAGCTTAGGCGGAAAAATGACACAAGCCGAATCTGACGATTTTTTCATCCTTTTCAATTCACCAAACTTCCCTTTTTCCACATTAACAGGAGCTAATTTCGATAGGTGATTCAAAGAGAAGTATAGGCATGAAGGATCAGCATTTTGAATGTCAAATGTGCTTGGTCTTTCATCTTCAACCACCCTCCAAACACGCACAATACTATCTTCACCAGCACTTGCCAGGTACTGGCCATCCGGACTGAACTTCATTGCCAAGATGGATCCATGGTGAGCAGGAAATTCTTGTCCCGCATAAAGAGAGGATAATTCCTTCGCCCGCTTCCTGTGTGGATGAACGCGAACAGTGCGGATACTAGCGCCAACCTCGGAAGTAAAATCTTTGGCCTTCGGGTAGGTTGCTCCCTCATGCCTGTGCATTTTTGCCATGACATTTAACTTTTGCATCCAACCCCTCTTCACTTTCTTCCTTGTACCCAAAAATTTGCTTGCCTCGTCTTCCCTCCGCGAGAATTTCTGAACAGAAGAAGAGTCAAGACTCCTCTGAAGCTCGTCGACCATGGCCATTTGATTTGAACCCTTTTCGCCTAATCTAGCAAGCATTCTATTTTGGCCTAGTTCATCCACAGCAACCTGCGCCTGATCATCTAGATTCCGGAATCTATTTGTAAGATTAACCCCCAGATCATCAGCTTCTACCGATTCTAGAGCTTCAGTTGACCGGCAAGATCGATAGGACGGACTCGATAGAAACCGGTCTTCACAGTCAGAATTCGCCAGCATGCACTTACTGCTATCTCTTATGCCAGTTTCAATTTCCTCATTACATCTCTCTCTTAATTCCTCTTTCTCGCTCACATTCCAATCTAAACTCAAACCCATCCATTTCAAAAGCCTACCGCGACGTTCATGAACACTTTCAGGGTTTTTCGTCCAAACCTTATACGCTAATTCGTTTGATTCACACTCAACAATCCCAGAACTAGGACAATCCTCAGAGCAATCCGAACCAATATCAGACCTAGAGGCAATCTCATCACTGGCATCATAAAATTCATCTTCTTCTGCTTCATTGTAGCTACCCATCATTCCTCACGTTCCACCCAGAAAAATCTACACAAAAAAAATATAAATAAACAAATAGAGTAAGAAAATTCTAAAACCCTTAAAAACTCCCCAACCCAGCGACCAAATAGAACCAAAGGCTTCATCTTTAATCAGAAAAACAAACCATATAGTGGTGTGCTATCATATAAAAAATCATGAAAGACGACACACCCAACAAAGATCACAAACCAAAGCAGAAACATGTTTAATTCATCTATAACAAAGTTGGACAAGCATAGATCTTGTGAGGTCCACAACCATATACTACTCTGACAAGCATAAGTCACGAATGCAAACATGAATTTGAAACCAACAAAAAGAACAATTCAAAACCGAAAATTACTGGGAGAAACAAAAACAAAAAAAAAACGTAATTTTACTCACCTGGGTCGCGACGAATATTAGTTCACATACAAAAGAACATCAGGTCTGCAAAACTCTGGCTCAGTACCATTCACATGCAGATACTGTAGACTCTGGAGACTTGAAGTACCAACTCTACCAAGACACATAAAGTTATGATAATAATAATAATAAAAGAAGATAAGGGGAACTGGGAAGATAAGGAGGACTCGGAACTGATCAAAATAAGACCACCCCGAAAAACGAGGGTTCCAAGAAAAGGGTTGGTCCGAAGCAGGAAGATGATGAAGGGGGACTGGTTTCTCTGATTCTGTTTCTTATCTTTCCCTTTTTTTGGGTTGTTTTTACAGGGCGGGGGAGACTTTTGATGAGATTTTGCTCACGCTTTGATGCGTCCGTTCAACCAACGGTTGTAACGATAATCCCAATTGGTGCATCCATCCATTATTTATTTTGCCGTCCCATGCGACTAAATCTTACTTTTTTTTTTAAGCTAAAATTAGAAATGTCAAAAAAAATAAAAAATTTGCGACGTCAGTTAGAACGCTTTGCAAATTTGTCATTAATATAAGGTCTAATTCACTGTGCAAAAACTTATATAATTTGAGTCAAAATTATTTGGCGAAAGGATAAGTGTTTAGACGCTCCCGTACATCGCAAGACCAATTCTTTCTTGATGATCACTACTATTATACGATTGCGTAGTAAGCAACAATTTTTATTATTGTAAGTCGAGTCATTATAAGACTGCTAAAGCACGAATGACAAGCTTTTAGCGGAATAACTGTCCATCTGTAAGAATGCGATTCAGAAGAATTACTATTATTATGCGCCATTGATATATGATAGTGCAAAAGCTATAATGTACATGTTATTTATCGAACGATATGCTACTATTTTCGTTCCAGTGTAGACAATTGTACTTGATTAAAGTAACTTATGTGCTAAATAAATTGGCATAGATATTAAAAATCTCGTTAAATGGTATGATATGTATTAAGAATAAGGATGACAGTATTTCTCGGAGCCATCCTTATTCTTAATACATATCATACCATTATGAACTTGAATTTGGCAGACTCTTTGAGCATTTTTAGGGGTAATAAGAGTTTTAGTGATAAAAGAGTGTCATTTTATTCAAATTTATAATGACAATCTTTTGTTATTAAATTCATTTAAAACAACATCTTTTTGGTATAATAGAGGTATTATATAGCATAAGATCCTGATCTATTTTCTAAAAAATTAAAAATATAAGTGACATAGCAAATCCAAATCCTAGACGAGAATAAATGGTGCATTGAAAATTAACTACGCCTATAACTAGCTTTTACTATTTTATAAGTAGCTTATAAAATAAATAAGTTAAAGCAAGATTAGTTCCTGAGTTGGTATATGGTGTTTGTCACGACTTGTAGAATCATCATAGTTCTTACATTTGAAAGCATACTCTTTACTTCTTGGGTTGTATTTATAATTATCTTGTTCACAAACTTTGATGACCCAAAACAAATTTAAATATATGTGAAAGAGAATATGATCTCGAGCTGAACACCACTTAAATCATCTAAATTCGAAAACCGGATAAACCGAGAAAAAGTGAAATCAAGTTGCGAAAATGAAGAAAAAAGAGAAGCACATGACACATGGGCTTAAAAAACTGCTAACAAACATCATTTTAAGCTTTTTCTTAAGTTATAAACGGGAGAACATAAGTTGCAACAAACATACTCATGCATTTTCTTTAATATGAACACCTTTCTACTGGTAATGGGGGGGGGGGGGGGGGGGGGGGGGGTTTGGGCAACAACTCTGGCAACTTTTTGATTTAATTTAAAGAACTCGTTATCCGCTATTTTATATAATCATAGTAGATGATTGCAAATGATTAAGCGACCTTAAGAATTTATTAATTGAGATTGTCAATAAGTCATATATTTCGTTCTACAGTTACATGGTTCGATTTTCTCCGCTCCCATCGACGTAAAGGAAAATCAACTCCATTGTGGTCTAAAATTTCAAGCATTTACAAAACCTCTCGAAGCACTTCTTCCTAAGTATACTTGGATCCGTACCATACCATAACGTGTTTCTGTAAGGAAAAATATGATGAAGAATTTGTGGGAAGAATATTACATCTAGAACTTGTGAAAATGCAAGATGATTTCGCTTTCCACTGTTCAAATCTATTTAAAAGGCACACTGGGAATGCCTCACGCACAAAAAGTTGGGGAATAGTAGTCAAACTCAGAATCGTCAGCTCTATCTCGACGGGTCAATGCGGGAAGTTTGACTTTGACCGACGGTCGTCGTTTAGAAACTTGTCCACTAAAGTGTCGGTTCATATCAATCCCCAACTTGTGGCCAATGGCAACAAAGTATTCGTCAAATATTGGTGGTTTGTGAGCTATGAATTTTCTCCACCTTTCCAGCCCACCAAGAAGGAAAAGAGATACCAAGAGAGACCAAAGTTATGCTTAGACTTTGGGAAATAAGTTTTCAGTATATGTTTTAATAGTGTCTTCAAAGCCTAAATATCTATGAGTGAAGCGCACGTAAATTATTCTGCTAAGCACGTTCATTTTTTTTCGCACGATAGACAACCAGAGTATGAAGAATATCTTAGAGGTTCTGAAGATATATATTACAGTTCAATTTGCCAATACTCATCAATGTTAAGACTGGTCTGTCATTTGTATGTCATGTTAACTTACGTGAATACTTATATGTAGACTTGAGTAAGCCTAAACAAATACGAAGAAATAGAAATTGTAAATACTTTAAAGAAAAAAACCTTAAAGTTGCATGTACATAGTTATGCCAAGTTCGTACTTACGTTGCCACAAAGGCTGCAGTCCGAGTCAGCTTCCAAGTATGTTGATGTGAGACACAGCAAGGGTGGTACAAGGGCAGAGACCAGGGGCTTCCCAGACAGAACTCGAGGGTGGCAGTGCTGCGAGGGCGATAGCGCGAGATGAATACACGATGACAGTCACAGTCCGATGCTTAGGTCCAGAGTCAGGGTACTGTATGTTTCTCTCTAGAATTCTAGAGTGAAAAAGTGAAATATGTTCTAAAAATGTCCAACCTTAATGTTCTTGTCAAATGAATTCTCAAGACCTCTATTTATAGAGATTGAGATGATGATGTCATTAACCGACACGTGGCGCTCCCTGGGAGTGACACGTCACCAGGGGGTCCACGGGTGCCGGTGCTCCACGGACTGTCGAATCGCATATTCATTCGGCCTGCCCCGCACAGCATCACTCTGTCTGTCAGGAAAGACTGGCTCCCACCGCGTTGGTGTGGCCAGAGAACCCCCTTGATCTAGCCTCCAATCCAAGCCCTTGCGGAGTCCCACAGGCCTGGCAGCGGTGGGGAAGACCCGACGCCCAACTGCCAGGTGAACTAGGCGCGATGCCCTCCGAAGACCTGCTCCCGTCTCGGAGTGACCCGGGGGTCATAGTCCCTAGAGGTGCCGACGCAAGCCCCCAGTGCCGGAGCACGTAGGCCAGTCACGCAGGCACCCTGACGGAGATAGTGTCCCGGAGGAGTCACCTATTCCGCAGGCCGAGGTAGCATCCCGGAGGAGCCGTCTACCTGGCCGGCCAAGGTAGCATCCCAGAGGAGCCGTCTACCTGGCGGAAGGGGAGTTGAAGAGCTCCCTGGCAGATATAGTGTCCCGAAGGAGTTACCTATCCCCGCGGGTGAGTCCTTGTGCCGGAGCACTCGGAGCGAGTCAAGGTAGCATCCCGGAGGAGCCGTCTACCCGACTGGCTGAGGTAGCATCCCGGAGGAGCCGTCTACCTGGCGGAAGGGGAGTTGAAGAGCTCCCTGGCAGAGATAGTGTCCCGGAGGAGTCGCCTATCCCCGCGGATGATGTACACTCCGGAGAGGGTTTGAAGCATGTTCCATGACCAAGGCAAGGTGCGCATGGTGTGATGAATGAGTGTGGTGCCCGGGGGCATGATGACATGATTGTGGCGCATGGGCGCGATGAAGTGAGTAAGGTGTCAGGGGCACGTCTGTGTTAGTGGCGTGGCGCATGGGCTCGACAAAGTGCTTATGGTGCCGGGGGCACGGTAGTGTGACAGAGAGCCTGGAGGCACGGCTGTATCAGCGGCGCGGCGCACGGGCGCGGCGAAGTGTTGGAGCGTGACGCCAGGACGTCGGGCGACTGGGGTCGCAAAGTGAAGTCTGGGCGACGTGGTCGCGGAGATGACGTCCGGACGACGGGCGATGGGGGTCGCGGAGTTGACGTCCGGACGATGGGCGTTGCGGAGTTGACGTCCGGACGACGGGCGGCGCGGAGTCGACGTCCGGACGACGGGCGACGGGCGTCGGGCAAAGTGCGACGGTCGAAGCGTCATGAGGCTTGGTCACGTTCCTTGAGCGTGCATGCTATGACCGGTTGTGAGAGTTGAAAATGTCTGTTGCTTGTACGGACGTGTCATGCAAAGTGAGACCACAGTCGGCCTTTGGTGCGACCAGAATAGGTTGGGAACACATAGTTATGCACAACTAAGCAACTTCGTTCTTTATCAACTCTCACATGCTCAATATCAATCCGAAGTTCGGGGCGTTGTTTGCAAAGCCCAGAGAGGTTCTTTCATTGCTAGGGTTTTAGCAAAAGTCTCTCGTGAGCACGATCCAAGCGCAGGGTGAAATTCTATCTCAAAGCTCTTTTTTTTTATTTGATTATATATGAATGTATCAATGTGAGCTGCGAACTCTCCTGTTTATAGGAAATGAGTCAATTCAAGTCGAGCTGAACTCACGTTCACATAATTTACCAAGTATGAGTTTGAACACATATATCGCCCGTCACTGACACAAGCTAAACATAAACGTACCCTCTGGAAGTGCCAACACAAACAAGAACACCCTATTGAATATTCGTTCATGTGCAGCCTTACTCACTGATGGAATACATGGATAATCAGGTCAACAATATGGGAGACAACCACCGAACTATCATCAATGGCTACAGTTCAGCACAAGCAAGAGGCCAAAAGAAACTTTGTAGTCCTTCACAACCAGACCCTTTTGATCATGGTAAGGTCACCCATACAGAGCATCTGTGGCATGTCAATTTGATGTCATTTGGCTAGTCATTATCGTTCCCAATGATGATTCATAATAGCAAAAATAATAATGGCTCCCTATTTGAATGGCCCAACTTACTCTTCATGTCCCTGACGATGAATCCACAGAACTTCATATTTTGGTTTGTTTCGAGACTTTTACCACATCTCAGTCCGTCCTTAGAATGACAAGTCAGTAGATTGCGGTCCTTAAGATGCCACATTAATCTCTTATCGGCCTCAATGTTATGGAGGGTGGACGAGGAACAACACTTGCTCTAGAGTAAATCGGTTGTCCATGAAAAACTCTAAGTGTAAATGTAAAATATGTGACTTGCTCTAGATTTGATGAGATGAAGAGATTTCAAGACAATAGTGAGTCAAGAAAATATTATTTTTCGCTCATATTCATTCATTTTATCGTGTCATATCTATTAGCGTTACATCCTATTTTGTTTTAACTTTACATTAAAAGTTAGACGATCGCATCTTCATGTGCACATAACAAGAAAAAGGGGTTCAATCATTTCAATCTGGTGGATTTGTACATGTTCACTACTTGACCTACGTCAGGATATTTGTGAACCTAATATGCGGCTAGAAATGCTTTCAAAAAATCAAGGATGCCGTTGGCAATATTTTTGGGGCAGCCATCATCATCATCATTCCAATTATTCATATTCATATGGCTCTATTATAAAGACCAAGAACGGTGGTTGGTGTTTGCCGGTTGTGGTTGCATCATGCATGTTCTCACAACTTTTTGAGCTCTAAAGTTTTGGGGTGATGGGTCCATAGGATTCATGCATGCCTTCAACAGCCCATACTTCTTATCCAAATTCCCTCCGATCTATGTTTCATTGCCAGGAACAGATGAAGCAGCTGTTGGTAGGATAGTTTTTATCCAAGAAGATTAGCAGAGATTGTTTTCGGAAGGTTATAATCCTTCCAAAATATCATATCTTTTTTCTTTATATATGGAAGGCAAGAGCATGTGCTATATATTTTCAACTCAGCCTCTTCATATTAGGATCGTGCAAACCTATATTTACAACTGTTGACATTGCTCGTACTTGATTCATGTGCTTCTACGATATTAAGAAAACGTTAAGGAACGGTTTTGCTCCAACATGAAGGGGTCTTGCATCCTAGCCACCTAGTTTTTTTCATTCTGCGGAGAAGAAATTGTGGGAAACCTTATTTTATCTTAACTGAAACTACTTAACACATCATCTGATGTTGTGCGACGGTCCCAAACGATCCATATACATCAGCCTTCTAAGTGGTTCATCACATGCATTGGCCAGTGGTAATAAAAGCATACCATGGTAGACCTATGATGTGTTACACAAATTAAGAATCTTATGAATAAATAGGAGAGCAAGGCATTTAAATTTTTGCATCTAAAGGGTGCATGTTTTAGGGCTCTTTTAGGGTTACAGATGAGAGGGTGGTCCAATACAACATAGTTCATATGTCCAAACTCCACACATGGAACTAGGTTAGAAGGTAGATTATAGTGCTTTTCTTTTTCTTTTCTTTTTTTTTTCCCTTAGCTAGGGCTACTTAGATACCCTTTTTTGTCTTTTGAACACAATTGGTTAAAATATAATAGGCTCTGGGCCAATTAATGGGCCTGTCCTACAACCCGAAGGTAGTTCTGACTCGTTACTCCTCAGTGTTCACGTTTTTGGGCCCTTCGTCTATCCACGGTTGGGTCAGGCGGTTTACCCCAGATCCAATATGCCCACCAAATCATATTTTTTTTGAATTCATCGGGTCAATGTTCAGGGAGCGTCCACAAGATTGGCTGAAAAATAGACTTTCGATTAGTGCTAAAGTTAGCCTTTTTTGGATAAATTAAGAGAGGTGCCTCTCTCAGACACGTCTTGATGTAGACAGTAAAACAAAAAAGACTCGTAACGGAGTAGTAGTTGATATTGCACCGAAGTTGATTTTTCTATATAAATTGTGAACTAGCAACAGTAAGTTTTTTTCTGTGCCAAAGAAATTAAACATGTACCGTTTACTAGTCACGTGGACGTCCATCAAAATCGGCGAAGGGTAAACTTCTAGTAATCCTTAAAATCCATAGCTTACCAAGAAGAACGCTTTTGCCAAAATTTTCAAGCAAATGACAGATGCATACTCAGCTAGGTCAACACCTTTTGAGGCACGTTGCCTAAGGCATGGTAAACAAACGTTAATTCAGTCCAAAGTATCAAGAAAAAGTAGCAGCTAACCCTTCTTGAATGGCCCGGAACTTTTTGATCAATTTGTTGCATTGCAGCTAGTTGTTCAAAATAGACGAAACCTAGCTTATAGCTCTTGTTGAGTCAAAATTGGATTAAGCCTTGAATGAGCCGCCCCTCGAAAACTTCATACAAATAAATAAATTTGTGTTCACCACCTCCCCGAGCTATACATCGCCATCTAATTTCGAATAAACGAAACTTGGATGAAATATAACCGATTGATTCCCTCGCTTTCGGTCGTCCTTTCCCCGTCCAAGTAGCTGGCAGCATGATCAAATTTGGTCCCTAGCTCTCAACACTTTTAATACAGAACACATGCAATAGTTATCATCGCCTTTATCTTTCAAAAAGGGTTATGTTGATGGTGCTTATACTCTCTCTTCAAAGTAGGCAAAGTACCACCACAGTACAAGGCCCCATCATGGCTTACTCTCTGCGTCGAAGCCTTGTGAAACTCAACATGCATGAGCCTCCAAACCTGACCTTTTCAAAGCAACGCAACGCAAGGCAAACTTACACCATCAACTAAAGCCTACCAACTGAAGGTTTCATCACCCCGGAACCAAGAAAGGGAATACTTTTGTGCTAAATGAAAGTCTATCAAGAAAGCTATTGATAATTTTGCTTCCTCTACTACTTATTCATATCTTTACTTAGACATGTTGATTTATCACTTGTAAGCGTATGTAATTGGATATATTTTTTTTTTTTACTTCTACCCTACAAAAAATAGCTACAACTCTTCATATGGCGGTAACAAATAGTCGCTAAATGCATTTAGTAACATTTTTACTAACACTTTCTAACGTCACTAAAAAAAGTCACTAAAAATATTTAATAAATATTAATTGTATAGGAGCCCAATAGACATTATAAATAGTACCTACTCTTCGTTTAACTATCTTCCTACGACCCAGATAGCATCCAAAACTGATCGAGTTAAGACTTCGAAAAGAGAGCGAGAAAATTGAACTATTGAAGTGCGGACTTGGACCAAATGCGTAACAGAACGTATAATGGGCCAGCAGCCCACTACAAAGTGCTCCTCCTTTTCACTTAGTGGGCCCTTAGTACGAAAGTAGTAGAACTCGTGCCTCCAGAGAGTTGTGAAAGACCAGGCCTTGTAAGAAAAATAATGTTTCAAAATTGCATGTAATGCGATTTAAATTCACAGACCGCATGAAAAAACGATAAAACTTCACATTCAGACTTATAAATTGGTTCCCAAAAAAAAAAAAAAAGGGGTTCAATAAAAGAAAAAAAATGAACGCGCAAATTGATACACTGAACAAGAAAAGGACAAATGATGCGTCCAAATTGGCGTATCAAGACATAAAAACAAGAAGAGATGATTCATATAATAGATAAACAAAAAATAGGCAAGATATGCTTGTCCTAATTCATTAAATCGATCATATTTGACTAGACACGCATACTAAAAGGTCGTTTGAGATTGTTTTTTAAAAGTAAATTTTGATTAAATGAGAGTTTTTAAAATTAGATTTAATCTATTTTAAGTATAATAGATAAAAAATTGTTTGAGGTGTTTGGATAAAAAAAGGATTAAAGCAGGTTTAGTGCGCCAAAATTATCATATAGTGTATTCAAATTGAAATGGAGTATTTAATGTATGCTTAAGAGTAATGATATCTTGGCAATTCTCTTGGTCAAACCTGATTCTTCAAAACTGGTTGAATCTTAATCCAAGAAAATGAGGATTATGAATTTAATCAGTTTTGAGCACATTGGAACAAATTTAATCAGTTTGCTCTTTTTTTTTTCTTTTGTCAAATACTTCAAGACTATTCTAAAATCAATTTCAAACATCATCTAAGTATTTAAGTCATATGTTGTGTGTTTCTCATTCTACCTTTTAGAGAAAGAGGCGGAAAAAAGTGGGTCAAGAGAGAAAAAATTAATTTGTGGAGATGTGGAGAAAGAAATAAAATAAAAAAGTAAGAAAAATGGGTCAGGAGAGAGAATGAGTTGGTGGAGATAGAAGGTTGGGGTGGCAGATTGGTTCAGGCATTAAGTCCAACACAACCGTTGGGACGTGCTTTGAGTGGGTTAATGACGTGACATAATCGCAGCATTATTTTTTGATCGGACGACTGTAGTTATGGTTTCAACATGTCTACTGTAACCTTTAGTCACAGCAGACGATCTGAATCTTATTATACCAACTTTTTATCACTTCATATCTAAATATCTTTGCTGATGTTCATCGTATTCAAAATAAACTTATAAAAAATTAAAAACCGGTTCGGATTTAATCAAAGAATTTTGATGCTTCGTAAGGACAACTCCACCGTTGGAGAATCTGTAGTCCAAGAAAAAAGGCCGGAAAAATAAGCTGACGTGTGATCGCACTTGGGGGACAAAAGGGGTAAACGCGGTCCACGTCGTGTGAAGTCAGTCACGTGACATCATCATCGTCCAAGAAAGAAAAACAGGTAGAGGGGATATATGTGGCAAATCAGACGGCGACGGACGAGTGTTACTTTTTCTTCTTTTTTTATATTTTTTTAAGGGTGGAAAATGCACGCGCAGCAGCATCATGTTGGTTCGGGGACCCACTCGCCACTTACCACCGCCCAAAACTTTCCATCACGCATTTCTCGGACGCCTCCTTTGTAGGGTCAACATCCACCTCCTTGGTGGGGTTTGCTCTCTCTCTCTCTCTCTCTTCGGCCGGTAACGGATAGACCGAGAATCGTATTCTTTCCGTTTTTAATTAATTAATACATTTGACTTATACGTTTATTTAGGTTATAAGTTATTTTTTGAATTTTTCATTCTACTTTAAGAAAGAAAAGAAAGTGAGGCTGAAAAAAAAAAACTGGATCGAAGTTATTCATTAATACTGAGCAACGTGCTAAAGGTAAGATGGTGAGATGGAAGAGAAAAAAATGTTGTGGGTATGTATGAAAGATTTTAATATAACAATGAACACTTAGGGGTAGATCGATAAACATAGCCTAAAAGTGTTCATTATTATACTAAACTCCATTTGAAACTCCTTTCAAAACTAATGAATGAAAGCCGGAATTCGTGGCATTTTGCTGTGAAAATCTTATGCACATCATCAATGGTGGATGTCAAATTATACTCACATTTAGGAAGGCGTGTGTTCGATTTCGACAACATTATAAGCGCGAGAGCTAAAACACATTGTTATTATGTAGTAATTTCATTAGCTAAAATAACAATATAACAATCATCTTGTTTTTATTTTATGCAGATCGTCTTATCCGATACTTGCAGTGATGACAGTACGACCGAGTAACTAATAACTTCACAAAACGACCTTTACAACTTTTATACTCAGTAATTCGAGATTTTTCACTGACAAGAAAAAAGGACCGAGAAAAGTAAACTCCGAGGAGTTATAAGGATCCACTCCGCTTGCTTGCGTTAGGGAAGGGCGTAGGCATAGGCTGTAGCTGAGGCATACATACTTTTTTTTTGTGCAACAAAAGACTGGACACCGTAAGATTCTAATCCAACCGACAAGGAGTATTGCGCCTCGGGGACCTACAAGGCCGCCACATACATCTGAGTTCCCGATTCCCTCACCTATGTTGGGGCCGAAGCGCACAATGACCCGTGTGTGGAGCACATGCAGGATGAGGACGTAAGTTTGCCTCCAACAAATGCGGCGGACAGAATTCGAACTCATGTGAGAAACCTATATTGGAATTTTGGGGACATCTGAACCGATCCTTGTTGGCTAGCTGAGGTATACATACGCTGCTAATAATTATGATGCAAAATGAATGTTAACGTGTGACCAGACCTAGTACTGTCACTGAATTAATACCGTGATAATGATCAATTACGAGGTGTAATCAAACTGGTAAATCACCGAGGTAGGCTCAATCATTCATGTTGAGATACGGGTAGCGCCTCAGCTGACAAGGTGTCGTGTAGAAGCATGTGAATCCACAGCTTACGCATATGTGCACGAAGTACGTATAATTTGCATATATAAACCCAACGCCTTTCCCTACCAAATCATGGCCAAAAGTTAGCTTCAACCTCTACCCAGGAAAGAAACCAAAATCACCTTTACGACAAGCTGTTAGAATTCCATCTTCTTTCTGCATGGAAAACTTGACGGTGAATACAAATTTAAGGCTTGAAAGTTTGGAAAAGTTATTCATGGACTGGGTTGATAAGGATGTTTTTGCATCAGCTTTGTTGGATGGTCAAGCCATATACTTTTTTTTTTTGGCTAGGAAATAAGTTATTTTATAATTTTGACATCCAATACCTCAAACTTCTTCAATCGACATGTTTGTTAGTTTTTTCAGGACAAAACTGTTGCATCTCCTATTAAATTCACGTGGCATCCAAATCACTCCTTCCAGTACATTCTGCTCCAATTTTTCATCCACTCCACCACCATCGGTCCACCACAATACAGCCCAACCACCACCCATACCCCCACCAAAAAGCCAACACCGCCACCACTACAACACCGATATCTCGAGCTTTCATTCGGTAGAGACATCATATGTTCCTGCCATAAGTCCAAATTTTGCCACAAGAAAAAAAGTCTAAGAAAGCGTATAAACGAATAGATACGCTTGGTTGCAAGTCATTTCATAATGTTATCAAAATTTTATGAGGTTTCATCAAAGTCCCAAATTACGCGCTCTATTTGGTCATAGCATAAATCCAGTGTGAGGCTACATATATGTATGCATCTTTTGCTTGCAAGTCATCACCAAGGAGAAAAACTGCATGTATTGATAGTGATATGCGTACTTATATGACCTTCCTTCGTTGAAAAGAAAGGTAGCCCCTCTTTGATTCAAAACCTTGTGCAAAGATAAGACCATTTCTATCCATAAATTAAGAAAAAACCAAATTGAGGAAGGAAAGGTTTGCTATAAATAGAAAGTTGAACAATTTGGATGACATTGTGAAGCAGCCAAAAACAAGTAAAGTTGTCATTTTATGAACGAAGTGAAGTGAGCTACACTTGGGCCGGATGAAGTTGATTAAAGGCAAGAAAGAGGAACACCAACACTGCAAGCATAAGAATAACTTTGATCTGGGAACCAAAACCCTAAAAATAAAAGTAATTGGTATCGTGATGGATGCTGAAAGGATCAAAACATTAATCTCCCATCGCCAAAGGCAAGAGTTCTCCCTCCCAAATTATGTCCCTAAAGTTGAAGCTAATCAAATAAAAAAATAAAAAATATATACATTATATTGTCATCAAATTCTAACTAGTAGAGAGATACTTAACCACTAGCAAGTATTATTAAGTTCTAGTGAGCGGTATCTAGTACTTGTAAATGATCTGATCACAAGTCTTTTGATATTGATGCGTCAAACTCTCATTAGTTGTACTCATTGAAACCCGTACTTTTCACTAAATTTTCAATTACAAATAGAGGATTTGTAACTTTTCGAAAGCAACTGAAACTGTGACTTATGCATCGTTCTCATATCTTTTTTGAAAAAGAAAAAATACATAATTCAGAGTCACAACGAAGAGAAAAGAAGAAGATAGTTTCCACCCTTCACTTCAGTACTATAGTGATAAAATGAATCTAACGAAATTTATTCTTAACTTACGCATCAATCGAGAATAAATTTTCTTTCTAGACGATGTTTAAGGGTGCGTTTGTAACCTCTGGACCCAGCAGCATCAGACTAAATAATTTCAAGCAGTGGTTTTAAGGTTGGAACCCACAGAATGAAAGAAATGAATAGACCTACTGGACCAAGGGATTAATGCCATGAGTTGGGGTGCATCTTATTATATTGCAAAAGACATTCATTCTTCCACTCAGAGAAAAGAAATTAAAAACTCAAATAAATAAACAACGACACATAGTAGACAAACTCTCTCTCTCTCTCTCACTCACACATCCATGTACATACACACACATAAAGCACATAGAACGTCCACACAAACCGACTCAAAACATTCCTTTTTCTGCTTTTTAAAACCACTTGCAACCATCACCTCCTCCTCCTGATCTGCTTTTTTTCTTCCATGGACACTGCTCAATGGCCACAGGTACATGGATTTATCACCGTCTTCGTCCTGATGTTCCTCAGTTAATGCTTTCTTGACTTGTTTTGCAATACATGTTGCACTTTAGTTTGATCTCTCTTTTAGCTTTTATGTGATAAAGGGTTTGTGAATAAAGTGTTTAATTTGTTATTATTATGTGTTTCTTTTTCGTGTGGACTGATGTTCATGGGTTTTGAAAAAAGTGTAAAGCAGTAGGTGACTTAGGTTTTGTTTGTTTGTTTTGTCTCCATACTACCTTTTGATCTGAAATTCAGTTGAGTTCTGGTTTTCTTGTTTGATCTTGAAGCTACATATGTGTGCTTATCTATCTTTTCCATTCTGATGTCTCTTTATTTAGGAGATTGTGGTGAAGCCAATGGATGAGATTGTGGTAGTAGCAAACGGCAGTACATGTTCAAACTCATCATCAAAGGCTGCATCTTTAGAGAGGAGGGTTAGGCCACAGAAGGAGCAAGCGATAAACTGCCCGAGGTGCAATTCAACCAACACCAAGTTCTGTTATTACAACAACTACAGTCTTACCCAGCCCAGATATTTTTGCAAGACTTGCAGAAGGTATTGGACTGAAGGTGGCTCTTTGAGAAACATTCCCGTGGGTGGAGGTTCAAGGAAGAACAAGAGATCATCTTCATCTTCTTCAGCCACTAATTCATCTTCACCTAATTCATCATCAAAGAAGCTAGGAGTAGCACAACAGCAACCACAACCCCCACCCGCACCTAGTTCTTCTCAAAACCCTAATAAGATCCATCAAGATCTCAACTTGGGCTTCCCCGGAGCAACCAGTAATGATTTGAAGACTTTTTCTGAGCTGATCCAAGTACCCAACTTTGATATGGGGAATAATCACAAAGATCACCACACTCTGACTAATTCTTCCTCTTCATCACCTTCATCTCATCTTTCCGCATTGGAGCTTCTGACCGGGATCACATCTTCTAGGGGAAATACTACTTTCAATTCCTTCATGCCAATGCCTCTCACGGCGGACCCCAATGCAGTTTATGGCTCATCAGGGCTTGGGTTTCCTTTGCCAGAATTCAAAGTGCCTTCTAGTCTTAGTTTTTCATTGGATCATGGGCTTGGAATGAATGGAAATGGAAGCATGAGTACTAGTGGGTATGGTGGGGATAGTAATGGGAGGCTTTTGTTTCCATTTGAAGATTTAAAGCAAGTGTCATCAAACAATGCTACGACTGCAACTCATGATCATCATGTTGAGGCCCAAAGTAGAGATCATCATGGAGATTCAAGTGGATTCTGGAATGGAATGTTAGGTGGAGGATCCTGGTAAACAAGATATATAATGCACAATCTTTTCTTTCTTCTTCCTTTGGCCTCTAGTGTTTTATGTTTGGATTTCTTGAAAACTAACTGATAGGATACGAGGTTTTCTTTTTCATTTCTCTTTCTCCTTCTCTATTATCTTCTTAATTATTCTCTCTGTACTCTCTGATCTATTGTGGGAATTTGAAGCTCATTTTTAGGGTGGCTTCAGTAAATTGAAGGGGTTAATGGGCTACCGTGTAATGAGAATATGAGATAGAAGAAGAGATCAACGAAAGCCCAGGTTTTCTAGGGCAAAACAAGTGGATAAAGGGTTTTCATCCATGCCTATTTCACATCTTATTCACTTCTTTAATTCTGTGTATCAGAGAAAAAGACTGTTATATATATGTCATAGATTGGCTTCTACAATAAATAATAATTGGTGTATAATGCGCAAGTTAATTTATTGTTGAGATTCCTGGATTCGGAAGACTGTACTTGATTAATTTCCTGTAATCTCGCACACATAGCCTGTTAAATCTCTAGCAATCTACACATTTCTTTTTCCAATGTATTGTCCTCGAAAACGGGATAGCTTAGCTAGCTAGGGTCTAAGTTTCAGGGTCATCAACACTCTCACGGTATTGTTCAAGCCAAAGAAGCATCTTCATGATGTTGATGATATTAATAATGGTAGGAAGGAGACTACTAGCTGGGAAAGCTAGAGAAAGATGAGCCTGCGGGTAAACCACCCATGATCTCTTCACATGGCATTTTACTGTTGATGAATGATGTAGGCGCAGGTCATTGAAACCCTCTAAAGGGGCAAAGTTCCCTCTTTTAAAATCTCGCTTCCGTTTTTTGCTCTGCACTCTCACGCGCTGCTTCGGGGAGGTACAAGTCGCCAATGCAGAAGAAGTTACAAGTTGGAACCACTGCACAATGCAACTGCTTCAACAGATACAAGCTCACCTACTAGCATGTGTAATGTGTGTGTGTCCTGTCCAGACAGGCTTCAAGAGTTGGCTCAGTCACCTCACAATCACACTACCCCTCCCCCCGTTTCAGTGAATGATATGATTTTGCTTGCCCATGCCATGTTCTCTTTTCTTTTCCTTGAGTTTTAAAAAAGATGGAGAAAGATCTGACAAGCCCTACTTTCTCCGGTCATGTGCGGGACCCCTGCAAACATTCCCCTGGGCAAGTGTGCTAGAAGGGAATAATCACTCCCACTTACTCAAATCCGTCCAGATCCACAACCCTCCATTTGTTTATATATATATATATATATTAGTTTCTTGTTCTTTGCTGTAAGGCACTTAGGTCAGGCCTCAGAGGGCACAATCACCTGCTAACCTATGCTCCATCTTAGCTGCATCAGCCTACGGTGGGGGTCATTTTCGCTTTGCCAAACTGGGATTTGAGAGGCCTGGTTTCGCTCTCATTTCTAGTTTCCACTAATTGGGAAGCTAGAAAATCAAGGTACCCGGGTTTCGTTTTGGTCCAAATTCTGATTGATGAATCATTGTCACGTGAACATCAAGTATGGGTCACAGGGCCATTATTTCCTACCTAGAGAGCCTCAAGTGGCAAATGGGTATAGATTGATTTGGTCCTTTTGTGAAAAGTGGTCGCCAATATGGTTACAGTTCAACTTAGCTAGAATTGGCTACTGACCAAACTTTCGTGCATTTTCACAAAACTGAAACTTCCATTCTTTGTCTGATCCCCGTCTGTTGAAGAAAAACAAATGAAATTGCAATTGATTCACCAAAAGAAAACTTGAAGGGGAATTCAATATTACGGGAAGTAAGCAAGGAATTTAATTTGAATGTCATGTCGTTGTGTCCTTCGGAAATCTGAAAATTTGTTGCTTCTAAGAAGATCACATGGGTGGTCTTGGTGTTATGCCATAGCCCCCTTATAGACCTATCTCGATCAATGGTACTCAAGGACCAACGATGTTCGGTTCCGATACGATTTGTGTTTGTTTATCACAATTATTCTTGCACGATCATTCTTTCTAAAAAAATTGGCCGCAATATACAAGTGCCGTTGAAGGCACTTTAGGCAATGCTCTTTCTCCTTCGGAATAGTTTGGTATTTTTTGTATCGCATCTATTCTATTAGCGACACGTTTTGACTTTTGGTGACGGCTGAGGGATGTATTGGTGCCAAGTCTTCTCCAACATATATGTACGAACTTACATATGCACACACATCCGGGCGTCCCCAAACTAAAACCTTTTGGAAGAATGTTCCTATGCATTGTCCCCAACAGTATAGCCATGTGCTTCTGCCGAACTATATCTAAATTTCGATGTTTTTTACTACTTGCTTAGGAGCATATATTTTGTGTTTTACTTTCAAGGGATATATGCTCCACAAGCTACTACAGATGCCTATTCAGATTTCAGAGGGAAGTGCAGTCGTGCAGAGTGAGTAGAAAAGCAAAGCAATTAAGAATGCAGGAGCCATTTCATTTTTTGAGGTTATTCTAGCATCACAAAAGGGCCTTGAGTATAGCTGCCTTGTGCTAAAGAAGATGTTTGGAATTTATTCTCGAATGATCAAACCTCATTAAATCCAGATCAGAAATATGATTTGAAAGTGCTCGACGAAAAAAGTAAACTGATTAAATATCCTCTAACGTGCTCAAAACTGACTAAATCCAAAATCCTCATTTTTCTTCGATTCTGATTAAATTAGTTTTGAAAATTTAAGTTTGACCAAAAAAATTATCAAAATATCATCACGTAAAAACATACATCAAATGCTCCCCTTCAATTCGAATATACTATATGATAATTTTGTCACACTAAATCTACTTTAATCTCTTTTTATTCAAACACCTTCAACAACTTTTAATATATTATACTTAAAATAGATTAAATCTGATTTTAAAAACTGCTTCATATTTAATCAAAATTTATTTTTTAAAATCAATCACAAACGACCTCTAAAATGTCTTCGCTTTTGCCTGACTTCTCCTGCTCCTGCCTCAAGAATGGAGGGGCCATTCTTGTTTGCAAGGTTTAAGAAAACATTCTCGGCGCCGAAGCATCAGCATCATACTAACCCTAATGGCAGAATCCAAATCCTAAATTTAAGTAAAGGTCAGCCCAACAGCCAACATTTCCCCTTCGATGGCAGAAGGTAGATTCAGCTTCAGGGAAGACAAGCTGTAACAAAAATAGATCTTCTACCTTGAGATCGTTTCAGCAATATCTGCTTGTACAAAGATAACATACAAACTATATAACCTTTCGAACATCTAACAAAAGCATTACTTGCAGGATTTTCACGTTGCGAGAAATGAAAAGCAAAATTAATATACCCTTTCCAGTTCCAACATCTGTACACGGGTATTACCAGTATACATAATTGCCAAAATGATCTAAACATTGCAGTTGGGAGCAGAGCTGAATTAGTATTCTGTAGATCGACATCAGCTTACTGATCTGCATTGATTCCAAAAATACGGACCTTGTGCATGTGAGGGAACTTGGCAACTACAAGGACAAACACCGCCAGCGTGTTGAAGAAAAGCATCGGGTGTTGATAGTCCGTTGTGTGTGATGCTATCAAGTATCTGCAGAAGAGACATAAGGAAGCATGACACCTGGTCTAAGGCGACTAAATTCTAACTGAAGCAAAGCAAATAAAAAAGGATATCCAACTATGATCGGGCAGAGGAAGACCAAATCTTTAATCAAACAGAGAAAGCATGACAGAAGCAAATATGACCAAAGAAGCAGTTCAGTTCGAATACAAATGTCATTTTAAAAGGCATTATGGAAGACGAAATCGCCTCCAGGTTGGTAAAATTGTCGTGAACAGATGTGGCATAACTCTGCAGTAAAAGACACGGTTAACCACCTTCGTAGTTTTTGCTCAATCAATTTCGTCCTTTCTTATCTCTCTATTCCGCAATCCTTGGGTCATGCTGAGAATAATAGTGTATGTGTTTTACAGTTGAACCCCCAGGTGTGCCGGAATTCTTTGCTCAAGTAATGGAAAATGGCTATATAGTGCATTTGGTTGGAAAGCAATAAGAATAACTTAGAAGGTTTGTCTTCCTCTGTATTGAATGTATGTATATAGTGCATTTGGTTGGAAAGCAATAAGAGTACCTTAGAAGGTTTGTCTTCCTCTACATTAAATGTTAAGCAATCTTTCTTGTGGACATTGCGCTCTTGGTTTTTGGGTTCAAAGGTGGTTCCTCGGACTCTTTGTTATTTCTCGTTTAATATTTTGGCAAGTTTGTTACTTCAGAAGTTTTTTTTTTGGTTGCTTTTCACATATAAAATATCCAGTCTGGTGTTTCCTAACATACCTAGACAATTACAGAAAAATCATTAATGTTCTTACCAAGTTCTTGAAAAATTTGTTTCGCGAGATGCTTCAATGTAGAAGTTGGAGTAACTAGCAGCAAACTAGTAGCATCATATATTCATAAGATTTAGTGTACAAGGACTAATTGTCCATGATCCATGCAGTGAAACAGAGTGCCAAGAGTTGAGTTGAAGAACACACAATCGGACAAGCAATAAACTGCGAATCAAGTTTAAGTTGCATCTCCAAGCTTGTGCAGCTTCAGTGACTAGATTGAACTCTAAAACAATCCATTTCGACAGCCTAATAAAACTAATGTACAACTTATCCTACTGACATGAATTTATCAAGGATTTGACTGCAATCAATCTATAGTTAATCCAAGTAAGGTTTAAATCTTTGCCAACTCCATGCCCCTAAAAACCCATACATAAATATCCTAAACCTTATTGTAAGTTATTAGCCACACAATAAGCCAGATCTAGTGTTAGAAATTCTAATTCCATGTCGTACCAACTCCAACTCTCAAGGTCGCAAATTTATCAAATCACATCTACATGCCATAAAAAAGTACCATTAATGACAATGAAATGAAAAAATTGCTATTAATGATTTAATCCAATCTAATCCCTCTTGGAGCCACGCCATGAAAAGCTTATCTATGAGATAGCATCATATTGGAATTCCCTACATTATAAATACATGTGTATGCAGTTAGATCCCTGATATTTTCTCTTCATCTGAAGAAAGGAGGGGGGGAAATGCCTTAAAGCATTAGTATTTTGCAAAATGGCATGCTATGTATGTGATATATTTGGTTTTACACCCGGAGTTGGACCGAGTAACCGAACACCAAGCTGAAGAGTAGGATCAGAAAGGTTCCCCTCTAAGTAAATAAGGTGGCATCAGAATGTACTCTTGGAAGTTGGTGTCTGCCGTGCAGTTAAAAACCATATTTGTCTACGTAGTCAGACTGCACATCTCCTTTCAATAAGAGGCCTAACCCACCCCAGAGGAAAAGGGGGCTGGGATGGGGTTTTTCCAATGAAGTGTCAATAATTTAGAATGACGATGTTCAGGTGTGAGCATCGCACGTTACAAGACATAGGATATGGAAAAGTACTTACAGCACCACAGGTACAACAGTCAGAAACTTCCTATTGCGAGTGAGCTGCTTGCCGTTATCTATTTGCTCCCACCATGTCAGCCTATTGTAGATGCCTTGGTCATCGGCAAAAGGTGTTCCCTTCTTCCAGTGAAAGAACTGATATGTAACCTGAAAAAAACAAACATTACTTTCTTTTCTTTATGGGCAAAACAGGAGCATGCCGTGTAGTATGTATGCATGGAGAAGGCACATAGATACTCGCGGAAGTTTTTGCATATTGCTTCAAAGCACTAAGGCGGATGGTAAAGAGGTTACTTGCAGCTTTTGCGGAGTTAGAAGGTGTAAGATGGTAGTTGTAAAGAGTTAGTTTCAGCTTTTGAGATATTAAAAGGTTACCAACAGGATATTTGTACTATGACACCTTGGTCCATGATTTTGGAGTATAACTGAAGAATGCATTAAAGATAAATGTGCAAGTGCAAACAATGTCCCACCACCTGCATCTCGGTAATGCAATGATGCAAATTCTAGTAGCTCAATACTAGGAACCAAATGGAATAATTTTTAGCAGAAACAGTATAACTAACTGATCCAATTGGACTGTCTCCAATTTAAGCTCTTGAGCTGAATTCTATGTATCTTTCCATTTGCTTTCTTTTATTATGGTAAATATCAACACCAATGCTTAGTATCCAGAACTCTGAGTCTCCTAAGCACCTTTCCAACACAAATATTCTTTCCTCCCGGATACACACGTGTACATTCTGAACAGTTCCTCAGATGTATGGCAGCATGTCCCTTTGTTATGGAGATTGGAGAGCAGAAAGTTGAGTCAGGAAGAAGGCAGATAGCACTAATAAGCATAGTCGTGGCAAGTGTCTCACAAGTACAAGTAAAGGTGAGACACATGTGATACGTTTAATATTCATAACTTACTAAGAAAAAGCTCCCCCCATTTCAGAAGTTCAGGACGTAGAATATAGCTTACAACACGTTTGGATTGCACATGGTAGTGGTCTTACTAGACATTAAATTCAAGTATCTGGTTAGTGACTCCAAAGTTATTGTCTAAGATAGGCTTCATGCTCCGTATACGAGACAAGGCTCCTCTTTTGTGATTGGATACATCTTTCTTCACACAGAATGCAATAGAAAGTGCAAAAGGGAGATCAATCAAGTTATAAACACCGCTCGACTAAATCACGCCGTACCAACACTAAGACGAATCACAGAAAAAAAATCACAGATTTCCGTACTCGGCACCTGAAACCCTAAGTGGATATTACAGAACTAACGATAACTCGAATCGGATCAAAACGATAAATAGGCATAAGAAATCACAATTAGAACCTAAAAAAGGCTTCAGTACATGAGAAACAAGGAGAAATGAAGGATTACCACGGCGTGAGCGAGGTGGACGAGGGTCCAGGCCATGCCGGGCGAGCAACCGAAGACGGAGAGGATCACGAGCCAGGCGAAGAAGAGGATGAGTATGTAGGTGGTCCAAACCCCGGGGTACGTGAACCACTCGGTGTTGCGGTTCAGATCCGTGGGCGGCACCGCTCTCACGTACAGATTCGCCATCCAAATTCGGTCGGTTTCCTTCAGATTCACTCACCGCTCGCAACGACGACAATCTCGATCAAATCAATCCATGTACTGTTCAGTAATTTTCCTTTGCAAAATTGGTTGTATGTGGATGGATTGATTTGTAATTTGCTACTGCCAAGATGAGGGGAATCGAATCGAATCAATAATAATACTGTGTGTCTATTAACACGCAAAGCAACGGGGAGATATTTTATAAGGCAGAGGGAGGTGACATTAGGGGGATAGAAGAGATTCAATTGGTTTATTAGTAAGTGGACCATCGAGCGCTTTGACTTATTTAACCTATTTTGTAATACGAACTTAAGATGAACGTACCGAAATAACGTTCAGTAAATGATACACTTGATAGTTATCAATAATAAGTAATTTAAAATTAAGTCTTAACACGAACTTAAGATCAGCGCAACCGAAATGGCGTTCAGTGAATCACACACTTGATAGTTATCAATAAAAAGTAATTAAAATTAAGTATTACTTGAGCTAAGCTCTTCTATTAGTGCTAAGGTTACTCCGTCGTCGCATTAATACACAGTACTACCTACGTAGCATTGGTCAAACATGTGGTAGAAGCGGGTTTTACAGAGGAACTTTTTTGGCAAAAGAAGCGAACGAGCCAAGAGGGATGTTGTAGTTCAAGGCGAGAAGCTAGTGGCAAACGTCTTTTTTTCGTGACAAAAAAAAAAGGTGACTTTAATCTAACAGATTTTCTATTGCTAAAGGTAACTTTTTTCAGCTTACCAGCTCATGTCAGATGCAAGATCTTCCCACCCCAAGCATACACCCAATGCTTGTAAGTTTCGACGAAAATCTGGTCAAGAGAGCTATTTTAGACTTGATTCAGTCAGCTGACAGGGATTGTAAGGTTCCAAATTACTGGTATTGTGACTTAAGACGGTCGGTGGGTCATGCATCATTCAACAGAGAACGCAAATTTAATTATTGACACAAACCTGGACCAACTATTTTCTAAAGCATTTGGTTCACCACCAGACCAACGAACAAAAAAGATGCTCTCTTGGGAGTTTGGTTACCCAGTGAACTACTAATATATTTGATTAGGACAAGAAAAGTTGGTACAGAATCCGAAACGAGAGATCATTCTATCAAGATTTAAAGGTGGAATTCAATATATCCACCCAGCTTGAGAAATTTAAAGTTGCAACAAGATCAGTGTGACATGTCACAGAGGCCGACGGTGGCTTTGTCCACTCTGTCCAAGCCTTCCACCAACCTTCTCTTTGCAGACTTGGTCCGGTAACACCAGACCTCGAAAGCCTCGCTCAGATCCGGATACTTCACCTGCTCTGAGTTCATCCAGTCTGCAAAGATGTCAGCTTGATCATTTGATGGCAATGCCAGAACTAGCGCCACAATTGTCCCCTCAATACTTTGGGACAGCTCTTCATCCAGCTTGTGATGAAAATCTGTATCCTCGTTGTCCATTGAATCAAGAAGAGGTTTCATTTTTCTTATGTACGGAAGCCACGTTTGCAGCAATTGCACTCGGCATGGGGCTGGAAAAATCACATTCCCGTAGCCTACTGCTTCCAATACCTTTGCAGTGATTTCTATTAGCTTTACTTTCAAGCCCCACATCACGGAATCAAGTCTCTTGTCCTCGACAACCCCCAACACATGATCCGATATATCAACCCACTTGGCAACAAAATCTTTCAGCAGATCCACCTTTGAGAGAATATTACACATCCATTCAACATCAGACAGGATCTGCATGATTCTGTTCTCAACTGCCTCAGACGTGAGGTCAGACTCCAGGAGCAGGGAAGACAGTCCCTTCTCAAACAAGGAACAGATATTCAAGAGACCTATTCTAATCTCCGATTTCACTTCATCGTCAGCTGTAACTAAGGGAATCTCGTCATCATCGCCTAGCATGTACTCAACTTGTTCCTGAGCTGAAGTTCTCAGCTCATCTCCAAATGGAGGACAAGGCCCACCAGTGGAAGTGGCAAAGCGAATTGCAGAAATGAAAACACCTTTTGTGGCGCTTAAATCTACCTGTTGGATCCTGGCCAATATGGGCATGGCGACTGGACCCAGTTTTGAAACCGTTTTTAAGATCTCTTCCTCTTCCTTGTCGTCCCAAGGAACGGCCTCCAAGTACTGTATGCAGCTTTGTGTGATCTCTTCGCAGTGGAATGTAGTTGCCACCTGAAGAATACCAAGAGCGGATTGAACAGAGTCCCAGGAGTCCAAGAGTGTTTCCGTAGGGAGATAGAGACGCCTCAAAAGCTCCACAAGATGCGCATAATCTTTATCTGAACAGTGAATCTCTATACTAGAATTTGGATGGGAGAGCCTATCTGCAAAAAACCTGCTCTTGCTCTTAAGAACGGAAGAATGTGAATAGAACAGTTCAGGTCTTCCTCCTTGATTTCTCAAGCGCACAATGATGTCACTAGTACTCCTGTCACCAAGCTCACTAGACTCCGCTACTGTTGCTCTGTCCATGAGTGACAAAGGAGTTCAATAGACCCCATGCTTTATGCAAACGCAAGAATACTCCAGGCCGGCATGTGACTGAGAGAGATAGAGAGAGATTAAAACCGTTTTCAATCATAATCACTTAAAACATTACCAGCAAATAACAAAGTACCATAGAAGGCCTGATATTTCTCACAGCAATCATAGTATGATTGTAATTGCTGCATAATGTATTTCTGAAGACATACACAGGTTCAGCCATCGTTGACAAGTAAGACTACTGAGCTATTAAGAAATTTTTTTGGTAGAGGAGACCATCAAAGAGTATATGTAATTTTACAGTGCTGCCAAAGCTATGTTATTGCAGCTCAACCCGCTATAAGCGGCTACTAGCAAGCTAATTGGCAAAAACATCACAGTCGAGAATGTTTGAACATTCCATTAGAAGCATTTCCAGTCACCAGTTCAAGCAATGGAATGTAGTTTTAGAAAGACGTGAGGAAAATGAAGGCACGAAGCATCTGACTTAATCAGCAGGCACCAAGAGTAGAATTGTTGGCTATCACAAAACTATACGTAATCCATTAAAGCATTGATAGCATTGGTATAACCACTAGAACTCCAGCAAAGAAAGAATATCACCTTGATCAGAGATTACCACTTGAGTTCCAGCAAGAGCAAAAACATTACCTTGATCAGAGGTTACCGCGGTACAATTAGTGGGGTTCACTCAAGCACACAAAATAAGGCGGCTTTTCAACTAGAAACTTGTTTACAACAAGACAATCTCATCTGATTGCAATGGGGATATTTCTGCCAATACTAGATTTTGCTGAAGCAACTAACGCTATGACCCATTCTACCCTCAGAACAATTATTTATTTATTTTGATAAGTTCTACCCTCAGAACAATTATACCCTGCTTTAGCAGAAAGAGCTCTGCACAAGCAATAAGAGTCTTCATTTAATTTGATAACTAGCTTCTAGCGAACTCAAAGGTACGATAGATGATCAGATTCGTGACTGCAACCGAGATAATGAATTATGTAAAAGACCTAATCAACAGTACACTGAAAGAAACATACACTCGTGCGCACCCGAAGATAGCTTGATGTAAAATAGCGGTGGAACAGCGCGAAGAACTTTGATATGCAATCAAAGATCTAAATAGCATATGATCTTACATTCAGGTCATGATTTTAAATACAGCTCAGTTTGACGAAGTCAGTTCTCTTTCCAGCTACAGGCTATTCCATGGAATACTGTTATCATAGTCATAAAGGAGATTATAGCCTAAGGGTTACGAATTAGTTGTTGCCAAAGGAACTAATTATCTGCATGTTTTGCGGTTATCAACTGCTTTCACAGGAACCAATGTGATTAGCACAAGCATTTCCAGTTTAGAGTAACGCTTTGCTTGAATCAACCGCGAAAAACAACAGGTTAAAAGACTGTTGAAGAAGATAGAATAAAAAGAGCGAATGTCAGAATTTTTTAGCCACAGATGAGGGCATAGATCTAGACTTAAAGTTAACTGACGCAAATTCGCAAGAGACTGTATTGAGTAAAATCTAAAATGGGGAAAAAACTTTCATAAAGAATCATTAGGACATGGCATTATTATTTCAGTTCAGCTGAATCCCTCAGCTCAAAGTCATAACGTCAGTATAAAGATCAGTTCAAGCTCAATAACCAAGAAGATAATTTGAAACTTTCAAGATTATATACACCTGCAAATGTAAACAAGAGCGAAGCTGAAGAAAAGAAGCGTGTGTCCGTGTGCGTGTGTACACATGATAAATCTACTTCACGTGGGGCCAAGATTGAGCAATTTGAGAGATCAGAGGCCAATCAGGAAGCAGAGCTCACCGCGGTGGTATGATTCGGCGTTGGTAGCCGCCGCAGTCCATGGTGGTTAAAATGAAGGAGGAGGGGCTATGTCCTGACAAGCGGCGGCGCTGCGGCGATGATGGGTTGCGACTACGGCGGAACGGGTGGAGAGATGACACGATGGTGGACGGCGGAAAGTGACGGAGTCGACTGTAGGTGGCGGTGGTCGGCGGTTTGTGGCCGAGTGTGAGGTTCGCAAGAGGGATGAGAAGAGGATAATAAGGGCACATTGAATGACAGAAGTGTCCTTTCTAATTATGTTATGTTACTTATATATATGGTAATCTCGGTTATTATATTGTGTAACAAAAATATCTGCAATTGGCAACAAATGATTGGTCAGTGCGAGTGTTTGATTGGATCTTGGACACTTGAACAACTATATTAATTAAGGTAATAAATGGCTCTTGAACAACTATAATTAAGGTAAATGCCTACTTTTGCTTTGGATTATCGTAGTATTAAATAAGCTAAAGTGCATAGTATGATGTCTGAACAAGCCCAACTTGGCCACTTGCACAAGTTGCAAAGTGGAGGAGTACAGCAACAGGTGAAAGAAAATATATTTGGTAATCTTGAAAGTAATATATATATATATATATATGAAAGCCGAAATTGAGAAAATGTATTCAAGTCATCGCTTACCCAAACACTCTCTTAGTTCGGCATATAGACTTTCCTATTTTAAAATATTTTAAATTTACATACCTTTGTAATTATGATTTAGATTCTCTCTCGCTCTCAATTTGATTTAAATTCATTCTTTCCATTTAAAATTCAACCAATTATATAAATTTTACATTTCTCTTTCTTCTGTGTCAACATGCCCCACTCAAAATTTTATTTATATCTTTACAATTTCATTAATTCCTAGATTTTGATAAAAGTAATTCTCTATATATTCCTTTTTAATCTTAATATTTTTTATTGTTTAGGAAAACACAATATTCTCAATCAGTTTTTCTCTTAAACTACCATAATCTCCTTCATTTTATTTCATTACAAGTTTTATATTGTTACTCCTTCGTTGTTTAGGAAAACACGCTCCCATTTTTTCTTCAATCATTTATTATATATTGTTACTCCTTTCTTGGTGATCTTGAGTAATAAAACCTCAACACACGGATTATTATTATTAGTATTATCACTGCAATTGTTATTAGTTAGGAGACACTATTTTTCATATTCATTTGTCAATAAAAACGAACAATTATTATTATTCAAGTTCATTTCTAACGATAAAAATTGGTAGGGAAACTCCTTTAAAAAGGTAAAAATAAATTTTTGAAGAATTTAGATCTCGTGATTGTTCATAAGAATTTAACAACTACTGCGTCAATGAATGTTCATAAGAATCACGAGATCTCTGTAGCATGTAGGTGAAATCGCCGAAGCAATTAAGTTCTAACCAGTCTCTATATGAAGCACCACTCCACTTGATCCGTGCATATATAACTGAACTGGTTACCAGCATCGATACTCAACAGCAAGCATGTCTTCATCAAAGCTTCGACTGTTTGCTCTCTTTCTACTCCCACTTCTGCTAGTTTCTCAGTCCTCAGGTAATTAGTTCTCTCTTACTGTACCTCTTGTTCATGGTGATTACTTTATAAACATGTTTCAAACATTGAAACTCCATTGCTGTGATGTAGAAAGTGAGAAAAGTGCATGTCACGGTGCGGGTGAGTGCGAGACTGTAGCAGACTGTGGTCATGGGTGTGCAGCCCTGGGACTCAACCCTTGGGCAGTTGAATGTCTTCCCAACCCATCTGGTGGGAACCATTGTTGTTGCATTGAATCTTCCAATTAAGCAGAAGAACTCGAAATGTCATCTGTAAGGTTAAAAGCAGGTTGCATGTGTCCTTTGTTGCTAGTCCACAAGGCTTAACGGGCTTTTCATACTATATATATGAATCCGGTTCTGATAGCTTCTGCTTTCCTGTCCCTTCTTTTATTTCTTTTGGGCCTGTTAGTTAGATAACTAGTATATTGTGTAGACCATTTGGCTTCCTTTCATCAACTATGGAGCTCCTAAAGCAGAGACCTCATTGAATAGAAAAAACTGAATTTGGATGTCTGGTGCATAGAAGGGGTTTGGCTCATTTGGGTCAGTTGTACTGGGCCCCTCTAAGTTTGCTCGCGGTAGCGTGCTGCGTCCCAAAGTTCATTTTAACTATCTCATATCGCAAACTTGCATAAGTGTGGCACCGATTACCCTCCAATTATATTCCAACCAAATTTTAGGCAAAAATTATGACATGGCTGAACACGGGAGGGCATTTTTTAAATATGAGGTAAAAAATTGGGGATCTAAGGGTTGATTGTGATTAAAATTGAGG
Organism: Escallonia rubra; assembly: GCA_033065855.1. Taxonomy (NCBI): domain Eukaryota; kingdom Viridiplantae; phylum Streptophyta; class Magnoliopsida; order Escalloniales; family Escalloniaceae; genus Escallonia; species Escallonia rubra. The sequence continues at coordinate 325,302 of JAVXUO010001850.1, forward strand.
AAGAAGGGATCTAGGCTTTGTGTATGGTAGAAATTGATGGTTGTGGTGGGATCTAGGGCAAAAATTGATGGTGTGATGGGTTTCTGTAATGGTAAATATGGTGGTGGTGGTCTTCAAAAAGAAGGTGGCGACGATCAGCGAGAAAGGAGCTGGCGATGGGTTTGGTGGATGATGGAGGCCGTGGGTGGTAGGCATGGAGGTAGGAGTGGGCTACATATTGATGGTGGTGGTGTTGGTAAAGAAGGAAGGTGGAAGATGAAGATAAAGATGGATGAGAGAGAGAGAGAAGTTGAGTTAAATTATCACCCCGGCGAGTTCATTGGCTTGAAAATGGTCGCGGGGGGGTGTTTCGTGTCATACTTATGCAAGTTTGTAGTGCGAGATAGCTAAAATGAACTTTGGGGTGAAAAGCGAGCTACCGCGAGAAAATTTAGGAATGCCAGTGCAATTGACTCGGGTCATCTTGTTAGCAAGGTGTAGTAGTTACAAGTCCTACATTTTATGCACCTCATAAACTTTTTTCTCCTTCTTTTGGTTCGAGAAAGCTTCCTTCAACCCTTTCATTCATGGATGCAAAATACCCGTAAAACCAAGGGTTACTAAATCTACATGATGTTTGGCATTATTACACTTAGCTACTCAAACTTTCAAACACTATACCCGTCGCATGTAGTTTTAGTTCTTAAGGCGTCAACCCCATCTTTATTTAGATATGCCCAAATGCCCTCGCGAATCATTCAATCCACAAATTTCCCCCCCATAGCTCTAAATCCCCTGCACTCTGTATTCCCTGGCCCTTCCCTCACCAGGATACATACAGAGACGTATACACGCCTTTTCACAAACAAAAATCCCTTTCTTGGCCAACATAGAGAGTTTTCCTTGCTCAGATTGACAAGGGTGATGTTGTATTGAAAATTTTGTATTCATTGTGGTTGCATCTTGCTACAAATTTACCACAAAATCTTAGGAATTAAATGGTGATTCAAGTGAAGAAGATTGTATGAGATTATGCGTACAGTTTCGTGAGATAGAGTGGCAGATATGTCATAGTGTGGGTTTATGTGTTGAACAAATCATTGTTGTCGATCTAATCACCACTAAATCAGAATTCTTCTATGATGGCAATTTCACCCATTGAGTAGATCTCATCGAGGTTGTGGCATAGTATTCTTTAACGACTTTTGACAAAGTTGGCTCCGTTGTTTAAAAGGGGAATCGTAAGAGGTTGAGAGTTAAAAACAAATTTTTTTTTTTTTCTTTTTCAAATTTGCTTTCGCTCTGATGCACAAGACCCAATACTTTTACCTCTTGAGTTTGGAGGGGGGGGGGGGTGGATCTCTTGTACGAAGTTAGGGCTCGGCCTTCTGCAGGGGCCCAACCCTACCTGAATGTCCTAACTCCTAGACAGAACGGAAGACAGGGCTGTCTGACTGAACTCGGTAACCTCATTCTCGAGTGTCGAGAAAAACGAAAGCCCACGTTAAGGAAGAGTGGTACTACATTGATGACGTCTCGTGTCTCGTCATCGACCTGACAAAGCCATCATTCGGTTTTGCCCAGTGGATGACGTGGCAGAACCGGACAACTACTCCGAGGGCGGGGACCGCATCTCGTTTACGGGGCCCAATGACCCGTGGGCCCCACGCCCTCCTGTATCCCGAGTAAGACCATCTGAACCGTCGGCGTATTTGCCTCCTTGTCACCGACATGTGATCATTGCCCTCTAATTTGACACGTCAGAAAAAAAGAACGGCATCATTTACGATAAATATATTTTCATTGCAAACTCTTCATTATCTAAATATATTGTATCGTCTCTAACGAATATTACAACATGATTCTGTACCATTAATTTTGATTAATTAGAGGGTGCTAACGTGATAAGAACTAAGGAGGAGGATCAAGGACGATATTTTGCATAGTTGGAATCGTTCTTTCTTTACATCTAATATAATTATGGCATTGACATAGATGTTGGTGCCATTTTAGGATTAGTTAGGTGGACTCTCACGCATAATATGAAATATGAGGTAACAACTTGAAAATCACGTGACACAAACAAGTCATAACACTGAAACCATATTAAAGTATTATATTTAACAAAAAAAACATGTTCAAGACGGTGAAAATTTCACCAGATATAGAATTAATTTTAACAGTATAGTCACATGCTAAATACCCGTGTTAAAAACATTATTGCATCATTCATTAACGGCTTAAGTTTTAAAATGCTGTAATACAAAGTGCAGCTCAACAGACGAAACTAGTTTAGTAGGTAAAATTTTCTAGCGGAGAAGTGGAAAAGAGAGAACAAAGGTTAAAATCGTGTGCGGAGGAAAGCAAGCCATGGCTCAAGGCCTTGGACCCTTGGTGAAAGCGGATGCAGACACACACAGTGCAAAAGAGTTCAATGCAGAGGTTTTTGTACTGAAGATGGAAGACATTCTTGTTGCGTTGACAGTAAAATTCAGTACTGATGGTGGTGGGGGAGGGAAGTAGGAAGCATTAATTTGTGGGAAAGTGGTAGGCTTTTTTGTATAATTTCCAAGGCCGGGGGGGCTCACGCTTGTTTTGGGACCTGACCTCTTCTGACGTGCCTTTGTCTTGTCTTGCGGGGAGTGACGCCCTTGAAACTGAAAAGTGGGGGCAACTTTCATCATTGGATCATCAGAGGGGCCAATAGCCTCCCATTTGCTTTCGGTAACTAATGCTCATGGACTCACTTGACTTTCTTTCCTCGTGGGTTCTACCGCTTTGCCTCTTTTACTGTTACTAAAATGTGGCTAAAGAGCGTTGAAGGTATTTCTTCCGTTTCACGTAAATTGATTTTTTTTTTTAACGTAGATTAAGAATTTAGATCGTATATTACGTGTTTTTATTCTATCCTTTAAATAGTAAATAGAGGAGGGGAAGAAAATAAATTAGGATAGAGAAAATAAGTTAGTAAAATTTAGAATAAAAAAATGTGAGAAAATGAGTCAGGAGAGAAAACACGAGTTGGTGGAGAGTTAAATGTGGAAAGATAAATTTAATAAAAAAAAGTATAAATATGTAAAAATACATACAAAATATTTTTTAATTTAAAAAGTGAGCAATTTTTGTGGGACGACCTAAAAAGAAAATATGATCAATTTATCTAGTATGAAGGGATATGTTATTAGAAACTGTAGTGACAATGTATACGTAGTGAATTGTCCCTCAATAATATGCCTCGTTCATTTGTCTGCCTTACAACCAGTAGAGTATCGATAACCATTGGACAACAGTTCATTTGCCAAGTTTTCTGCATCATCAGGTAAGAATCTTTTTCCTTGCTTTTAGGTTTTTTTCTTACGAACAATTAAAATGCCCTTTTCGTTAATATATATATATATGTGTTTGAACCTCCACCCCCTTTATTAAAAATTTGGTTCTTGATCACAGGGCACTACTTAGACGCACGTGGCAGGTGCGGACCACTCATGTATATAGAGAAACCAACTTTTATGCGGACTGTGTGGCCAAACGAGCGGGAAATAAGCAAAATGGTTATCAATTTTGGAATCATGCGTCAATTTTTTTGTTAGCCCTCATATACTTTGATACTAGTCGGAGAGACACCCCACACTGTGTGACTCAACTTGACCGATAAATAAAACTTCTCTTGGTTTCTCAAAGAAATCATATCCCTGGTTGTACCCCCGATAAATTTAACCTTCGAAAGGGTGGTGTCACTTTGGTTCAAAAAGACCACCTTCTAATTGCTAGGATTTACCAAGATATTATTTTATAACATCTTCCAAGGTTGCAAATTGAATTAGACACTACATTTCTTTGGTGGTAACACCTTGGGTGTAAGTTGGTGGGAATTGCAACATCTTTGACAGCTTTATGCCGCTGCTGATCAGTTCCTTTCATTGTTTTGTAAGCTTTTGCTCCCAAAAGAGGAGCCAGATTCCTGTGAATGCTCCGTAGAACCCCATCTCAAGATTCGAACAGCAAAGTCTAATTCTTATTCTTTAAAACAATTTCGTATAGAGCGAGCCTCACATTCCAGATGTATGTATTTTATTATGCTTTCGTCAAACCAATTTGATGCAAATTTAAATGGTCGTTTACTCGCTACACACATCGGCACCACCACTAACGTTGTGGCAGAATTATTCTCTATTCGTCAAGTGCTATAACTTATTCATCAACTGCATATTATATATGTTATTATCGAATCTGACTCGGTTGTTGCTTTATCTATTCTGCACAAGTCAGAGCTAGCAACCAATGGCTCCTTTCCCTCCATCATAATTCTTTGACACTTGCCACTCGCTACTCTCATGTACGGTTCCCCTTTTGCTACGAAGAGGTTAATCTAGTAATGGACTGATTAACTAAGACCGCCCGTCTCAATATTATGTACGGAGGTGTTTTGCCTAAGAGAGTTCCTAATATATAATATTTGTGATGCAGTGTAAGTATCGTTAATAATTTGAACCAAAAAGAAAAAAAGAAAGGTTGTTCGTCCTTATTATTTTTTGTTCTAGTTCTCTGTTTTTTAAAATTTGCAAGTCATTTGGACACGAGTGGCAAGATAAATATTTGCGCTCCCATCTCTTCGATCCTACATTTTCAATGTCAGCGAAGATTGATCACAACTCTCGAAAGGCTCTTCTTCGATTTAACGAGCTTGACTTAAAGATAAAGACCAAAGGTACTTGTCTATCTAGTGAGAGGTTTAGGACCATCTAGCAAAAATATCAAGTGTGGACTATGAAATGTTGTATTTATAGTTTTGACAGACACTTTCTTGTCGCCCGATGATAGTTGGATCAATAATTTGCCTACCGTGTACAATCACTTCTATCTAAAATGCATTTTTTTTATAAAATTTAAAATTTTAATTGCATGTCAACTTATGCGCTCTGAACCAATTTTACTATTTATGATGGATGAAAGACGATAGACAATCGACGCTCAATAAATCGTGAATTTTAATATAATTCACAAAAACGAGAATATTTGAACTAACATATTACAGTTTAACCATCGCATTTGAACGTAAAAGTACAATAACGCTCAAGTATGCTAACAACATTTCAGCACTCTGTAAAGCAAGAAAAACCTTTTGGCCGGTAATTTGGGGCAGCCAGCTTGATAAAATTTCCATCATAAGCGCAATTATTATGAAAATGTCCTTTGTTGGAGGAATTGTTATGGTTCCCGATGCACCAATTAAACATGAATAAGTTGCCTTTTTTACAAGTCAAAAACATGCAAATACGACCACACAGACACTGCTAGACGGATGCAAACATCACATAATCATTCTCAATAATGATTTGAGATCATAATAATCCTTTTTCCCTACGTTGGTCCCCGTTCCCTTTTCTTCATTAGTTTCACTGGGCACTTTTAGACACTTTTTAATTGAGCTATTTCTATATTTTTACCTTTTCATTTTAGTGACAAAATACTGTAACTACAGGTGTCTTGTTACCGTTTTTAAAACTTATTGTGACAATTTTTTGTTGTTAAAATGCATTTAATGGATTTTTTTTTTAATTACAACAGCTATGCTATATAGCAGAGCATCCTAATCTCGCCAAATTACACGATGTCAAAGCAATTTACTTAGGACCAGTTGACACTAACCGAAGAAGCCGTGGTGCTCATACCGGAGTACGTTGCATGGAAGATGTCATTTTCGCTTCTTTATATGCATTTTTACTTTCTTTTGGGCTCTAAAAACATATATGTATTTGGAGATAATTAATAACTTTTGGCCGATAAATTATACTGTATACAAGAGAGGAAAATAACTTCTTCCGTATCGAAATCCTTGGAATTACTATTTTCAATTGAAGGTTCTTTTATCCTCAATAATGTAACTAGCAAAGCCACTCCATGTTGGAGACTTCTTCCTTGGATATGGGTGTCATGAACTAAAAAAAGTCTACATGCAACTAAGATAAAAAAAATTGAATATTTTTGTCAACATGCAAAAAAACCACCGACTTGACTATTACACGCGTCGATGCTCACCCCCACACGCGCGTTCATATTCGTTGTTCTTAATTTGACGTTAAAAAGAGAAAAATAGGTAATGCAACGCTTTTCTTGTTCCGTAAAGTATTTACAAAAAGATATCTGAATCAATAATAAGTGCAGAATATGGTTACGACTTAGACAGTGCTTGTAGATATGGCTTTCGTATTTTCGCCGCGTTTACTTTCTTTGAATGAGGCAAAGGGAAATCGTGAAAACAGAGTGTGTTTGATGCTGTTGACTTGGCTCTCAACGGGTATGATGAAGCGTGTGTTAAATCCAGGGGACAAAATTATAAGCCTTTGCTAGCTAAACATGAAGCGGTGGTGATGCCGAGAAGAGTAATGGGGGCAACTTTGCGTCTGCAATCATCAGTCGAGTCTCTCTCTGTGCACCCACCCACTGACTGAAGCTGGGCCGATGAGCACCCTAAAGCCACACCTTATAATAACCAATACTAACTAACAAGCAAACAAGAAAATTTTAAGTGTCTTTAGAAACCTGCATTGAAGGGTTCTCTCAATCATTCTCCCTACAAATAAAGATGCCCAGGACTTGCCAAAACACTGGTATATGTGGTCCCTGTATAACTGATTTTGGTGGAGTAGGGCTTTTGGGGTTGGGATTGGCCTCAAAGTATAAAGGGAGCTGAGGGTACAAAAGCAACCATTTTGCTAATACCTCTTTCTAATTACAAAACCGCGCCCGATTCAAGTCTCAATTTATCGCTTAAAGGCTAGATGATGGGTTAGGATTAAAAAGTGTTTTGTTATTGTTGTTAAAATTTACAGTAATAATCTTTTACCACTGAATATATTTAGCGATATCTTTCTATTACCTGGACCATAATTGGAAATTCTTTCGTGCCAAATTCTTAAAGGATCCAAGTGTGAATGTCATGGATACGAGGAGTGCAAATTAGTATAGAATCCAAAAGTGGTAAGACAAAGTGTACTGAGGAAAATACTAATAAGGAGAGTTGGAGTGGGCAATTAATAGGTGGTGGTGGCTAAGTCAATATTCTCATACTAAGTTGGAGATTGTGTTGTAGCTTGGGGACCCAAAGGGCGATTTGTTTGCTGTACACAACATTCTTCTCCCCCTATTATGACAAATAATGGATGTTCCCTAAGTTTTTAGAGTTTGGACCTTGGATACCCTACACTTGAGAAAGATGCAGAGAAAGAGAGAGCTGAAGAAGGCAGCTTTTCATGAGCTAGCTGTGTTACAAGTTGTGTCCTGATTGACACTGGGTAAAGTTGAACAAAGATAGTGCAATTCTTAGAGACATGAAAGACATATATGCTGCATGCATTTGTGATGGCTGTTATACCCCCCCTTGTTCCATAATTGAAGTACCTCTCTGAAAGCTACATATTTCATGCAATAGTTTTGAAGAACAAGGATATGAAGCCATATCAGTTCTTATGGAACTCAATTTTCTGCATAAGATTCTCGTACTAGGAGTATATTTGGTACGTACATATTGTGAACGGTACTTAGGGTAAGAGCGGCTTGATGCTGCGTAATATAAGTCATTTAAGCCTGACTCGCACCAGTATGCTCGAGAAAGGAATGACATAAACAATGACAAAAGAATTGGACAGGAAAACTACTTTGAGAATGCAAAAAATCTTGAGTTGAATCGAGCTGATACGTGATGCTCAAAATTGGTCCAATGGCTTACCACCCCCCAAAAAAAAAAGTCAACTTCATCATGTACTGTCACAAAAAAGTCGAGTCAAAATATTACATGTTAGTTTGGTATATTTATCTTTTTTCCTTCTTTAGACTCTAATCCGACACCATTAAGAGGATGAACTGAGAGTGTTCTATTTATGGATTTGCATTGTTTGGCAGAGCAAGGGCAGTCACATAATTAAGTTGGGTAATTGTTAGGCAAAAAAGTGATGTAAAGGACTTGAATTATAAGGGCCAACAGTAACATGCATCTGGTCAACGCATGGAGACTGGACTTATTAAGAGTGTGCCGACTGACGAATTGTAATCCACATTTTACAGAACTGTCAGTGGATTACGAATTGTAATCCAAGAATGAAAAACAAATAATCTGCATGACGGTAAAAGGAAAAATAAGGATAATATGCATATAGAATACAATTAGGGCAACAAATAAACGATTTTTTTGGGATAAAGGTCGTAACTTATTTTAATCGCAAAATAAGTACATCATAATCCCTGAGATGAACCACCATTTCCTACGTTATAAAGTTTTTTTTTTAGGTTGAAACTGAAATGATAACTTAGTTACATCAAAGTTAAATTCCTTCGAAAATGTTCCATGCGGTACATAAGCTACAATTCTACGAGTTTAGGTTCTACTTACTCCGGCTTAGAACATGGAAACAAACCAATTGCTCAATGATCTTTGCACATTTTCAAAAATTCTGCCATTGCTTTCAACCCATATGCTGTACACTGTTACAGCCATGGCCTGGTTACTCAGTCTCGCACGGAAGCTCTTCCCATGAAACTTGATACGATCAAACTGTAGGAATTGATCTCAAGTAGTAAATCTATCCACAACACAAAGTTTTTTTAGCACAGAAGACACTGCACGTCAAGAAAGGTGGTCTATGTTTTCTTGGGTTTGCATACAAATGGTATCTATCAAAATATTTCAAGACTTTAACCTGCCCTCAGTCCTCAAACACTTCCTGCATAGCATCCATAAGATAACAGCTCACTTGGGTATGTGGCCAGTAAACAACAACACCTTTGACCAAGGGACAATTGGTCTATTGACTCTAATTGCATTCCAAGCAGACTTCACAGAGAAAATACCAATGGGTTCAAGTTTTTTTTTTTCTTTTCAAAATAACTTGATCAGCAAGCTCAACATTACGAGAAGGAAGTTGAATTAGCGCACCATGTCGATTTCTAAGAGCCTGTGATCTAGGAGTATACAAATCCCACCTTCCATTAAGTGAAGTATCACAGACTTTAATCTCAAGAGAACTGACAGCAAAATAAACGATTCTTGTACCAATCTGGTTTACCATGATTCGGGGGTATTTTGAAATGTTAGAAACATATGAATTTGGGGGCGTCTATCGCACACAATGTTATGCTTGTTGACACCATCATTTGTCATTAAAGAGTTTATCAGAGACAAATCACCTACTTTTTGATGACAAGCGAAATTTGAACAAGTACATAAGGGTGTGAAAACATACATTCTTTATCAACGTTTTCCGTATTAACAGTCGCAAACCATGAAACAACATGCGCAGGCGACCTCTTTAGGAGTGTAGAAACCACACCTAAGATAGAACTAAGATGTGTTAGAAATATAATCTCACAGTTAACCTACATTTAAGTGATTAAGTCACTAGTTTCTTGACTGAAACAGTGCGTGAGAGCCAGAGTAACAAAAAAGCGAGACTGAGGCCATAAAAGACGGATCAACAAACGTTTGATAGTAAAAACACAAAAGCAACAGCGAAACAAGATTCGATGTGGAAGTAAAGTATTATTTCAAATAGTTTGATTACGGAGACTCAATGTGACATAATGAATGATTGAATTAATGACTTAAGGAATCAAAAGTTATTTTATGATATTTTAAACGAGGGCCACCAATCTTTTCGGTTCATCAAAATTTTCTAATTGTTTTTTTTTTTTGTGCTTAAAAGGCTGAACCGTAAGGCTCTAATCCAATCGGCAGGGAGTATTGCGCCTCGAGAACCTACAAGGCCGCCACATACATCTGAGCCTCCGATTCCCGCACCTATGTCGGGGCCGAAGCTCACAAGGACCCGTGTGTGGAGCACAAGTAGGGCGAGAACGTAAGTTTGCCACCAATAAGTGCGACGGACAGGATTCGAACCCAAATGAGAAACCTGGATTGGGATCCTGAGGACCGCTGAACCAACTCTTGTTAGCTAAAATTTTCTAATTGCTGCGACATTGTTTTTAGCGTTCACATCACTCTTTCGCCAAAATAAAACACTTATTTCGAGTGGTATAGAATATTGTGTCAATAATTTTTACAGGTAACAGGAGTACTGTATTGTACATGTACTGCTTCACCATGAAAAGAATAATATTAAGATAGTACTATCTGTAAAAGTAATTTAGATGTTTCCCTAGGCCTGCCATGTACTGCATCTGTTTTCACTTTTCAGGCCCAGCTGATTGCCTGTCCATTATTGGACTTCTCACCGCCCGCCCTCTTTAGCCTGAGCCACCCCACTTGTAGTCATTTTGACGGTGGCTGAGCTGCTGATTTGGGTGGCGCAAGCAAGAGATTGGACCTTTTAATATTAATATTCAATGTATGTATGTACAAGCAAGCATCTCTGGTCGTCATAATTAGCAGTGGAGACATTTTCCAACCAAGGCTTGTGGCCATTAAGAATCTATGTTGGCTGTTTCGCTCAAAATTCCTGAGAAGGACTTGAGATTTTATGTGCTTTGCCTTTGCAAGTTGGATGGTGACAGACCACCTCCTCACATCTTGTTCATATTCAATAAAGTCGAACATATTTCGTTTTTTTGTTTCCTTTCATTTGGGTTTTCATTGGTCAAAGGTCAAGGATAGTATCATTGACAGACCACCTTCTTCTGAATTCTGTTCGTATTGTTAAAATTTTCTAATATAGCAGAGATGTTGTATAGTAGATGATCATAATCCGGACACACTATTTGCTCTTGCATAACGGGTGTTATATTTTTTATAATTCATAACCGAGAAATTTTTTAGACACAATGAGTGCACGGAAGAATAATATTTGATAATTAGTGATAAAGTATCATGAGACATAAAGAGCATGTAGTAAAAAAATCTTTTATCAATTTAAAGAGGAGTGATTGCTAACAGAATTCAGAAGAAGCAGTATTTATTTGGCTAAGTTCCCCTTATTGTCGCTTAATTAAGAAAAGATTGTCTATACAATCTTAATTGGTTAACTAATTGAAATAAATGCAAATTAATCATCTTTTGTTAGTGGCGTTACTAGTGTTTCCCGTTCCTCCCACCCCGGTCCAATAGGTAGTATTAGTGTTTCTTAGTCGTCCTAGAAAGTTATACTAGACGAATTAGCAAAGTAATTTTGACTTTTGCTGAAACAATATCTGCTTTGAACTATTTGTACCACTTGCTTCAGAACTTCAGAAACATTACTTGACTTTGAGCTGATGCATATAACTTACGATTCAGAATATTGTGTATTATCATGATCCGTAATATACGCTCGTACTAAATATTAGAAGCCTAAGAAAAGAAAGCGCACTTGTTGATGCAATTCACGATTAATAGTGTCATGCTTTTCAAATTTCTTCTTTGTGAAACATTACATTCTCTTTTTTTTTTTGTTGTTGTCAAAATAAACTACTGAAATGACTAGCTGTCTCTCATACTCTCATCATTTGCAATATTCCAAAATGGGGCCGAAGCCGAATTCGACAAAAGATTTAACATAAATTGGACAAATTTAATGGCCAAGATCTCAGTTCCCTTGAAACTCGGAGTTTTGATTTGGTCTTTTGTTGCAAAGACAAACACCTCCATAGCCACCATTATACATCTATCTATTTAAACAAAAATCATCTCTTTCTGTTTTCTCAGCAGACCACTTTATGGAGTGTGTGTGTGTGTGTGTTTTTTTTGGATCGTCATACTGGGTACTGTTGTCGATGCTTAATAAGACCTCAGAGCCGTTCATTCTTTCTTGAAAACACAACTCTCTCTACTTTTCTGCTTTTGTTTTTTTGTTTTAGCATACCCTTGCCAAGATAACCCAATACCACTTTTGCTCCTACTTGGAAGTGTTCTTTCCACCCAATCAAGGAGCACTTCCTTGTTTACCAACTTGGTTTGCAGCCTGTGACTACCATCCTGCCAGTTGAAACGTTTTCTGGGTGCTGACTTGAAGCTGGTTTCGTTTTGTAAATGGTAGTAGCACATGAGAAGCAGCTGCATTCTTGAATTTGGTTTGTAAAATGTGCGCGCAACAGAGTGATTCGAGTATTAAAGAGGCGCTCAAGACTCTCTGCTGCAAACATGGGTGGTCTTATGGTGTTTTTTGGCGTTTCGACCAGCGAAACTCCTTGTAAGCTTCTGTTTCTTCCCTCACCTCCTCCTCCACCACACACACACACAGAGGGCACAGAACATAAGATTACATGTCTGTTTTTTCGTTGTTATCTGGTTTGGATTCTTTGGCCCTCAGAATTTTTGCGTGACAATTTTACAATATTCTCAAATCTCAATTCTGTATTTTTCTGTTCTCTTTACATGTACCACAGCATGGTATATTTCTTCCTATTTGGGGAGAGGGGGTGATTATACTTTTCTTTTCTTTTCTCTTTTTCTTTTTCTCTTTTTCACTTCTGTTGATAGGAATTTTCATAAAAGTTGTTTTCAGGAGGATGCACAAAGTTTTGTTGCCTCTACCTTCATCTAGACGAAAAAATGTTATCAGTATGCCAAATTATATGGTTGGATTTGGTTGATCTTTTGCATTTAATGGATGTCAAACTAGATTAAATCCTGATTCTTTGATTTCAATTTAATCATGAAGCATTGGTATTGCTTTTTCATCAATGAATTTGATTGATTTCATAATGACCCCATTAATTATTCCAGATTGCTAACTATGCAAGAGGCCTACTATGAAGAGCAGATGGGAGTTGTAATCGATGATATGCTTCTACAAGTCCACATGCTAGGTGGAGGGTATGCTTCTATAAGCTTTGCACAAGATTTATACTTTAAGTCTGCGTTAGAAGATTGTTGTTTGTAATTAACATAGTAAAACATAAAAGCCTATGAGATCAGGCTAAGTCGCGCTTCTGTTGGAGCAACTGATGTTGATATCTTTCCCTACTCTTAGGATAATTGGCCAAGCAGCTTTCACTAAGAAGCACCGTTGGATGTTCTCAGATGATCATTTAGGAGTGAGTCGAGATATGTTTGAGGTATTGATCATTGACAATGTGGAACACTTTTTAGCATTACCTTTTCCTATGAAATCCATTTTGAAGTTGATTACTGATCACGGTTGAGGCCGCATTAACTTTCTCGGGATTTGTCTGCTAATTCGCAAATATCATTTTTTTCCAACAGGATGACTCTGAGTTCCATCACCAATTTGCGTCTGGGATTAAGGTAACTTTTTCACTTATAGTTTCAAGAAGCATGTCTGGCTTGATGTATTAGCAACATCATTTGCAACTACATGGTTGACAATGATGAGTGTGTTTGTGTGTGATTGTCTTCATTAAAGGAAAAAAACTTATTGATTGATTGGTGAAAATTGTTTTGCAGACCATTGCTGTAGTTCCGGTGGATCTAGGGGGAGTTATACAGTTTGGATCTACCCAGAAGGTTAGTAGTGAAACCTTATGAGCATCCGACTTCACCTTCGGGCAATTATATTAACTGCAAGGGGCGGTTTTATCCTTGGCTCTGATTATGCTTTGTTGGATGAATAGTATAACGGCATTTGATCCACAGTCTATGGGTGGAGACTGTAAAACTTATCTAATCCTTTCAAGGAACGAGGAAATCTTTTAAAACAGTTTACTTTAAGCCTCCAAATCTAGCACTCCCTCCATCCGACTAGTTTGGGTAACTTCACCTATTCAAATATTTTCTAAACCGTCATTTGTAGAAATTATTTCTAGATCAGAAGGTAACTCAAACTAACGTATGTACCATTCACTTGGGAGGACTTATGTACTTAACAAGCCATCAAGGGTAGAAGTTGAGAGTAGGCTAATGTTTATGCAATATACTGCTCAACAAAAGATGATGAGTACTCAAATTGTGGGAAGGAGTTAGTAGTTAGGATCAGGGCACGCGTGCCTTCCAGTGACGAGCCGGGGGTGGGTGGGGGTGGGGGGGTGTTTGTAAAGGAAATAATATTAGAAGCCGACATCACATGTTTTACCATCCATCTAGGAATGGGTGCACGGCCGTTCTTAGAGAATGGCCAAACAATGAATATCATGCTTGACACTCCCCCACACATGCAAGTTCAGGGATTACACGTGGATAGACAAATCAATTAGAAATAAATCAAGGTGCATCACCACCAAGCGCACGAATAAACAAAGTGAAAATAGCACTTTCTTATATAGGTCTCTTTGCAAAAAGCACTTTCTTATATAGGGGTACCAACTATGCAAGCGGAAAGATTCAAACCCAGGACCTTGTGCAAAGAGACCTCTGATACCATGCTAAGTGACCACTTGCTCTAAAAGCTTTTTCTATTGGAGAATCAGCCCAACAATATATATCATGCTTAACATCATACACTAAATGACGCAGTCAAAGCATACGCGGGAACTATAAACTTGTGATGTTTCACCTATTAAAAAACCTTTGCATGCTTATAATCTTCGATGTACTTATTTTTTTTATTGCAGATTTTGGAGAGGACGGGCTTTGTATATCAGACGAAAAGTCTCTTCCAAGAGTTGGAAAATAGTGAGGGGCTTATGCTATCAGAAAATGCACCATCTTGTTCGAACAGAGAAAGTCATGGTCTGAGTGGATTGTTTGCTCCCTTCATATCATCTGGAAATTTATGTCCTGTGGAACTCAAATCTTTAGATAGTATGCGCTGTCAGGATTTGAAAGGAACAGCTTGTTCTTCATCAAATCCAAGTCAGTCAATATCTTTCGCTTCAGAACAAAGAAGTCTGCCCCCCACATATACGAACTCCTATCATCCTGATAACCAATTCCATAGTGCTGACTCAGATGCTCAGCAGCCACTTCTCCAGTCTAGCACTCTCTTTAATTGCTCTACTGAAACCCCTTGCAGCCATATATGGAGTAGTGCGGATAGTTCGGCTTCATTCAAGGGACGACCATCTGATCAGGAGTGTAGTATTGGTTTCTCTGCTAAATCAAGAGGTCGTGAATCTTGCCTAGATACCGCTCAGAAAGTTCAGAATTCAACACTAGAGTCATTGCACAGCACAGAAAAATTATTTGACCTGGAGAAAACTTCTCTCCACACTGCTGGAAATTTGAAGAGCAAGCAGCATTCATCTATGTTGCTACATGAAACTGAAAGTGAACTTCTAGAAACACCAACTAATCTATGCGCATTTGAGGAGTTGTTCCCAGCATTTGATTATAATACAGATCTTTCAAAATCCTGCCCAGTGGATAATTTTTCAGACTGGTTTGCTCCCTCATTAGATCAGAAAAATGACAGGGTGGCTGTCACACTGAACGATGACCTACTATCACAAGCAATGGGACTCAATTCAGCAAATTGTAACTTTAATGGAGGATATACAGACATTCCAGTCAGTCATCCAGCCAATTCTGTACGAAGTTCCATCACTAACGTATTTAGTTCTGATGGGAAAGAGAAATGTTCAAGCATTTCTAAAGTCGAGAACGACCTGTTTGACTGTTTAGGACTAGATTTTGGGGGCAAGCTGGCAAGGGATTGGGATGAAATTCTAATGCCAGTAGTGAATGGTGGTCAATTGGATTTTAGTGCTGATACTTCAGAATGCATCTCAGAGCAACGTGTTGGCTCCACATTTGGCCCCAGGAAAGGGCTATTCTCCAAATTAGGTATTGAACAGCTTTTAGATGGTAATACTGGTGTCGCTAAGACTGTATCCGGATCGAGCTTTGAGGATCAACTATCGTCCACAACTAAGAGGAGGAGGACTGAAAGAACCTTGGGGAGCTGTGATCAACTGCAGTTAGCAGGTCTTCCTAGCTTTTCTCAGAAATTGACCTCACTGCAGCCCGTATATAATATAGACAGGACAAACAACTTTGGTCCTATAAAAGAGGTAATCCCGAAATCTGAGGCAGGCTCATGGACAGGTGAAAACTTCAGTGTGAATGGTGAAAGCGCTGTTTCAGACCCTAAGAGACGTGTGGAACCTGTAAAAGCCACCAAAAAGAAGGCTAAACCGGGGTCTCGACCAAGGCCCAAAGACCGTCAGCAGATCCATGATCGCATGTCAGAGTTGAGAGAACTCATTCCCAATGGTGAGAAGGTACGTGAGTTTCTAACCCTGTGGAACAGGCCATGTTGGAATACCATGTTTTGCTTAGTCCGATTTCATGTTTTCGAAAATATGAAAAGGGTGTTTCAATAATGTTGTTTCAGTACCATTCTGGAGAAGAAAAAAAAGGCGAAAAAGACACATTCTTAGGGATGGTCAACAAATTATGTATCTTCAAAAATGCTGAAGTACTTGAAGAAGGGGTCAGACATGGGAAACAAATGACATATCTTTTGAAAATGCTAAAATTGACTGACCAAACTGGTGTCGCCTGTGATATTTTTAGTTTGCAAAAATGGACAGATACCGTCTTTTGGAATAAGGCCTTTCTGTACTACTTGGTACTAAAAATGATGGGGCATTTTGATGGTGCATTTGCTAATGAATTATTCTTTGTTATTACAGCTGACTATCGACTGTTTGTTGGATCGCACTATCAAACACATGTTTTTCTTGCAAAGTGTGACAAAACACGCAGACAGGCTCATACAAACTGGACCAAAGGTAATAAGTTGGTCCCTTGAATTCGATGGCATTTTTGTGAAAAGTTGTACGACACTACATGATTTTATCTCGCATATCACATGTTAACGAATATGTGTGATCTTAATGCTGATCCTCAGGAAGATGGGGACGTTCACAAGGACAAGTCCACCAGTACTGGTGTCACATGGGCATGTGAACTTGAAGATCAAACAATGGTCTGTCCGCTGATAGTTGAGGACCTTAGTACCCCAGGACAAATGCTTATAGAGGTAAACAAGGTTTATCTGTATCTGCAGATAAACTCTGATTGCTAAAATTGTTTCCTGTCTTTCTTTCTTCCTATATTCTTTTGTTCTACAGATCTGAAGTGCTCTAAATGCCTTATATGCTGCAGATGCTATGCGAAGAACAGGGTTACTTTCTTGAGATAGTAGATATAATTCGAGGATTTGGCTTGATTATCTTGAAGGGAGTGATGGAAGTTCGTGAAAACAAGATATGGGCACATTACGTTGTCGAAACTGAGGTAAACAGTGAACCAAAAAGAAATTCTACTCGTAGTTCTACCACGTTACTTGCTTTTAAGATGTTTGCTATGTTTGCTTTCTTCCAGGGAACTAGGCATGTAACGAGACATGAGATATTTCCGGCCCTTGTTCAGCTTCTACAGCTAACAGGGCCAAACGGGATGGAGACAAGTAATCAGCGTGGGAATCCTGCCGATGGAGGGACTCCTCTTCTCTCCGATTACGAGAGATCAGTGGTTCCACTACCTCTCAGCTTGGCTGAGGCACTTCAATGTACAAGCTTATAACGAAGTGTCAGAAGATACCTTGAGCTTTTTCACTGATAAAATGACTACTATGGTTGGTATATCTATAATTGAACTTCAAGAGTTAGAAGAAGAGATGAAACAAGAGAGGAAAAAGAAAATAGCTTGGAATTGGGATGTGAAGATATGGACGCGTATGTCTCAAAGACCACAAGTGGCCAAGTTATGTCATTTGATGCAATAGCAATACTTCGGGAAATCTGGTGGGTGGGTTGTGCTGGGCCATAATTGTGAAAACGGGACAACTCACTTGTGTTTGTTTTCTCCTTTCTCCTTTTCATGAGCTTCTTTTGTTTTTGACAACATGTTCGTATTCTGAAACATACGAATTTGTTATGCTGATTAGCTCACTGCTAACTTAGGATTGTACAGATGGCATTTTATTGTTGTTCCATTCATTTGACAATGGAAATGCCCTTTCTTTCTCTGTCCTGTTTATCTAATCATGCCGTCGGATGGGTAACCTTGGGGGCACTACTAGCAGATATGAGATGGAATCTGCCTTCCTGTTTCAAAGTCACCGTAATTGCTGCCAGGTTTGCAACTAGTAGAAAACTTGGTGAAGGATTAAGCTAGTGCACGAGCTTACAAGTAGCACAGTGATGAGGGAAGTTATAGGCTGAGCATTTGATGAAAGGGCATTCCTGAATACATATCTACAAGTGTTAAACCGATGGTCATAACCTGACAGATTTTGGATTTTAGGGTTTTTGGTCACACAAGAAAGAATGGCGCGTTTCAACTGAAATTCACAGTTATAATGCTGTAACAAAGAAGTACCCTTTCTATAGTATGCCAGAAATTGAATAAGATGAGTCTCGTGTTGGGGCTGATAACAGTTGAAACTAGGGGTGCAACTTAGACGGGTTGGGTTGGGTTTCAACCCAACCCGAGAAAACCCAATATTTTAAATGCCCAAGTGAAAAGTTTAAACTTTTGAATTAGCTTTTTGCAGAGTGATCCTTACATAAGTACGTGTAAAGCATTTGGTAAGGACATTGTTGAAAAAAATTAAGGAGAAGAACTGAAGAAGCAAAGTAGAAACCCTCTTCTGATAGATGAGTTTGCATTTCAAAAGAGGGCAGCTGTAGAAAGAAGCCTCGAGCACATGGAGATAAGTGCTGTTTCCATTCAGTTGAAACCAGCTGAGGCCAACATTAGAGGTGTTGAAACCCAATGTTTACTTTTCAAAAAGCTACTTTTGCCCCGATATGTCCTACTCATCACCTAATTCTTTCCTAGAGAATTAAGTGATATGAAGTTTTATAAGGAAGTGATCAGATCCACCACCTATCTGCAGCCTCTAAGTGCAGGGGCAGACATTAGGTAAGCTTGTCCTTTTTTATGTTCAGAAAGGATTTCTGATAAGATTTTTAAAACCAATATTGGGCTTTCCACTTTAGGCGAATTCCGCTAGAGTAATCAGTTTTAGAATAAGCTTTAGAATGCCTCTGCACCCACCAGAGGAAAGATGTTGCCCATCTGCCTCACCTCTAACAATTGGCAGAAGATGCAATGACTGACAGACATTGGTTTGGGAACATACTAAATCAGGATTAGTGCTTTGTTTAAAATTTTCATAACCTCGGGAGAGACATGCGAGAGAGAATTGTGGTCAGAGACCACTTACAATTGAGAAATGATGAATACACCAGAAGAATATTTTCATGATGACATGACCTAAATCGTACGATACAAGAACTTGTTGATTATGTTAGAAATAATTTTAGGATAGTTGTCTGACTGTTCATCCACTTAAGAAGAATGCGTCTGTAGCACGGTTCTTGTGGAGTATCCATTACAGCAAAGTTGAGATGCATATGTTAACTGTGAGAGTTAGCTTCAAGACATTCTGTTCCAGTAGACACTTTTCGTATTCGATTGATTGCGTTTATGTAGAGTATTCGCCCTCGTATTTGCGTATCACCTACCCTATTGGGAGATTGATTCAGAAGTTAATGTTATGAGGAAACCGAGTTTAACGTTCAATTCCAAAAGGGAAAACTGCAGGATCAATAAAAAGTATGTAGCAGCATCGGAGAGAATCTTCGTCACCTATGTCATACAAGCCCACTGACCTAACCAAGAAGAATAAGAAAATGAAAAAACAAGCCTCCCATTCCATAGGAAAGCTCTCTTTTCTGTTTCTCTAGAAAGTGAGGTCGAGGCGTCAAATGCGCACTCTTTATATAAGCCTCAACACTCAGTCCAATCGACAGCATAGGCGTAGTTCTCCCAGTGCATGGAAATTGGAGGCACTGATATCTTTGATTACCCAAACTTTTGTTGTTCAACTTCTTTTGTGAAAGATGACCAACTCTAAGGAAGCTGCAGGTAATGTTGAGTGGATGATCAGGGTGGGCAGTGGCTCACCGGAGGTTTTGATACCGGAGCCAAAACCAGCCAGGAGAGACGGTTTAAAGGGCTTGATTGTGAATTTTGTTTCTCGAGTATACATCTTTTTGGAGAAGGCGTGGGATATAGGCGTAGAAGACCCCAGAAAAGTGATGCATTGTCTCAAAGTAGGGATTGCTCTTAGTGTCGTCTCATTGTTTTACTACACGAGACCTTTGTATGAAGGTGTTGGCGGCAAGGCCATGTGGGCAGTTATGACTGTTGTAGTCGTCTTCGAATACACAGTGGGTAGGTACTCAAAAACCTTTACAAAATTCAAGCAATTCACAAAATCAACAAAAGTTTTCTCCTTTGTACTTTTGACACAAGAAAACCAACCTCATGCCAAAAACCTTGCAAATTCCTGAAGTCCTTTTGACACACATGAACTCTGTCTGTTATACAGACAAATGCTCGTTATTACCGTCTATATCCTGCGGCTAGAATCATCTATTAGTCTATCCTGCCTATAATCTGATTAATACATACTTGGAAACACTAGTAAGTGGTACTTCAGTCGCAGTTCATACTAATTCTTACGATATTGCAGGTGCAACTCTTTGCAAGTGCTTGAACAGAACTTGTGCAACTTTTCTTGCTGGAGCCCTCGCAATTGGAATCCACTGGGTTGCCAGTAAATCAGGAGAAAAAATTGAGCCTATAATTTTGGGAACTTTCGTTTTTCTACTAGGTATATGATTCTGCAATGGAGAAATGTCTCGTTAGTCTTGAAGATGAAGCTTTATGCTCATTACTTTCGTCTTTTTCTTTTCAGCTTCTGCGACGACCTTCTCTAGATTTCTTCCAGTAGTGAAGGCGCGATTTGATTATGGTGCTACAATCTTCATCCTAACTTTCAGTTTAGTTTCAGTTTCTGGTTATCGGGTGGAGAAATTGCTTGATTTGGCACAGCAAAGATTATCAACCATAATGGTAGGGACTTGTTTGTGCATTCTCATTGGCATGCTTATCTTTCCCATTTGGGCCGGCGAGGAACTCCATCTTCTCATCACCCGCAATTTGGACAAACTTGCAAAATCCTTGGACTGTAAGTATTTATGTCTGAACTCAACACAAAAAAAAGTTTCTTTAGTCTACGCAATTTTTCTCAAGAATGCAGTTTTCAACTTTTTATAGGTTGCGTAGCTGAATACTTCAGTAATAGCGAGGACACAATCAGCAGTAATGAAGAATCTAACAAGAACTTGCAAGCGTACAAATGTGTGCTGAATTCAAAGGCTGCAGAAGAGACTATGGTATGTGACACATGATCGAAACAAGTTGGTTCTTTCGTGTCTTGCAAGGGTGTCTTTAACTAAATTTCTAGGCGGTGTACCTTCTGTACAGGCCGGTTTTGCTAGATGGGAACCTGCTCATGGCCGCTTCAATTTCCAGCATCCATGGAAACAATACCTAAAAATTGGGGGAAGAATCCGCAATTGTGCCTATTGCATTGAAACACTCAATAGTTGCCTTGATTCAGAAAATCAGGTGAATTCATGTTTGTGTACAATCTTTGTACTACCAATCTTAGAATGAAGTCTCTTTTAGAGGGACGGGGAGAGAATTCTTCTCTCTCCCTAACCGTCCCCCTCGCCGCAGGTTATGCTTGAACTTCACTAATGACTAATGTGCCATAATTGAATGCAGGTTCCTGAGGTTATAAAGAAGCATCTCAGAGAAACCTGCTTGAGAGTATGCTCCAAGTCGACTAATGTCATACGAGAACTAGCAACAATTGTGACAAGCATGAAGAAATCGCCCAAAATAGGTGTCTTGGTTGAGGACATGAACGATGGAGTACAAGAACTCCAAAACAATCTGAAGTCCATTGATTTCCTCATCCAACCACCACTATCAGAGGCCAAAGTTCCTGAAGATTCGAAAAGTGAAGCAAGTTTGACTACTGCCACCACAATGCCTCTAGTAGAAGTCATTCCACTTGTGAGCTTTGCTTCTTTGCTAACTGAGACTGTAGCAAGGATTGATGGCCTAGTAGATGCGGTTGAAGAGCTAGAGGACTTGGCTAAGTTCAAGCCTGCAGCTGATGCCAAGCCCAAACCGAACCAACCTAACAACAAGATGATTTTACCTGATGATCAACAGGAAAATGTGCAGACCATGGCAACCCTTCAAAGGGTCTGATTCCAGTTGGTTGCCTTGGGAGGATATTGAATGACTCAGGGCATATAATACAGCTTTGTATACATGACTGAATCCTTTCGGACCAACCAATAATCTAACTAGAGCCGGTTAAGCTTTTAGAACAACTGGTCATATGACGATATAGTTTGCTGCTGTAATTTGTAATTCAGAAAATAAAAGTAAGGTGACATGAGATGAAGGAAACTGCCAGTTTAGCAGATTTAGTGGCAAGTTACACTACCAGCACTAGGTAATGGTTTATAAGGATGACACAGACCGACCTACTATCCACAATGCAACACCTTGGCGTGCTGATGTGATAAATGTGTGAATTAAATCTAAGCTTTATACTGGTGATCATAGCATTTGGCATGTGCCCCATCAGTCGTGTGATTTTCAGAGACGGTGTTATTATACTTAATAGGGTTCCAGTATCCCAATCATACTGACAATTTTTTAGTTTCCGCAACTTATTTGGTATCGAATATAGTTAGAAAACGTCTTTTTTGTACCGCATAGCAAATATAATCGCACATCAAAAAAATGCAGAAAGTAAGTTGAATGTATATATTTGAATGCAGTGTTATAAGTTTAAAGTTTTAGGTTGAGTTGTGAGTTCATCTAGTATACGCCTATCGTCTAGACATTTAATCTTTTTCGTACTTGCCAATGCACATTTTAGCGCAAACGATGTGTGATAAAGTAAATTAACTATTCTGGTGAAATATCAATAAGCAATGTCCTTATACATATTGCTAATTCCAATTTAGTAACGACATAGATGAACAAAAATTAAAGATTTATTTACATGCCATTACTTTATCTTTAAAAAAAAAACAATTTAATGTTTACTGCAATCGAAAAGATTCAATCGCCGCCGCCAACATGTCCAGATCAATTGCCTCCGTCTATTGTCATCAACGATGTTCTTTCTCATTATTTTTAAGTATCTTTTAAAATACTAATTGTGTTACGCTCTGAGCCCGTGGATATGCTTATAAACTGGAAATTCCAACATGATTTGGTTTTTGCCATGATGTTCATGTTGGTATCCTCTTCCCTAAACCTTCTTAAAAAAGGAGAAAATCAAAAGAAGATGGCTGTGCAAGCGAAGCTTCTGTCATTACTTAGTTTTTTTTCCCATTTACTGACAAAGAGCCTTTTTGGTTAGCAAAGTTGAATTGCTAGAGATGGGAATATGCCATAAAGGGACCTGGGAAGGAACAGATATTTCTGAGTAGGGTGGACGCACCTTGACCTTTTGGTTGCCACCATCCCACAAAAAGCATTGTCAAGAGGACGTTTTGGATTGTAATCTTGGACCTCTTTGAGTGAAATTTGATTGAAAAGAAACAAGCTTCCAACACCATCAGGATCACAGTTCAGAGCCGAGTGGAGCATTTTGTTTGCCACTTTTTATGGACAACATAAGAGATGCTTTTCATTATTGCGTACCAATGAATTAACGCATTTAGATCCTGCTCACATTACAAGTATGAGCAATGCAAGCGACACCATTTATACTCTCTTGCTAACCATCTTTTGCCCGGCGGTGGCACCGCCTTCTCCGCTGATATCTCAATGATTCGAACAATAAGGTTTAGGATGAGTAGGTAGCGATAGGAGGAAAACTTGCGATAAGAAATGTCTTGATGAGGCATTGAATTTTGGCATATATTCGTGTTTCACATTAAGAGAAGAAATGACTCTATCATACAACAAATGTGGCATCTGGTGTGTGTGTGTGTGTGGGTTTGGTATATTCAGTCGGTGGGTGTGTGTTTGCCGTGGTGGAGTGGTCAGGTGAGGGTTGTGGGGAGAACGTGTGTGGGTGGGTGGTGCTTAGGAGGCTGGGGGGCTGTTTGGTGTGCGGTGTAGGCTCTTTGTGCTGAACAATGGCACCATGCAGGTCAAGGTCTCTAACTATGGTTGCACCATCACTTCCCCTCTCTGTAGCCGACAAGGATGGTATATAATGCCCTTTCCTTCATAATTTTCTTTCCCATGAATGGATTTTTAATGTACCAACTTTTAAAAAAAGAAACCATTTCAGGGACGTAATGTACCAAGTTTTAAAAATTACAATGCAACCACACCCCGTTATATGTATTGAGTTTGTCTGTCAAAATAAATGAATAGAATTATGTGATTATTTGCCCGTGCATAACACTGGGGTTTCAGCTAGTTAGAATGTATACACTTCCAAATTTTTTTTTACTTGAATTTAGTATTTATAACGAATTGTAAGCTTTAGCCACAAATACACTGTCCCAAATTTCGAGAATTTCGTCGCTTAAAGAACACAGTTCCATACGGTGCTCGGAAGAATCAAGAGTTGCAAGCTCTATTTCTTCAAGCAAGCGCACCGAACCGCCATAATCACCCACATAACACTGCTCTGTGTGTGCGTGTGTGTGAAGTTTAACTAATCCTACTATTGTTGTTTCTTTCTTCTGCAGCTAAGTGGCAAACCCTAGAAGCTTTCACTTACTGTGAAAATCTTGCGTTAATTGACGATGCCGGATACTATAATTACTTCTGAGGCGCCGTCCACTTCGTCCCAATTGAATCCCACTTCTCGAATAATATGCCGCGTGTATGTTCTTCAACTCTTCATTTATTCTAGTCTTTCTTATTCAAACAATCACCCCTAGCCTCAATCGCAGCAACTCTGTTATAATTTTTTGGTTCCGTAAATCTTGTCCCCTGTTCGCCTTTTTGCTAGTTGTTAAACTAGAATGGACACACTTTAGACTTTACTCATTGCTCGTGCCCTAATTTGACTTGTGGAACTACACTTCGGTTATTACTGTTTGAGTTCGATTTGATGTTTAGATGTTCGAATTTTACTAGATAAACTCGCAAAAGAAGTCAATTTTGTTTAAATAGATATTGTTTTCCCTGATAAAGAATGGGGGCATATGGCACGTGTTGTAAGTAAGGCTTGATATATTTGAAATTGTAGTATGCACCTCTCGTCGATGTTAGTGTAAGGTGAAAGTGAAGGACCAACAGGATTCACAGAACATGGATATATACCTGTATTCTGGTTATGCACCTGTTCTTAAAGGAATTTATAGTTCCTTGGAGCTGGTATTCGGTGAGCTCATCCAACGTATATAGGGAATCACAGTAAAGATAAGATGGGATTGTCTGTTCCCCCTGAATCTTGACCAATCTGTCTTTTCACATAAGATAACCCATTTGACAGAGAAGGCCGTGGGTAGATAGAGTAGTGATAGGGGCTCTATTATTTCCGAGACTCTATCACACTATAGACCTAATAGGAAGCATGCAATGTGTACAATAGGTTCCTTAAGAGGGCCTCATTGAGTTCTACTATCCATCTTTTATCGTCATGTCAGCTAACTGAAATCACGACCCAAACCTCAACCCAATGCATATAAACATGGCTTATATCAATTTTTTGATCCTTTTTCGGTTGGCTGCGCCATAGCAAATCTAACTCGGGCTTGAAATTCTTTCCTAGCTCGGCGTCATGCACTCCCATTTCCAAACAAGTGGGCTTCGGACTTGCCCGCGTGATTTCATTCTAATACAGAAGTGTCCAAATGCGGGTGTTATCACAACTGATTTAAGTGTCCCTCCCTTGTTGCGACTAATTACCTTAACATGCTTTACTTGTGAAATGTTTTCTTTTTTGGTAAATCTTTAGATTCTTTATCAATCTTTAGAGCTCAAAGTCTTCATGATTGTCCCAGGTTTTTTTTAACAGCCTTGTATTTTGTATCATTGCTCTTATATGATAATTTTATTTTTCTTTCTCATGCAGATGCCAAAAGCAATTTTCACAGTATACTTGCCCTCGTTGCAATAGTCGCTATTGCTCCCTTCAATGTTATAAGGTGATCATTAATTTCATCAAAAACTTGATTTGGGAGGATTGAAGTGATTTTTTGCACGCATTTAATTCATTCAGCCTTTGCTTACTTCTAGTTTATTTTTTTCTTTGGCAGTCTCACAGTCTTCGCTGCACTGAATCCTTTATGAGAGAAAATGTAATGGGACAGCTGCAGGAGTTGCAACCTGATAATGAAACTAAACAAAAAATGCTGGATATACTTGCGAGATTTCATTCACAAGAGGAGATGGAGGAGAGTATGGACGAGGATGGTATGTGCTTACTTTTGTTGGTTAAAAAACTTTTACGAACCTTCTGCAGAATTACAAATTAAATGTATCGTTTAACTTTTAACTATCCGATATTATTATCTTGGTTTTAGACCAGAGTACATAGGTTCATTGAGATCTGAAAGAGTAAATGTGTTGGTGTTGGTTTTGGTATGGTTGAAACATCTTGAAAAACTCTAGTAGAAGGATGCTGTGTGATCATCAAAGTGGCGTAGCTAGTCCCTTTGTCCTTCTATTTCATCTCCTTTTGTACTTTGACCCTTGCTGTCTACTTGGAGCTTGAATTGTTATCTGAACCTAAATCTTTTGGTTCAGTTTGCTCTCTCAAAGTCTTTATTTGACTAAAATTTTCTTAAAAGAATGTGATCAAAACATTTTACAAATTCGAAAGCAACTGTCCTCCTTCACCATTTTTCTCATTTGGATGTGGGATCCAACATGCTTTAAATCAATCTGTCAATTTTTGTTCTTTGCATGTGTGAATTTTGCATTAATAGCTATTGCAATATCTAGCATCCGGTATATGCAGACAGTGCCGCTTTACAATGGTCCTTATTTTGCTCCAAGAAAGAGGTGAGAATTGATCCTTAATAGATTTATTTCAGGAATTTTGTCAGATGACTCAGACCCAACTTTGTCGGAGGAGACTGTTCAGAAGATTTTGTCTGGTATGTTTCGTAGATTCCCATTATATTTTTAGAAGCATGTGCTGACCTTCTGTACTAATTTTAGTATGCTTGTGAAGCAGTACTATTTTACTACTTCAAGCTAATCGGTCCTTCATTCTTCCAGGAGGCAAAATCAATTTTGATGATCTATCTGCTGATGAAAAGAAACGTTTTCAAAGGGCTGTGGCATATGGAGAGCTAAGCAAGTTGATTGAGCCATGGGATCCTTGGTGGTTGAAACCCGCTGCTAGGACGATATCTCTTAGCCAGGTAGGAACCCAACTAGTCCAACCACTTGTGGAGCAAGAACCGGCAATGTCACTGCTAGATACCAAGGGAAGTGACATTCCACCTGGACCTGAAACCCCACTGCCCAGAATTAGCAAGCTTAGCTCGAGTGATCCATCACCACTTCTAGCTGTTCACCTAGTTGACATCGTGTATAGCTACTGCTTCACGCTTCGCCTTTACAATGGGGATTGGCAGTCTGATGCCATAGGTTCAGCCATGGTTGTGCTGAGTACATCTTCTGTTCTAGGCCAAGGTGGACAGCCAGAGACTGTAAATGAAGCTTTGCTTAATTGTTTGGAGCAAATTTGCTCTCCAGCTTTCAAACACATGGGCGGCTTGCGTTTTGGGTTGGGCCTTATGGATGATGTGATAAGCCTACTTTCTCTTGGGGGAGCTGCTTTAGTTTGCCTGCTTTGCGACCTGCAGAGGCTGATTCAGGCTGCAGAAAGAGAGCTGAAGTCAGAACAGAAGTCGAAACGAGCAGAAATGAAGAGTAAGCTCAAGTCTGCTGAGAGAAAGGTTTACTTCGTTATGTGTTGGGTTCATGAGCAGCCAGGAGATGCTTGGTCTTCCTTAGCAGACATTGTAAAGGCGGAGAAGGCTGCAGCTATGGAATATGGGGGCGATAAAGGAGGTCAATTTGAACATAAAGTAGAATCCAAGGGCAAGGTATTGATTGAGGAGTTTCAGTGAGCTTACAATCCCTCTTGATTCCCAAGTATTTTGCGGACTAACTAGTAGCTGGAGCCGAAGACCAATTTTTGGAGGACCGCTTTTTAGTGAACACCGATGAATGTCAAAACGAGGTTAAATCTTTTCAGCAGTGATAGTGAAATGCTGTATTAATTATGTTCATTGCAATCTCAGGTCTGGCTGTCCAAGTTTTATTGCCGACAGTATGATATCATTCCAGTTGCATAGACCTTGCTTCTTTTGGAGATTTTTTTGCTCCTATTCGGAACGTAGGGAGATAGCTACAACTATTTATGCGATAGATATTTACAAAAGTTATATTCGGTATTTCTGAGTTTTGGATTTAATACACTCGCTATCTCCTTTATCGCTATCTCCCTTATTTGAGAATTTACACTGACCGCCCTTGACATTACTGTCCGTGTCTCACAAACTCCCTTCCCTTCCGTTATCTTGACAACAAATGTTGTTTTTAAAATTTAATAACAATTTGAAAACACCCTTCAATAAATTTCCCATAATCAAACACAAACCGAGGATTCCATTACCCTGGGTGACAATCACTGCCGGCTACCTAACCCTTCCACCAAGGGTGCTCCCACCCCCTACCCCATCCCCACATCCACACATACACACAGCACATGTAGACACGCCCATACCCTCCACGGTCACGACTCATGGTCCCATTACAGCACCAGCGCTCCCAGCCCCTAACCACACAGGCTTTGTCTATGTGGGTGTGGGGGTGTTACAGGTGGTGGGTTTGTGTAGCAGGTTAGTGGTGGGTGACGGATGAGGGATGAATGGGTGACGGGTGGGGTGGGTGTGGAGAATGATGGTAATGACGGCTAGTGGAAATTCGTAGTGGGTGGTGGGTGTGAGGTTGGCGGTGGTCAGAAACGGGGGAAGGCGGTAGGTTAAAATTTGAAAATCCCTACTTCTGTAGGTCAATTAAGTCATTTTGACAACAATAAACAAAAATTAGCTCCATCCAAAAGTTGGGGGTGTTAGTGTAACTTTTTACATTTTTTTGATATCGATTGTAAATTTTTTTCCCTAAAATTTTATAGTACATTTTTCATGTCCTTTTGTTTCGTGTATGTCATGGAAACGATTACACTAAGAAAATTTAGCGAGGCAAAATAAGGAAGATATTGATAATGGTATAATTGCACCATTTAACAGTATATGTAGCCGGCCGCTAAAAATAGAAAGAGGCATAACTGATCCGTCAATTTTCAAGCCAACCCCGTTTCTGACAGTTTGGCTGTCGTTATTTCCGACTCGTTTTCCGTTTTATCCCGGCAATAAAAGGCCAATGGCAGTCTCGTCATTTTCCATCTAATAAAGGACAATTATAAAGGGAACCCAATCAACGACCATCATCATCACCGTCACATCTCCATAAACCCCCCCGAGTAGATTAGTTGTGAGAATCGATCAAATTGATTGCCAACTTACCTTTTCCAAACCCTAAAATTCAAGTTTCGCCCAAACTTCCCATATTCATTCGACAGTTTACACTCAAGACTTACAAGATATGGCTGATATAGCCGACAAATTAGCCTACTTTCAGGCCATAACAGGCCTAGAAGACCCCGACTTGTGCACCGAGATCCTCACCGCCCATGGCTGGGACCTCGAACAGGCGGTCGCCGCTTTCACCGCCACCACTACCTCCGACGATCCAACCACCACCTCCACCGCCCCAGGCGGTAGCAGCGGCGATCGAGTCGACACCGACACACGTCAGCAACCCGGAGTAATCACCACCGCTGCTCCACCTGGTCCGAATTTGGTGTGGAAGTTAATCACTCTCCCAATTTCGATTATTTCCGGTAGTCTAGGGTTAGTATCTGGAGCGGTAGGGTTAGGTATGTGGGCCGCCGGTGGGGTCCTCTCGTATTCGCTAAGCATGATCGGTTTGAATTCGGGGCGAAACGGCGACGTTTCGACGCCTTTGGTTTCGGTGTCGGCCGCGGCAGCGGAGGCGGCGCGTTTTGTAGCGGACTTCGAGAGGGACTATGGGCGGGCCGGGCCGAGCTTCGTGGCGGAGGGGTTCATGGACGCGCTGCAGCGGTCGAGGCACGAGTTCAAGCTGCTGTTCGTGTACCTGCACTCGCCGGACCACCCAGACACGCCAGCATTCTGCGGAGGGACGCTGTGCTCTGAGGTGCTGGCGGCATTTGTGAACGAGAACTTCGTGGCGTGGGGCGGGAGTATACGGGCTAGCGAAGGGTTCAAGATGAGCAACAGCTTGAAGGCGTCCAAGTTTCCGTTTTGTGCCGTGGTTATGGCCGCAACAAACCAGAGGATTGCTCTCCTTCAGCAGGTATCGAAATGTTGTTCTCCATTATTCTTTTATGGTACATTTCCTGTGAAGAAGTTCTGAAGTCTTAACATTTCAGTTGATGTTGATCTTAAATTGTTTAAGCAGATTAGATGATAACAGCTGTAGTGATTGGATGATTAACTTTCTTTAGACAGCTTAAAGTGTATTGCTTGAATGTTTTGTGAGAAACTTTATGACGTTGGATACTCTGAAAGCTGCCTGTTAATTAGGTAATTCGAGTTTTCAAATTGAATATCCCAAATGAAGAACAAGTTACTCAGCAACTGAGAACAAAGAACAGAAGTCATTTACATAGTAGTGCAGGTGATTTGATGGTTAGCAGCATAATTAGTTACAGTCAATTAAGTGCCTTGAATTAGCTTATGTGGGATATCCGTCCTATAAAGATTGATAGAGCATTGCAGCGTTCAACAGGTAACCTTAAGGACAGAGTTCTTCCTAATTGGGGATCTCAAACACGAATAGCATAAAGTATTCGTCGTTGCCCCTGGATCACCAAATATGCCGACAATTACACCCATCGCTGTAGCCTCCACCCTATCCCTCGCTAATATAATCTACCGCTATCATGATGATGTTATTGCTGCCAAGGCACTAACTATGTCGAGAGAGGTAGATGGACAGATCAAGCCAGCATTACAGACGCTGGTCTATAATTAGTTGAAACATTGATCTTATTTTGGAGTTCTTAAACCTGTTTATGTCTAGGTCAACATTGAACACTGTCTTTTTTCAGTGCTTAATTCTGTTATCAGGCAGCTTTAGGAATAAGGAGTTAATCTGGCTGCCTTGGAGAAGAAGATAGAGTGATGCTCCACTTCCAAGCGTTTTGTCACTTATGGTAGAAATGGATATGCTTGGTTATTTTTATTTCCCTTTTCACAAATGTAGTGC
The DNA here is from genome assembly GCA_033065855.1 of Escallonia rubra. Taxonomy (NCBI): domain Eukaryota; kingdom Viridiplantae; phylum Streptophyta; class Magnoliopsida; order Escalloniales; family Escalloniaceae; genus Escallonia; species Escallonia rubra. Next base: position 356,242 of record JAVXUO010001850.1, read on the forward strand.
AGAGGGTTAATTTATGTATTTCCCCTTGGCTTTGGGTGCTGGAGACGTTGAAGGTTAGTATCAGTACTGGTAGGGTGAACAATTTGGAAGGGGAGGAGTGATTTTATTCTGTATTTTGGTCGGTGGTTATATATGAAATTAAGGCGTTAATCATAATTAATAGAAACTTAAAGACATTACGTCCGCGACACCCTAAAGGCTGGCACGGTTGACCAGTTAGTAATGTAGGCCTATTTCTGTAGGCAAAATTCATCTTGTCCACATGACATTCTACTAATCTCCGCAAATGAGCATTAGTCGGAAGTATTTCCAAAAGATGAATTTTGCTTTGGATGGCGGGAGAGAGGAAGAGCAAATGAGAGATGAAAAGAGAGAGAGTGCAGTTGATCATGGAGCAAACGAGGGATATAGATATGAAATGAACATAGGGTTCTATCCATATATTAAACACATGTAAGCCTCCAATCCAACTCGATCTGTCATCTGCTGACTTGGTACAAGTATGATTATGACGGGGAACTACCTGTGCCAACTTTTAGGGAGTGGGTTCCTCTTATAGAGTGTTCAGCAAGTTTCCTTAGTTACTCGTCTCCATCCGTTTCAATTGGCTATATAAAAAAAAGCAAGGTATGTCTTCTAGTCACACTTGTGACAATCCATTTTAACTGCCATCATCTTTCAAAGGAAAAGCAAGATCGTCTTCTAGTCTCACTTGTGTCAACCCATTCGTGCTAACTATTTATCAAAGCGAAGACAGGATATGTCTTCTAGTCTCACCTGTTATGGTATTTGTTTAATTGGTCACTTATTGGATATCATCTTACAGTTAGTTACAGTTAATTAGCTGGTCAGTTTTTGGAGGGAAAAGTTTTTTAGAACTAGACCCTGTAGTTCTCTTAATTATCAATTCAGAGACCTTTTCTCCAAAGAAAAACCGATGAGAATTCTGTTTTTGGTATTAGAATCCGAGGATTAATACACAGGAGAATCTTTCTTATGTGCTGGAACAGGTAGTTACAGGTGACAGCTGTCATCCAACTGTCTGATAAACTCCTGTTAACTCTTCCCCCCAAAATTAATCAACTAACTGTAACTGGTCTGCAACTAACCTGTAACCACTTTTTCCTCCAAAACTAACAGGCTAATTATAACTAACCAACCAACTGTAAGATGATATACAATTAGCGACCAAACATAACAATATTATAACACCGTCTTCTTGTCTTTAAGTGTAGAACCAAAGGTAGTTTTAAAGTTGTGGCTGAGTATTTTGTTCTATTTAGACATGTCTAGTTGAGCATTGGTCTTATTTTTCAAAACTATGGCGGAAACAAGTATTTAGTCACTCCCCCTGGACAAAACTTGTGACTGGGGGATATTTTCTATGGGTTGCTTTTAGTAACATCTAGCTGTTATAGACCATGTAGTCGCACTTCCTTTAGGGTTTAGTGGGGCTAAAAACCGGTTGGGGAATGGTAGATATAGTGGTAAGGGTCTAACGTGCTGTCCAGAGGGAAAACACTGAATGGGAGGAGGGACTTCCTATTTTCTGCATCTTTGGGCAGTTATATCTTGCATAGATTGTTGAGATGTACCTAAGTACAAATCGTCTTATAGATATTACAGTAGCAATTGGGTTAATTGTTTTGTGCATTATTATTTCTTTTTTACTTTTGAGCATTAAGATGCTGGGATAGGAATAGCATGATGAATCTCCCATTTACAGCATCATTCGGGAGTCTCGATCTGCATCTATCATGCAATTTGACTGAGAGCAGCCTGACCCAAATCTTTCTTTGATGATTTCTCTGCTTCTTTGTTCATTTGATGTCTATTATCCGGCTGAAATTTCGTTCTTCGGGGTTTGTTATTGTTTCTTGTGCATCTTTATGCAGGTCGAGGGGCCAAAGTCACCTGAAGAAATGCTGACAGTGTTGCAGAAAGTGCTTGAAGAAAGTGCTCCTGTTCTTGTTTCAGCAAGGCTTGATGCAGAAGAGCGAAGAACAAATATGCGTTTGAGGGAGGAGCAAGATGCTGCTTATCAAGCTGCACTAGAAGCTGATCAAGTATAGTGTTATTGGACTTTGATTTTTTTTCTGTCAAAAATTGCTCTCAATGCCCTAACTGTTTCTGCCATATCAGGCTAGAGAACGGCAGAGGAAGGAAGAGCAAGAACGGTTGGAAAGAGAAGCAGCTGAAGCTGAGAGGAGAAGGAAGGAGGAAGAAGAGGCTCGTGAAAGAGCCGCACGTGAAGCTGCCGAGAAAGATGCTGCATTAGCTAGACTGCGTGAGGAGAAAGCGCTGTCACTTGGTTCTGAACCTGAAAAAGGACCTGATGTTACTCAGGTAATCCCCTGGATATATTTCCTCCTAATTGTCATTGCAAAGTGGTTAATGATGAAATTTTACGGTCCTACAAACAAACCCCCTGTGAAAGTCATTGAAGTTACTAGTAATAGTACTTGCATGCATTTCGAAAGGGATGCTATCATCAGGATATTGCACTAGCATGAATAAGATGGTATCGTTGAACTCCACATACTGGCTTGTACATTTAGCTGGGGTTGCTTATCCCTAGCCAAACAAAAAAATAATACTAGCTTATACTCATATTATTTGATGTAGACTTATAATGGTTTCCTCCCTGATATGGTTTTCGTTCTTTTTGTTTTTGGATCATGTAGGTTTTGGTGAGGTTCCCCAACGGAGAGCGCAAGGGGAGGAGGTTCCACTGTACTACAACGATACAGTCTTTGTATGACTATGTTGATTCTTTGGGTTGCTTAGAAATGGAGAAGTACACACTTATCTCCAACTTTCCTCGTGTTGTATACGGCCAGGAGAAGCTGTCGCAGTCCCTGGAAGAAGCGGGACTGCACCCTCAAGCCAGCCTTTTTGTGGAGCTGAGCTCATGAGAACGATTTGATTGCAGTAGTTCAATTCGGAACCTCGTAGTAGGATTTTGCTGAGGTGTTTTGGCTGTTTCTATTGCAACTGGCAATGGTATTATGAGCAAAAGATTGCTGCCCACAAATGGCCCGGCTGTAAAATGGGTTATAAATAAGTAAATTCTCGCATACTGTGACAAACTTACCTGCGTTTGTAATGTAGCGGAAGCGAATCTAACAAGGAACATGTCCTTGATTAAGAGGAAACCTAGAATCCACTGGGTAGAAACACACAAATCAACTCATAACTATAACTATATTCATTTCCTTGTAACATAGGCCTTTTATATGGGCAGAATAGAAAGAAACAGCAAAAGAAATGGTTATGGGGGTTTACTGAAAGCAAAGAAAATCACCTGTGCGCTAAGGAACTCGTCCTCGAGTTCTCTTCAGAAGAGATTGGATTCGGTGGGTAATACTCATGCAGATAAGCGCCATTGAAAGTGGGCGAGCTGGTCACATCAGCTAGCCTTGGAAAAAAGGGCAATAAGGTTTCTAGCGCTTACTGTATTCAATGCTAGGCAACTCGCTACCAGTTTGGATTTCTGTTTTGTTAACCAGGTTAACAGAGCTTGGGTACATGTTGCCCACAATTAAGCAGGAGAAGCTCAGAATATAGTACTAAAATATTGAAGAAGAAAAAAGAGCAACCCTCGATGATGGTCGGTGAAAATAGGCACCCAGCTCCCTTGAGGTGCCCAATTACAATATCATGTCTACTTGTCGTAGTGTAAAGAAGTGTCACTCATAGCTCGCGCTTATTATCCACTCCCTTCCCCTTTTGACCCTCCAAGCTTTGATGACGAGCTCATTGTGGTATCAAGCTCATTTGAATCTCTGAAAGCATGCCAAGTGTCTTAAAATATTCTTTGGTAATTGGCTTGGTTAATCAAAATCACATCCTTGCTTTATTTGAGCTGCAATCCAAGGAAAAAAATTCGTGAGATCGACCATGCACAGTTGCCATGTAAGATGTAGCCCTGCAATGTTGCATTATGGTCGAAACTTTTCACCACTCTTTTCTGATTCGATTGTAGATTCAACTCATCTCTCTCTCTCTCTCTCTCTCTCTAAATAAAGCCATGTTCTCTACTTCCACCTTTACTGCATTTGACCATGCAGTACACTCCAACAGTTGGAAGCAATGGAGCAGGGACTCCGCATAATGAAGCAAGGGGTACGAAAGCGAAACCAGCCTTGATTGAAGAAGCTTGACCGCTCATCCCCATAGCTAACCCATTCTTCTTGCTTGTGATCAGAAGATAACCTGTTTTGCAGTACAATGCGAAATCCTGACAGTTGTTTTGGAAGATACATTTCCCTGTGAATCACCAACTCTTGTGGGTTTGATTCAGCGGTGGTGCATGTTCCACCTCTAATTTTGGCAAGCAACTACCATCTTTTTGACTCCATACTCGTAGCGACAGAATGAGTCCTTCCGAGGAAGCAATCCAAGCAAGAGAGGGCTACCCCGCTTTCGGGTTGCCTGTCTCCACAATCAGGATCGTCCTTGGGACAGATTGGTTTTGATCGCCGACTCCAACCAGAGGATGAGGATCTGAAGGAAGACCCTAAGCTAAAAGAACAGAAGGGACTGCCGGAAGCTTCAGCACTTGTAAAAGCGAACAACTTTGTCCCGCCCAATATAATATTCCTGCCCACATGAATAGGAACAAGATGACAGATCTTGGTTGACATACAACAGTTTTACTTTTAAGTAACTTTTGGCAAAACACATCCTTAGGTGATCTTGGTAAATCGCAAACCACTCGTGTTTGGACTGGAGTATGAGAAAGAAAGGTAAATCAAGAGATGAAGCTTAGTTACCAACCATGGTGGGAGAAAGTGTAAGCAGCTCTCCAACTGTAGATATGGTCTCCTGCCACGAGCTGGTTTCTCTCAATTCTTTGGCTTATGAGGTCCATCCATCTCTATCTTCTCTCTAGTCGCCTCTCCCCCTACAAACCACTTTAATCTCTGTAGTCTACAACTAATACGTACCCGTGTATATATATATGAAAGATTGTGCAGATGAGCAATTGAAACTGTAGTTGAAATGAAGGGACGCGAGTGGTTGAAATTTGCGAAGCCTGCGTAAATCCAAGCACTCATGTGTGCCCAGTGGGATGAGAAAAACTTCACTACACGAAATTGCCAACAGAGTCGCCACTGGAAATCCTCCTCGGCCGTCACCTCCCGGTCTGACATGTTATCATTTGCCTTGCTGGATAAGCGTGTGGAAAACGAAGCAGTCCCTTGAACTTACCAATCAGCTGTATACTAGATGAACTGCAAATTATGAAAGACCAGATTGGGTTATGGGATTTTACTTAGTTTAGCTTACGGAATCTATTAGCACATGATCAGAGACGTGAATCAAATGAAAAAATTGTGCTCAAGTGAGAGGAAGACTAACCCCATAATGATGGAGTGTATCAGCTTAGAGCTTCTTTGGATCTGAATACCACTTAACTATGTGACAACATTAACTTGATGGCGCAACTTTAAATAGCAATACGCACATGTTTGGCATAATAGGCATGATCCTTGGTGATCAGACAAAAAAACTCTTTATTATAACGGCAGGATCACACAACAAAAAGAAGCCAAGGCACAAGCTGTCACTTCTGATGACATTAATCAATTGTACATGAAAGGGTTCTGAATTCTCGAACAATATGTTTATCTGATATAAGCTCTCGAGTGCACAAACATTTGACTGTCACCTACATCTCTGCCTCTTGGAAGCTGGAGCATCTACTTGACTGCACATGTGACTAGGCTCTTCTTTAAATTCGTTGTCTTCGGCAAGTTCTACCTTAGGTCCATTCCAGCCATGGAACAGAGCAAAGTCTTCCACTTTCACCTTGACAATATCAGTTCGAACCCCGATGTCAGTAGCATACCTGCTCATACAATACATCCCAGCTGTTGCTGCGACCACGCCAACAGGACTCGTCAGGAATAACTTTAGGGAAGAAGAAAGAAGGGCAGCCAACGGAGCGCCAACAATGGAAGCCGCTTGGCCACTTCTTCCAAGAGATGTTTGGTCAAGAATCAAAAAACCCGTCTTGCAGTACAATGCAAAATCCTCGCAATTATTCTTAAAGACGTCATAGTTTCCGAATCCATTTCGAAGGAGATACATTGCTCTGTCGATGACTGCTTCCGGAGCATCAGTCTCTGCCGTGGTGCATGTACCGCCACGGAGTTTGGCCAGGAAAATTGATGGCGTGACTCCATATTCAAAATGATACAGTGAACCACAACCAAGGAAACAATCCAAGCACGAGAGGACTACCCCACTCTCAGGTTGTCGAAATCCACAGTCGGGAAAATTTGGACAGGTTGATGGCACCTTCGAACTTGAAGTAGAGAATCCAGGGGAAGAAATTGAGCTGGCAGAGTAGTCCCCACTTGAACTATTTTGTTCACGAGTAAAGTGGACGACTTTGTTACCCCCGACATAGATTCCTGCATAGATTGCATCCAGTGTAAGAACGGCAGATAAAAGGCTTACTAACAGAGAGAAAAATGAAAAAATAATTACAAACACGAAAAAAATAATTCAACTGTGACTGGACATGCTTGACTGTTGACAAGATGTTTACAAGAAGTATCCATGCTTGGTGTATTCCTGCGTCAATTTGGACCAGTGAACGCAAATTCACCGATGGAAAAATTCCCTTTCGCTATATGGTTGAAACCCAGAAAGTTTATAATTTTTATACCCTTAAATCTCAGCGAAATTAAAACCAATTGCAAAATCAAAAACCTGGTCTAATCTAAACAAGCTAGCTCCTAGAAAACAATTGCATAATCAGAAACCTGGTATAAATAGGTTTGTCTAAGTATTTTAACTCCATGAAAAGAAAGAGGGAAAATTCTGGACAGCATGCTGTTAGAAATAATCTAGAGAAAGTCATAATCTCGTAGCCTGGGAGTTTCTAAAGCAGGGCCTAGTATCATTTACCGTGTGACGACAGTTCAGGTGGCGGAAGATTAAAATGGAGCAATTTCTCAGTATCAACCATCATCTCATTGAACATCTCTATCGCTCGATTGTCAACCAAAAGAAAGGGAGGAGGGATATATTCTTTTGAGCGACCTGGCCGTGCATAAAGAAGCTTCAACATAACAAGATGCAGCAAGTCCAGGCAGAAGCTAAAAAGTGCTCATCGCCAGATTTCTAAGATGATAAGTAACTCATTAACATTCCCAAAGAGCTGACCTACGAAAGTAGTTAAAGCTGCTTCCTTGTCCATACATGGGTCACAAGGTCACAACAAAGAATGCTCGAAGGTGACTGGCAGGTTGGAAGAATGACTTCCAAAGTCAATATCAAGCCTTGAAACCGGGACAACTTAATTGAATTACTTTGTGGTGACATAAAAAAGTACAAGATCAAAGAAGAAAAAACGTACACAAGTATTTTAGCTTCAAATGAGTGAAACATAGAGGAGAAGCCTGCGATCAGCCGGGAGAAACACTGTCCGACAAAACACGTTGGCAGTCTCAAAACCTTGCTCTAATGGCTGAATTAATAACTTCAAACTGTTAAGCTACCATATGCTCTCAATGTTAAGCCGTTAGACAAAAATGTATAATATGATCTAGCAGAAACTTGGGACTGAAAGTGGGAATATGTGGAGCACTATTGCAGGATTGAGATTCTAAAAGTGAAGACTAATGGAGTACCATAGAACACACGTAAACCAAAGGCGTTGTCAAAAGCAAACATCTGAAACTCACAACAGCACACGGATTTTCTCCGAAAACTAATGAGAGTGAGAACTACAGTTCTCGCCACAAACCTAGTCCAGCATTATCTATGGAGCATTACTCATGGGTATTTGCGATAGAGCTGTCAGCTACATCAGAAATGAAGACTAAATTAAAAACCAAGAGCAAAGACCAATCTGGGAATGTTACAAATGGCTCACCACTCAAACGGCTGTCAAGCTAATTTGAGCATGTTATAGATTTGCAAGTAGAACAGATTTTGAACGATAACAATTGAACAACATAGCCACCATAACAAAATGCAGACTGGTTAATAAGAGTGTATCACTAGATAGAATACCTAGATTCCTATGATGGAACAAAAGGAAACTGCATCAGATTAGAGATGAGAGAGAAACACGGACCATGGTGAGAGTAAGCATAGACGGCCCTCCAGGTGTAGATATGATCTCCTGCTGCAATCTTGCTCCTTTCGACTCTGTGGGAAAGCAAACCCATGTCTGAATAAGCTTAGCTATCTGATTCTGTACCTTCTTGAAATCTGAAAATTGAGAGAGACCCCAAAAGCACAAATTTGGAACAAGGGTGAGCTGAGTAGAAGGGTGAATGAAAAATGAAAAAAAAAAAAATGGCGTCGCCCGGGTTCGAACCGGAGACCTTCAGTGTGTTAGACTGACGTGATAACCAACTACACCACGACACCATGTTGGTACCTGGTTACTAGTTTGTTATCTTCATCTTTGCTGTTACATTTTGTATTCTACAAAATAAAATATTCAACAGCGTGGAGAAGGCTTGAAAAATTACCAAATTTGTTTTTTACTTTAACTTTCCGGTGCTTAATTTGAAGATAGACGTGACGCGGTTATTAAAATTGTGTTGTTACCTTTTTCAAGATGAGATTTTGTTACTTAATTATATCATGTTATGTACTGTTAAACAGTATGTCTTTACTTTATTCACTATTTATGTTTATTGGTTCGAGCTTCTCAGCATCTGCTTATCAAAAGTATGATGGACTTAACGTATAATGTAAGAAAAAGAATCTTAATGTTGTGTGGTCGAAAGAACTACTCTGACTTTTTGTTTGGATAAACATGATCTAACTCATATACACTAGTTTTCGTGTTGGTTGATGTTTTTTAGTCTGTCCGTATGTGCAAACGTACCTTGAACTGTTAGGTTTTTGTTAAATTTAAATGTGACATTTAGATATCAATGTTACTTCTATCGGTTATCTTTCATGGTATTTGAAATGACTAAATTAACCTAAGATTTATTTCATCTCTCTCAACCCAAAAACTATAGTAGACGGAGATTAGATAGCCCTCCCCCCATTTACATGGGTCTTCCTTCGCGAGTTGCACCCAGGCCACCAGGGTTGCCACAACCACTCGAATCAAAACTTTTCACCCCTTTTATTTGAAAGGAACCAAGCCCCAATTTACGATCACATTAGTTAGTAACATTCCTCCACTAAGTTGCGCCCTCTAATCCGACGATCATGGTGGTAATATCAGTGTTAGGAAGCGCAAGGGTGACTGATGGTTATGGTTATGGTTAATACAAAGAGTGAAAATTGTAGATATGGTAGATTTGGCAAACTGCTCATTCACACATAGGAACGAGCTTATGCTAACGCTACCATTTCCATGTCAAGGGATATGTCTAAAAAAATTTATGAGACTGTCTCCGATAAGAAGCTAGTACACATAGTTCACGACATAAAGCATCAAATATCCATTTGCATAAGTTTATGAAAAAAACTTTCATTGCATCCCTTTGCAAAACTCAAGCATTCTACCTGACTGAAACACTTCTATCAAAAGGTTGTAACACGTGCCGTTTCAACGGTTTCAAATTAAATGCTACTAAGTTAAATTTTTGCTTCGGTTCAAGCTCATTGGTTATCTAATTTATTGTAGTAAAAAAGTAACACTGCGTTTGGATAGGTGTTATCTAAACTAAAGCCAATTCTGAGCTGTCTTGTAATCTGGATTTACGTTTTCTTTTTCTTTTTCTACTCCAAGATTACTTCTCTATTCAATCACCACCGTCGTTTTCTTAAATTAATCATTTCTCTCACATTGATTCATCCCCAAATTGCACCAAGTCAATTTAGGGTTTCCTCTCCATATTTCATCTGCCATTCATTCTCTCTGTATCCATTCTTCCTTCAATAACGGGGGCTTGATTTTAAGGGTCGTTAAATTTGCCCTAATTCTTGCCCCCGTCAGTCATTCAACCCATCAATGCTTATACTTGATCAGCACTGCTAAATGATCGATCATTTTACGTATTCGAACACAATGGAGATGAGTTTTGTGGGATATCTGTTTCGCTTTCGATCGGCTATCGATCCGTTTTATGTTGCTTGCGAGGCGTTTTCTGAACAGCTTTAAATTGCCCTTTTGCTAGGGTCCCGATTCTGATTTTTGTTTTCGCCCAATCTGTCGAAATTGTTGTTACTGTTGTGGTGATGATGGAATCTAGGGTTCCGGGTTTGTTTGACAATTTCAAATTGAAGCCGAATTCCGAGCCTGACGATTCTGATGTTGTGGAAAGATCACCAAACAATCGTTACGTTAGGGTAAGATATATCGTATCTTAAATCGCTGCATTACCGAATTACTACCGGTTGATTGATTGATTGATTTAAAATGGTTGGTGTAATTTTGTATCTACATGGATTTTGTACTTTTTGTCTTGCATGTTTACATTGCACTCGCTTTGATTGATCGGTTATGTCGCAAATACTTAACTTTAGTACCATTTTTATTCACCAATGAGCATAAGGATGTGCATAATTTCACTTGCGGATGAAGTGTCCAGGAAAATTTTGTGTAAACTTTGCTATCGGCACCGTCATTATTGTGGGTGATACTTGGTTTGATTGATCGGTTTTGTCGCGTCGTTGTTGGTGACTTTGCTGGCTTTTTGCAATTAGGCTTTTGATTGTACATGTTTTATATTCATATGCTTTCGGATACGAAAATTGTAAGGCTGTTGTAAAGTATGTTTAGTATTGGCCATCGAGAGGAATTGTTTATTGCTGATTCAGTGAGTATACATTAATTGGGCATTTCATGTTATCATTGGTTTATTTGTTGTCGTCTATATACAGTCTACCTTGATTTTCTCATATTCTGTGGTGAAACAAGTAAGTGCATATTTTCTTTCTGCCAATAATGGATTGTATTCTACTGATCTTTTTGTGTTTCATGTGTTTGTTTGGATTATTGGGTCTAGTGATATCATCACATTTTTTTTGTTTTTCCTTCCTTCAGTATGGTGAAATCCTGGGGAAAGGAGCATTCAAGACTGTGTATGGTTCCTAGACCCCTACTCTTCTGTTTCCGTTTGTATGAATTGGGTGGGCTAATTGCATAATGTCAATAACTAACTGTAGTAACACTAAACATATACAAGCTTCATAGTTAATTGCTATTTTTGTTGTTCTGTTTAGTTATAAGGGGTTTGATGAAGTTGACGGAATAGAAATTGCTTGGAACCAAGTTAGCATTGAGGATGCATTGCAGTCCCCAGAGAATCTGGAGAGGCTGTATTCTGAGGTTCACCTGCTGAGGACACTGAAACATGAGAACATCATCAAGTCCTACATCTCTTGGGTAGACGATGAGAATAAAACTATCAACATGATTACTGAGCTGTTCACTTCGGGAAATTTGAGGCAGTGAGTTTCATTATCTGTTCCTGGCTTCCTAATTCTTCTGCCTCACTTTCTAGGCTTAGATACAAGATTAATTTGGCCATTGCATTTTGGCATTCAGATATCGTAGGAAGCATAAGAGTGTTGACATGAAGGCCATCAAAAGCTGGGCTAGGCAGATTCTCCGAGGTTTAAACTATCTCCATTGTCAGAATCCACCGATTATTCATAGAGACTTGAAATGCGACAATATTTTTGTCAATGGAAATCATGGTGAAGTTAAAATCGGAGATCTAGGATTTGCAACGATAATGCAGCAGCCCACTGCACAAAGTGTTATTGGTAATTTTCTAACTTTAGCTGTAAGTTTACCACTATAACTGGACCCTTTTACCAAAATGGGTAAGTGTCTCTCACAGGCACTCCTGAGTTTATGGCTCCAGAGCTTTATGAAGAGGAGTACAATGAGCTTGTTGACATATATTCTTTTGGGATGTGCATATTGGAGCTGATTACTTGCGAATATCCGTACAGCGAATGCAAAAACCAAGCACAGATATATAAGAAGGTCATTTCAGTAAGTAACCTGAAGAAATCTATCCACTTATAAAGTATACGTACTGGAATTTTGCTAAACTTGTTATGCTTCAGGGTATAAAGCCAGCTGCCCTTGGTAAAGTCAAGGACCCCCAAGTGAAGCAGTTCATAGAAAAGTGTCTGCTCCCACAGGCTGAGCGATTGCCTTCAGCAGAGCTCTTGAGAGATCCATTCCTTTCATCTGAAACTTCGAAGGAGCTCATGTGCGATGTTATGAAGTTTCCGAGCTTGATCCCCAAATCAGTGAACTTGCCAAAGCCTAATCCTCTTCCCATGGAGATCGACTCTAACTTAAATAAGTTTTCAGGAAGCACCAGTACCAAAAGCACAACTGAAACTCCTCATCTTTCCTATCTGGAATTCCAGAGATTCAATGAGAGAAACGATTTCAGATTAAGAGGGGAGAAAATTGACAATAACTCAATTTCATTAACCTTGCGAATTGCTGACTTGTGTGGTAAGTACTGCTTATGTTCCTTAGAGAGACTGGTGTGTTATTGTTTTGTAAGATTTTAAGTACTACTTTGTGTTCTTTAACAGGTCGGATAAGGAACATTCACTTTGTTTTTTACATCCATGCTGACACGGCACTTTCTATAGCTGGTGAGATGGTTGAACAACTTGATTTGTTGAGTGAAGATGTGGCTTTCATAGCTGAATTGATTGACAGCTTAGTTTTAGTGCTTGTGCCCTCCTGGAAACCTTCACTTGGAAGTTCTAGCGGCGTAAATAGTTCATATGAGAATGGCAGGGGAGTTATCGAGGAACAAGCTCTTGTGAATCGGGTTACTGAGAATTCAAATGAATTATCAGGCAAGTTTAACTTTACATCTGCTTCAAATGCCATTAATCTGAAAACTTTAGGATCCATTGACTGCCTTATTGATGAGCCCAGCAAGGGTTTGAAGGAATATGGTTCTGACCGGTCTAAGGGTAGTATTGGTGACTCTGCCATTTCGAGTGAATACACAAAGGATTCAGGGATATCCTGCATCACTGTTTCTAATGATTTGAGCTTATATCTTGTAAGCAAAGATAACGAAAAGGAGAAGTGCTACGAGCTGAAGTTAGAGCTTGATGCAATTGATATGCAGTATCAGCAGTGTTGTCGCGAACTGTCAAGGATGAGGGAGGAGGCCGTAGAAAATGCCAAAAGGAAGTGGTGTACGAAGAAGAAGATACCTGCTTTTTGATGTAGCGTAGATTTTTTTTGGATACAAAGATTTGCTTGAATTAGCTGTTTCTTTACCATTTAACCAAAGGAAATTGCTTTGAGTGCAATTTTAAGATCCAGTTTGTACAGTCGGTCCAAGTTTCCACCATTTTTTCAATGATCAGCCTTCAAGGTGCCTGCCCAGGCAATCATCTTGAGCTGATATAACAGAATCTCTCACAAGGAGCTAGAAAGCATGCATTACGTTGTCACGGAAAATATAAATTGTCGTTGTGAGTGGCTGGATGTGTAATCCCCCCTACTACTTGAGAGAAAAAGATCGGTTCAATCTCCCTCTTATGCCCCGTCTCTCTTGTTTCGCAGCCACTTTCAGTGAAGTTTTGGACTGTGTATAGTCTAGATTATGCAGAAATAGCGTACTGTGATGCGGCGCCCCAAATATATACTCCTTCAAACATGTGAAAAAACAGCTCATACACAGAAAACCAATTCGAGCAAACTTGGACTCCGAAATGTTGGGCGGACGGCACGCCAATTACAAATGACTGAACACTTTCCGAAATCCAGGCGCTAAATAGAGTACGTTCCAGATATCTTCTACAACATAGGTGCAACTTCCTATTTCGTACTTGAGGCAAAACCATCATAACGATGACCACATATCACTATTCTTGTACGCATACATGGAACTAAACAAGCCTAGTTTCAATCATCAATGGGAATCACGATAGCCACATCTCACTCTTTCTTATACGCAGTTGCAACTAAAGAAGCCGAGTTTCAATCATCAATGAAAATCACTTGAAGTACTTCTCTATCTTGGTTCTGTCCCCCTGCTGAACTTCTCTCACTAATTTACTTCTAATTCCACACAAACATACCTCTCACTTGATACCATGACCATTTTATCCCGCTACAACTCTAAAGCAGAAAAGACGTCCACTCTCTAAGGTATATGCTCGACATAGGCAGACGCACAGTGATGTTTTAGTAGTAGTAGTAGTACGCCAAGTAGTAGTAGTAAATTCATTTGCAGGTGGTTACATGCTTTGTGCCAATTTGCCACCCTAACCATAATCTGATTGAAGCAACTTTTGTGTAAATTAGAAAGATCTCAGAAATTGGTCCGAGGGCCATTTCTTGCAAAACCATGACAATGTACAAGGATCCTTATCTGTAATAGCAACCTATTGACGGAACCCAAGAATTCAAATACCAACTCCATCAGACAGTTTTTAATATGACAAAACAATTATCATACCATTGCACTTGAATGGAATGGCATTCTTAACCAGGCAGACAAGGCCTACTTCTCATCAACAATCTTCAATAACTCTTCACTCTTATTCAGAAAGAAATATATCAACAAAGACAACAATGTAGTCAATAGTAAAACCCTGTAAGAGATAGTACCTCTTGATCATCATACACAACTCTTCAATTTCATAAGGAATCACAAGCTTGGAAAAAAATATCCAGAAGTTTATTTATAAATTGTAAGTTCCTAATGACAAGAGTAACAAAGAAGGATTATCTACAAACGCACAAGGTTTACACACAACAAAGAAAGCAAGAACGCAAAGGAAGGAACAATTAGTAAACACATTGAATCAATAGGAATTTTTCGACACGAATATTGGAGAACGAATATACACTTTTACCGACAATTTAGTAGAGGAACCAGGGACTTCACATAGGACTACCAATTTTCCTTAACAATTTTCGACTTCTCAAGTATGAACTTGCCTTCTTTGTACTTCTGGGTTTCCTCATAAGCTCTTTCATATTTCCAACCCAGCACCTCACGGCAATCGCCGCAGTAGACATCAGCAACTGTGTGAAGACCAGTCAAGAGATGCCTATCCTCTTTTGGCCCCATAACGATGTTCATTGCATGGGAAAACAAGAAGGCTCGACCGTTTCTTCCCTAGCATCGAAATTACAAAATTAAATATGGGACATTTCCTCCCTGGGAGTGTCATAGTAAAATCTCTTCACAAAAACATAAACAGTAACGGAAAATCACAGACCACATAGTTTAGATCAATTCGCATTCTAACAAACAAAATGAGTTCTGCCAATTCTGATCTATGCATAGAATTCATCTCATCATTTGCCAATCTATTAATGCTATAGCAAGTCTATATCCATGGATGAAACAATGGTAGCCTATGTATTTTCATAAATCATAATAGTAGTTTACCGCATACTTGGCAACAGAGAAAGCTAAAAACGTTTAAGGGAGAGCGTGGCTTCGCCATCAACTTCACCTAATTTCAGAATGTAAAAAGAAAAGTTGCCCTTAACCTCACAATTGACAACCAAGTACTCAATTTTTATTATATTCTTCCTGGATTTTCTCAGCCGCCAAACAGATCACCAGCCCTTTTGTTGCGATCCGGTTATTGGACACTATGATCAACAAATTCTTGAGAGAAAAAGGAAAGAATAAGCCGAAATGTTCTATACCTGAAAAGCTTTTGAAATGACATCATCATGAAGAGCAACATGGTTTCTACAATTACAGCAACAGTACAACCTCGGTCCAATCACCTCCGCCATCGATGTTCTAACCAATTCACTAACTGCTGTACGAAATCAAGATCCTCTGAAACCAAATGGGGATCAAACAATCAAACTATCATCCAACATATAACTGAATTCTACAAGAAACTTACCTGTATATATCACCAAGAAAGAGAGTCCACGAGCTATAACCTTTTGTTCGCCGAGTTCTTTGACCAAATATCTGCTTTCAAGAGAGAACAACAGCAAACTTTTTATGTAAGAGTGTTATCAAAGGAACGGCCAATGATGCCAAATCCAGTGATGATTACGAATATAATCTCTTACAGCGATACCAATTAATATTTAAAAAAATTGATAAAGACGGCTTCACCATAAACAAACTTAAAGAATTATCAAAAGAATGTAATCAAGCAACAAAAGAACCCGACCCACTTGCTAAAAAATGCCATAGATGAAGCTAATGATCAAAGCTGTGAATTCAACCAGCCGGGGTGGGGGTACATGTGAGTATACAGTAGAATTAGGTATCTATATACGTACTCTATGATTGAGAATTGTCGTTAATGACGAGGAACCTGAACGTGGTGACGTGGGTATGAGAATTGGCGACGGAGGTCTACACGCAGAGGCACAAGAGGAGAGAGATAGAGGGAGGGAGGGGTGTGTGTAAGGGTTTTTTGTTCACCGGGCGGCTGAGCGGTGTCGGAGTTTGGTGGAATTGGTGGGGTTCCGACTGACTAGAAGATGACAAAGAATCGTTGACTGTTACCCGGGTAAACTGACATCGTTTTTGACATTAAAATAGGATATTAACCTCTCAAATAAAAAATACTCGGTCAGCACGACAAACATATTGGTAAAATGAAAATTCGAACTCTCTTTTATTTTTCTGTGTTTACAAAACCAGGCAAGTATATGGTTGAGAGTTTTATTTGAATTTTCTCTTTGAGTATTCTCTCTAAGTCATGTCTTCAACGAACACAAACGCTATCATCACCACCCTGAAACTCAAAATGCTATCACCTGCTGCCCATCGCATGAACTGATTCGCGGTCGACCGTGGTGACCTAGCCCCCACAGTCTGAGACATGATGACATGGTGGACAATTGCAACCCACGGATTTGATGGTGATGGTGGAGTCGGGCATAGAAGTTTGACGACCATTGATCATGGTGATGGTAACATGTGCATAAAT
The DNA here is from genome assembly GCA_033065855.1 of Escallonia rubra. Taxonomy (NCBI): domain Eukaryota; kingdom Viridiplantae; phylum Streptophyta; class Magnoliopsida; order Escalloniales; family Escalloniaceae; genus Escallonia; species Escallonia rubra. Next base: position 373,099 of record JAVXUO010001850.1, read on the forward strand.
TTACGGTGATGGCGACAAAACACGATAGGAATTAATGGTGGTGGTGTAAATATGTGGGCAGCGACTATGTGGTGGCGGTGGATTTAGATTACATGGCGAGGGTGCTGATACAGCCGGTGGTCATGGAATGTGTGCGTTTGGGGGGGGGGGGGGGGGGGGGTGGAGGTGAATGGTCGTTGTGGTTGAAGTGACCACCTATGGAATGGGTTTTCTTACATTGGGGTTCATATATTGCTTATAGTGAAGTTTGAAGGTTGAATTTCAAAACTAAAAATTCAGAACTCCAAAATGGAGTTTCCCAAAACAAGCCCAAATTAACAACTAGTCTAAAAGAACACTGTCTACCAAAAAAAAATCAGTTTATAAAACTGAACAAAAAATATGTCAAATGTTGCTAATAGTTTTATATATTTTTTCTTAAAAAGGATTAAGTTACTTGACATGGTATTTGAGCTCTCATAATAAGGTCTCAGTTTGCACCTAAAAAGATTCAAACCATTCGGCCTTACAAGGATAATTCGATCTAAGCTGTTGGTCTGCAACATCACAGTTAATAAAGAAAGTTCGAAGGTAAAAAGAGACTATCAAATTTAGACACGTGGTAAGGTTAAATCAACTCAAGGAAATATAATGTGAACAAAATGGTAAAAGAAACACGACTCGACTGTACACGTAGTAGTTCTGGATTGGATCGATGTAAGGTTAATGAATGAAGACCCGAGTTTAAGCCATCAATGTTGTATAAAAAATCCTCTTCAGCACCACTTACAAACTAGCTCATAGTTTTCCTTCTCGAATTCTGTTTACCCTAAGTAAACAACGTCATCATAGTGGCATCAACCCTCTGTTTAATATCTTTAAACAATTGTCATAGTGTATTTTCGTTAAATTAAAGCTTTGTAAAGTGTTGAAATTTTTTAAAGCTAATCTTTATAAGTACGGTGATGGTAATTTTTTGCATTCAACATTTTTATACTTGATTTGATTACAATAGCAGTATAGTAACACATTAACAATTTTAATTGATTTAGTACAAAGTCTTAGAGTTAGGGCAAAAAGAACTCAGAAGATATTCCCAAGTCCTTTTTGATTGTTTAATAAAAAAAGTTAGAAGACATATATTCCAACCATCGGACCTTTTACACTAAAAATTGTTGAAATTTTTTCATAATTGGACCTTAGACCATTGAACCTTGTATTACAAGGTTTAATATTAAAAAAGAATCAATCAATTTCATTACTTGGTTAAAGAGGTATAAAGTCTCTAAGTTAGGCATTTAATAAGGTTGAAAAATTGTCATTATATGATTCTGACATAAACTGGGAAATGAAAAAGTTAAGGATATTTAAGTAATCATGAGACATACCTTATTATTCTGAAAACCCGTACATGTAGGGTGCACCACACACGCAAGCGCGCAGGCGCCCGTGAGGGGAAGGGCGAGGGCGTAAAGGCCTTATTGGCGCTTTTAGGCGTACTTTGCACTTCGCACGTGCGCATCGCCACTAGAAGCCCAGCTCTAACTTTTTGCGACAAATTTAGCCTGTGAACTAGAGTAGGTGTGATTTTTGGACTAAAACAGTGTGATTGCTGGTGAATTAAACAGAATTTCCTATTTTGTTTTAATTCAAAATGGCACCTGTTCATGGTGTCTTTTAGTTAAAGATCCACATATTCATTGATGCTGTAAGATTGTGATTGTTAAATGACATCTGCATAGTCATTTAACTGTCATTACAGATTGCACCTGTTCAAAGCACCTATTGGTGACCTATAAATGGGGGCTGATGGCAGTGCATTCCTCTCTTCAGTTTTCAATCTCTCTCTCTCCCTCTCACTCACATACACACGCGCGAGCGCGCAAATTTCTGTCTATTGATTGCTTTTGATATAATCAATAGTGCTTTTGCCTATCCCAAGATTTGCTGCAACCCTAAGCAGATTATAAGAGAGTAAATATTGTCTTAAGGACAGAGTGCATAGCATTCAACTTAGGCTCTCTTGCTATTTTTCTTCATTTCTGCCTTATTTTTCTAACAAAAAACGTGTTTAAACATGGGTCGGTAAAACCCGGTACGTCTGTGCGAAATTAATAGTATCACAATCACATGGGTAATTTCAAAGCATATTACCCATAAACAAACTCGTTTAAGTTCTTGAAGCTTGCATTACATGCATAACATTCAACTTAGGCTCTCTTGCTATTTTTCTTCATTTCTGCCTTATTTTTCTAACAAAAAATGTGTTTAAACCTGGGTCGGTAAAACCCGGTACGTCTGTGCAAAATTAATAGTATCACAATCATATGGGTAATTTCAAAGCATATTAAACAAACTCTTTTAAGTTCTTGAAGCTTGCATTGCACAACCGCCCCCCCACCCCTCAATCACATGGGTAATTTCAAAGCACATTACCCATAAAACAAACTCGTTTAAGTTCTTGAAGCTTGCATTGCGCAACCCCCCCCCCCCCCCCCCAATAGTTTCATTTGCACTCATGATGGTGGTGCAACTTTGTTACTCCCAAGATAGATAAATCAATCGTAAAAACTTATTGAGTTCAGTTATGATAAGCTCAAGATTAATACCATATCAGACTCATTTGTTATCAAGCTTGAGATATAATCAATTCAACTACAAGTATAGTTAAGGGAGAGACTTCTACCCCACTCCCTTTGTCTCTAAAGAGTTAATGATAGCCACTAACATGCATAATTAGCTACAAAAAATGTTTTTTTTAATTTAAAACTAAATAAGTTAAATGAGACAAAGCTTAAAAGGGTTGGCTCTCCCCAGTTGGAGTTCACGAAAATGTTCAAGCGTAATTACTACTCTCTCAATTTCCTTAGGTCTTTTGCCTTTTTATTTTAGTAAATTTGTAGAATAGATTTAGTATATGTAAATATGGATGAATTTCACGTATGTTTCTTTAACTTTGGGCTATATATTGAAATTGTCGGTGCCCTTTAATTTATTCCTGATTCATTTATCTTTGACTCTATGTCAATTGGAGGGTCCTTCCATCCAATTAAGTGGTCACATGCCTGACATGTGTCTATTTTTAGGGACAAAATTATAAAAAGCCAAATTGGTAAATTATACTTTTGCTCCTTCGAGCTTGGAATAAATGTTTAACTGATCCTCGTTAGGGATGGCAATCGGGCGGGTCGGATGCGGATCTTATACGATCCGCACCCGCCCAGCAACCCTTGAAATCCCACCCGCCCCGCACCGGGTTATATACCCTCAAGTCCATATCTGACCCTAAAATGTTTTAGAAAACTCTTCCCCGCCTCGCCCCCGCCATGTCCTTATGCCCTTCGAAATTGGCAGTAGATCACGGTAGTGATCAAATGGCAGCGATCAAATGTTAGCAATCATGGTAGTAGATCATGGTAGCCCAATATACCTAATATACTGAGATGGCAGCGATCACGGCAACGACGGATTGCTGATGATCACATGCAACAACGACGACATCATCACAGGCGACAGCGACAGCTTGGTGTCTGATGGCTCGCTGTTGCGTCAGTCGCCGATGGTGCCGTTAGATCAATCAATGGTCAGTCGCCGACTGTGCGAAGGAGAGGCCGGGAGAGAAGAAGAAGGCGCGACGGCGGCGCGGCACCTTTGTCGGCAGATGAAAATTAGGGTTGGTGCGGCGCCGCGACACCTTTGTTGTCGGCAGAGAGTGAGAGATTGATTGGGAATTAGGGTTGGGGAATGGGGATGATAAGGACATATTATAGGTGTGAGATGAACGATTAGGATTAAAGATGAATATGGTTAAATACCGGGGCGGGAGCGGGTCGCGGGGCGATTTGGACTAAATACCATACCCACCCCTAACCCGCTGCGAATTTTAAAAAAAAAACCATACCCGCCCCGTGGCCCGATCAAAGTAAAAAAGACCCACTCCTATAGACGCGGGGATCCACCGATTGCGGGTCTTATTGCCATCCCTAGTCCTCGTCCTTTTACAAATATGTTCTTTATCTCCACTGCAGTGTTCCTTACATCTACCCAAAACTTGTTACCTAGTCAGATGATAAAGAACATACTAGAGTCTATTGCTTGAGTCAACTACACGACTCCTTGATTAGATCACTCACTAGATGAGTCAACTGATTTTTTGACTCACCATCTTCATCCATTATTCTACTATTATAACAATTCATAATCTACATTATGCCACTAACCAGTCTGCTCTGAATATCAATCTATTTATACATATCTAAAATTTTTACATAACCATTCATATGCACATGCATGTAAAAATGGGGGAGAGGTCCCTCCAGAGGTAAAAACGGGGAGAGGTTGTCCCCATGCAAATTAAGTAGCATTATATTATTATTGTTACGTATGCCCTCCTCTTTTTCTTTCATCATTTGTGGACATGACAGAAAGAGAAAATGAAGTTCAGGCTGTGGACCAGCAGAGTTATAATCAAGAACCAAGACACCCATCATGGCCCCGTTAAAGTTTGCTACACGTAAACCAGAAAAGGTATTGACAAATCTCCCAGTGTCGTTATCTTAACGTGGCAACGTCGTATCCGCTTAGAATACCAAGGAATCTCTCAGAATCTCGGGGAGCCAAAAGAAATTACCTCAAAGTAACGGTGATGATGTGATATCACCGTTTAATTATGTTGAAAATAATTTATTACGTAATAACCACGTTACAAACTTATTGTCTTCCACATTTACGTGGTCAGACGATGACAAAATAACAACAATATCAACAACAAAATCACGACACGACGAGGGGAAGGGATCGAGAATTCCAATGACTCGACAAGTCGGCAGTCACGGATCTCGATAGACAGAAAATGGGCCATGACTCCCAGAGACTCGATGGGATCGATGGCCATGGATCTCGGTGATGACGTCTTGCTGGTACCCCCCCCCCCCCCCCCCCCCCCCCACCAATTGCTCCCGTCTAATTTTTGCGCCATTGTCAATTTGTCGCTCGTTCGATTTTCGCTCATCGGGAAGGCTGAAAAGTTATTGTCAAGTCGGGTGGAGATGACGAGATATTGATTTGGATGGTGACGGTGATTGCAATATTTAATTTGCTAAATATTAATTGGACGATGATACCACTTCAGGGGTGATGACATGGTATTACCGTTACTTAAAAGTTTTTTCTCGAGCAATAGGGTTTCCATTCAAGCCTTGTGTTTGCATGATGCGAAAATTACTAATCATGATTCAATCTTGTTACGGGAAAATTACTTATCTTGAAACCAATATGCTTGTAATTTATTGGAATGAATCTAGCCTTTATTATTGTAGGTGCGGTGAATTGATTTGAAATTTGTCGGTTCTATAGTTGTACAGAATTGGCCACATGATAATCAATGATGGACCGATATTGCAATCCAGGGTTGCTTATTGAGTTTTTCCTTTTGAAATTCTGTTACAACGTCGACGCCTCAATTAACGAGATAATTTGAGCATTAAACGCCAAAATTTCTTCATCAACTTGTCAGTCCATGGAATGATAGCGATCTAATTTAATGTGTATGACAATACCACAATAACCTGCCGTTCTTGATCGAAAACTTGAGACGACTCGCATTTCCTCACACGAAACCTCATGCCTAATAATTCTTCACAGTTGTTTAATCAACAACTTATCTTCAACTTGCAAATAAACCAGAGAATACCATATGGTAAAAGCACGTGGGTCAGCAGTTGCAGCAACTCACCTAATTTATTATCAATGTTTGGCACGTCCATGTAGAAGAACTCATCGATCTATATGCTCCGTACATAGTTTCCTCAAATTTTCAGCTCCGGTAAAGGTTAATGAACCGTAATCTCACTGTGTCAATCAACTAGCCCTTTGGTTTGTAAGCTTCTGATTCTTCCGAGGCATGAAAATGCCAGATTCACCATTTTTGGCATGTACTGCCACAAAAGTAAAACACAATCTCTCTCATCTCAGCAGAGCCACATAAGGAACAGAGCAAGAAAGAGAAACAAAACATGGAGGAATCTTCAGATGAAATCAGAGCTCCTCTGAGTAAGTTTTCCTTCCCAACTGAAATCTTAATCTTCAGTTGAATCTCTCTGCAGCTAACCCTCTAGCCACTTTTCTGATTGTGCAGTTTCCAAGGTAGAGAATATTACTGAAGATGAAGAAGACGCCTCAAAATCGGAAATCGAGAAAGAAGAAGCAGAGGAGAACTCCCCAATCAGGCAGGTGGCACTCACGGTCTCCACCGACGACGACCCATCCTTACCGGTTCTCACCTTCCGAATGTGGGTTCTAGGCACTCTTTCATGTGTTCTGTTATCTTTCCTCAACCAGTTCTTCTGGTACCGAACAGAGCCTCTGTCTATAACGGCAATCTCTGCCCAGATCGCCGTGGTTCCACTCGGACAACTCATGGCTGCCAAGATCACCGACCGGGTTTTCTTCAAGGGGAAGCGTTGGGAGTTCACGCTGAACCCCGGTCCGTTTAACGTGAAGGAGCATGTCCTGATCACCATTTTTGCGAACTCCGGTGCTGGGAGCGTGTATGCCATTCACGTGGTTACGGTGGTGAAGGTTTTTTACAAGCAGCACATCACCTTCTTCGTCTCCTTGATCGTCATTTTAACCACACAGGTACTAGCCGGTAAGATTGAGTATCATCAGTACTTTGATAGTTTGTCCGACATGCAAACGCAGTTGCTTGTTGAGTTGAACTGTCAAACTGCTTTTGCGTTTGAACATCTGAAAAACAAAGTTCGTATGGCTACTCTTCAAATTTAGAATCACTTTCTGATCAATGTTTGAAATGAAGTTGAATCAAGTTTGTTGAATGGTAGGTGCTGGGATTCGGTTGGGCCGGGATTTTTCGACGGTATCTAGTGGAGCCAGCGGCTATGTGGTGGCCGGCCAATCTAGTCCAAGTCTCCTTATTCAGGTACGTAAGTTTCTAATAATGCCAACTTTTGGGGTGGGCTGCCTCAGTTTTCCGACCGTTTTCCATAGATTCCGGTGGAGTTTCTGGTGGCAACTGGCATTGTGATTGCTCATGAGTCATGACTTGGTTGTACTATTATTATTTGTGGTGGACGCAATATATTTAATTTTTTTGGTTGTGTTAGCTGCTATTGCTGTCACCGATATTGAATGACTTTGGACTCTTGTGAATAATGAGATTGCTCGGTTTGTGAAAATTTATATTAGCTTTTTAAAATAAACTAATACCAAAAAATGGGGTTTCCATCCTCAATTAATTTCACTTATTTGTTTAGCAATTCAGTTTATAAATACTTAACAACTCTATTACCTCTTAATAATAAACGAGACATGTCCAAATACCCACCTAACTTTAATTGAATAAACCTTGCTTAGTGTCTCAACAAAGGGTTACGTATTATTAAGAGTAAAAAATTATGAACGATCTCCTTTTTTATACTCATTTTCTATACTCGCTTTTATGCCTAACTTACTTGCTTAATAAAAGGGAGGAAAAAAAAGACGAAAGACTAATACCATATATACTAAGCTTTAGGGGTATTTATTTTAAAATAAGGGGGAGCAAAACTGAGGATAATTAAAAAGAAAATAGACCTAGGTAATAAAAAGTTTCCGACAAAAAGACTAGTCCGGTCCGCCATCCTTTCTAACTAAGCTGTGGCCTCGGGGATCACGTCACGTGACGAAACGGTATCTACCAGTAAAAGTAACAGGTCCTTAGGAAAGTTGACCATATTTTGCACATGGAGTTTGAGCTGGAGACCTCTCAATATAATAATACTAGTTTGGCGGATTTTTATCCTTTCAATCCAAAAAATTAAAGGAAAAAAGAAATCTTTAGTAACGCTCTAAAAAGACCTTTTTGGTAGCGCTCTAAAGTATTACGGAACGCAACTGAATTATATTCATGATAGTCACGCGATGAACATGAAATCTAACTCTCAAGTTGAGTACGTATGAACTGTGTACAAGCTGAACAGTAATAATTTATTTATTTGAAAACTTAGTAATACCGCGCTATACGCTAAACACGCTAACATTGATAGCCCTGTCACAATATATACAGAGTTGTCCAGGTATCACAGTTGCACCAATTTTAGAGTATCCACATCGATAGATAACTTCGCAGGTAACTCCATAGGTTCAGAGCTTGTACTTGCTGCATTAATAATAGGGTAAATTACACTAAACCCCCTGAGGTTTACACCCGTGTCTCACAAAGGACCCTAAGGTTCCAATTTCAACAACTAACACCCTAACTTTGCATTTTCGATCCAATTGGACCCAAAATTGACTTTCCGTTACAAGAGCTGTGGATGGCCGTTACCCACGAGGGGCATTTTCGGTAACCAACAACATTAAAGAAATTTGGAGGGAAATGGGTTCTTGTTCCCGCCACACTCTCTCCTCTGCACACACACACACATATACTACCCCACAGTCTCTCTCTCTCTCTCCCTCTCTCTCCCTCCTTCCCTCTCTCCCTCTCTCTCAGTTGTTGCAAAGAAGTATGTCTTTTATCTTCTCCCAGATTTATTAGTCACTTCAATTCTGTGTCCTCTTAAAGCCTACTTGAGCTCACAAAGCCAAACAGTTCCTGTTATGTTGGGTTTGGCTGTAGCTTTTCATGTACCCATCAATATCTTATTATCGAAGGCCAATGGTCTTGAGGGAGTATCGATGGCTGTCTGGATAACTGATCTCATGGTTGTGGTTCTACTCACAGTTTATTTGTTGATAGCAGAAATTAGAAAGGGAGGGAGCTGGAAGGAAGGAGGGTGGTGGGAGCAAGGAATCCACGACTGGATCAAGTTGCTTAAACTTTGCGCGCCATGTTGCCTCACAACATGCCTCGAATGGTGGTGCGTAGAGCTCTTAGTCTTGCTGACAGGGTGGCTCCCGAATGCAAAACAATCAGTTGGGGTGTTAGCAATCGTCCTGAACTTTGACTACTTGCTTTACTCCGTCATGCTTTCACTAGCCACGTGTGCATCCATTCGTGTATCTAACGAGCTCGGTGCAAACCAAGCAGGCCCAGCCTACCAGTCAGCATACACATCCTTGGCGGTGAGCAGCTTCCTGGGATGCATAGGTGGTTTGGCAATGATAGCAGGCAGAGGTACTTGGGGTTCTTTGTTTAGCCATGACAAGAGGATTATAGGAGGGGTAAAGAAAATGATGCTGCTAATGGCCATGGTAGAAGTGGTAAATTTCCCACTAGCTGTTTGTGGAGGAATCGTTCGTGGAACAGCTAGGCCGTGGTTAGGCATGTACGCCAATGTTTCCGGGTTCTACTTGCTGGCCTTGCCGTTGGCGGTGATTCTAGCTTTCAACCTCCATCTCGGGCTCAGATTAACAGGGGTAGTATATGTGTGTTTGTGTGTGTGAGAGAGGGAGAGAGGGAAGGAGGGAGAGAGAGAGAGAGAGAGAGAGACTGTGGGGTAGTATATGTGTGTGTGTGTGTGTGCAGAGGAGAGAGTGTGGCGGGAACAAGAACCCATTTCCCTCCAAATGCTTTAATGTTGTTGGTTACCGAAAATGCCCCTCATGGGTAACGGCCATCCACAGCTCTTGTAACGGAAAGTCAATTTTGGGTCCAATTGGATCGAAAATGCAAAGTTGGGGTGTTAGTTGTTGAAATTGGAACCTTAGGGTCCTTTGTGAGACACGGGTGTAAATCTCAGGGGGTTTAGTGTAATTTACCCTTAATAATATCTCAGCAGTAGCAACATCAAATGAGCAAATGTCATGATGTCAACCAATTGCCGTAAGCATAGATATCCATCTGTACTACAATGAGGCTCCTAGATTTATTAAGACTGCTCTTGAAGCTGATGCAATCCATTTCAATCACTAGAATTTTTTCCTTCTTCGGAAAAGAAACAAAGTTTTTTGAGCTATGCAGGGTTTATAACTGTATGCCGTATGCAATATAGCAGATAGACGTTTCTCTGCCATCATTTTCTTCCAAGGATTAACTATGTATAGCCAGCAAATGCCTGCTTACAGTATGCTGTTACAGGGCTCTGCATGAAAAGGAAGAAAGGCCCAAGGGTGGAGTAACCCGCACACAGTTCTTCTTAATTTCCTTCATCTGCAGCTTCGCTTACTATGTTTTCCCTGGCTACCTCTTTCAAATGTTAACCTCCCTCTCCTGGATCTGCTGGATCTTTCCCACATCAGTCTTAGCTCAACAACTTGGTTCAGGACTTTCTGGGCTTGGAATTGGTGCTCTTGGCTTGGACTGGTCTACCATCTCCTCCTACCTTGGAAGCCCACTGGCAAGTCCTTGGTTTGCCACTGCCAATGTTGCTGCTGGATACGTACTTGTTATGTATGTCTTAACTCCCCTCAGCTACTGGCTGAATGTCTATAAAGCCAAAACCTTCCCCATTTTCTCCGACGACCTTTTCACTGCGTCCGGTCAACTATACAATATTACGAGCATCATTGACTCGAATTTTCATCTTGACATCGCTGCATATGACCGAGAGGGACCTCTTTATCTCAGCACATTCTTTGCAATGACGTATGGCGTTGGCTTTGCTGCACTCTCTGCTACGGTTGTTCATGTGCTCTTGTTTCATGGAAGGTACGTCATGGTACATATATGCAATTTGGATTACGATTATGTGTCGTCTGTCGTCATTGCTGATCCTACCAGAAACAAGTGTATGTTAGTTTGGGACTATCAGGATTGTCCAAGTCACATTTGTATCCCGTCTGCATAAAACCTTTCTTATCAATCCCTTAGTTTGGGACTATCAGGATTGTTCAAGTCACATTTGTATCCCGTCTGCATAAAACCTTTCTTATCAATCTTTTGGTCTAAGGGGGCAGACTACAAACTTAAGGTCGTATATATAAGAGATTTAGATTTATGTTCAAAGCTAATTGTAATTAGCTACTGAATGTAGCGAAATATGGGAGCAAAGCAAATCAAGTTTTAAAGAGAAGAAAATGGACATACACACAAGACTAATGAGCAAATATAAACAAGTTCCAGAGTGGTGGTTTTGGTGCATCCTTTTCGGCAACGTTGCACTTACTATCTTTGCCTGCGAGTACTACAATGAGCAACTTCAGTTGCCCTGGTGGGGTGTCATACTAGCTTGTGTGATTGCTATTTTCTTCACTCTACCTATTGGGATCATTACTGCCATCACTAACCAGGTGATTCCCACATTATTTACACACACTACTTTTCTTGGTGTTTGTGTTTGTAAATTAGTTGCAAGTTTTACATTTGTGCTGATCACAGACACCAGGATTGAACATCATCACCGAATATATAATTGGTTACATCTACCCTGGATATCCAGTTGCGAATATGTGCTTCAAGGTGTATGGTTACATTAGTATGACGCAGGCTGTTACATTCTTGCAAGACTTCAAGCTTGGCCACTATATGAAAATTCCACCAAGAACAATGTTCATGGCGCAGGTCAGTCGCATCCCTTCTACTTCTGGCCATCTTCATCTCGGGCCCTAATTTTACTAATCAACAGACATTTACTCTCACCTTCGCTAGTATTTTCTTCACCCTTTTGGCGTGTTGAGCTTTTTTCTTCTTTCACTGTAGTGTTTATACAAGATGTTCTTTTAATAGACATGCAAAATGGAAAATGAGGTCTCTTTTCAATCAATAACTTTGTTTGATTGTTTGTTTGTTTATCTAGATCGTTGGAACCCTGATAGCCAGTTTGGTTTACTTGGGAACTGCGTGGTGGTTAATGGAAACAATCCCGGACATCTGCCAGACGACGAGTTCAGTCTGGACTTGCCCAAGTGATCACGTATTCTACGATGCATCTGTCATTTGGGGTTTGCTTGGACCACGCAGAATATTTGGAGATGAAGGCACCTATGGTTTGGTGAATTGGTTCTTCCTGGTGGGAGCAATTGCTCCTGTTCTGGTTTGGTTTGCTCACAGGGCCTTCCCCAGTCAAGAATGGATAACACTCATTAACATGCCGGTCTTGATAGGCGCCACAGGATCGATGCCCCCGGCTACTGCAGTTAACTACACTACTTGGATTATCGTAGGATTCCTATCTGGCTACGTTGTTTACAGATACAGACCGGATCTGTGGCAGCGCCACAACTATGTTCTTTCTGGTGCACTTGATGCAGGCTTGGCATTCATGGGGGTGCTCTTGTATCTTTCTTTGGGATTGGAAAATGTCAGTCTTGACTGGTGGGGGAATGACCTTGATGGGTGTCCTTATGCTACCTGTCCGACGGCCAAAGGGATTGTGGTCGAAGGCTGCCCGGTCGTCTCCTAATTATGGACAACCAGAATTGGTGTTCTTTGTTTTCAACTGCTGCTTTCACTTGTAAAGATCTGCAACTTGTATCTGATTTTCATGTTTGTAAACACATCCTAGTGACAACAAAAGATTGAAGATAGAATAGGAAAGTTTCTTTGTTGAGCGTCCTATCAGGTGTAGGACTGAAAAGAACATTTGTTCATGTGTTAAATTTTTTTTTTGCTCTCTATATAAAACTGGATTCTATATATATAAAGTGTCTTTGCAGAACGATGCTACTCCTCTTAATCTTTTCTTGAACTTAATGCATAATATGATGTTTCATTATCAGCTATAGACACGAAGTCAAGATGCCTGGTATCAAAATAAAGTATATTATGAAGAAAAGCGTCATTGTCACGGGTTATGTACCCGCTAAATGCACGTTGTCCGAAAGTTATAAACAACTGAAAATCAACGAGGCATATTATGAAAAAGAACGTCATTGTCAAGTCATGTACTTTCTAAATACATGTTGTGCGGAAGTTTTTTTGGGTGAAAGGTCCCATGAATTTATTCAAAAACAATCTTCAAATGTACATGAATATGAATACATTCTCTCATCTAAACTTTTCTGTCCTACCTTTATAAACTTCCTTTACATGTACTTACAATAAAATGCTTTTATCTATGCCCCATGTCTCACAAAGTACATTATTCACACAATTGCTTGGAAGTTATAAACAACTGCAAGTCAATTTTAACCGATACATCTCGACAATTATACATGACAATCGGTTGATATGCTTGAATGAATAATTTAACTAATTTAGTTTTTTTAGCGACATGCTAAACGGATTCTGTTGGCTACATAAGTATTTTTATCATATCTAATAAAAGCACAGACACGTGGCATGCCAAGGACTATGAAAAGTGTTTTGAAAAATATGCAGAAATGAGTGTAATTGTTACGGTTATTAATATACCGCCAGTTGCCAATAACGGTGTAACAGATACAAACAATTTGATGTAAAATATGTGAGAAACAAGATTTGAATAAATTTTGCGAGGAAGACAGCTGTCAACGAGTGCAAGACAATCGGCAGTAGTGATCGACATGGGAACAAGGCAGTTATCATCAAAGATAGGAAGATCGGCAGCAGCAGTTGATAAGCGGTTCTTAATGCAGAGTTGTCAACGCGAGCAGAACGATCGATGGACCGCTTTTAATAAAAAGATAGAAGTAGACGGTTGCTAAATAAAGAACGGTTACAAACAAGCGAGTATAAAAGGAAGAGAATGATAACAGAGCAATGATCATCAAATCTACAACAAACCAAATCAGACTTAGAGAAATCGTGCACGTGTCTTTTTCTTTTATCTTTGTCAGATTTCTCATATGATCTGTCTTGTACCGAAGAGAATTTTGTGCGTTGTCGTACTTGTATTCATGGTGTTCTAAGAATAATATTTGTTTCAGTGAGCGCGTCGTTTATCAATATGTTTAATCTTTAATAAGTTTTTATTTTTAGTGAAGTCTTCAGGCCTATAGGTAAAAAAGATCTCACAATATTAAGTAGAACATATTTACTGTTACGAAGAAAAGTCTTTTCTCTTTGTGTACTAACTATGAAAAACCGCAGTAAAAAAAAATTAAAACAAAAACCTCTTCGTAGAAACCACACGAATTTGTCTGCTCTTTCTTTCCTCTTCAGCAACAGTGTGTGCAGTAGAGCTCGGCATAAACCTTCATAAACCCTAACTACACAGAGAGAAATCCTTCCCTGCGCTTTTACGAAGAGTTCATCGGTACAGCAGCATTCAATCACACCGGAGAAGAATCACAGAGATGGAGACCCAATCGGACGGCAACGAAGACATGGCTGCCGTCAAGGATATGCGCCAACAGATCGAATCCCGTGTGGACACCCTACACAACGCCCAGTTGGACCTCATCGCCTCCCTTCAAACCCTAATCCCCGACATCGCCTCCTCCATTGATCTCTCCGTTAGAGTCATCTCCGCCTTCAACCACCGCCCCTTCACCCCCCTCCCCCCAAACCCTAACCCTAACCCTAACCCTAACTCTAACCCCAATTTTAGCTCCAAGTTCCAGTCACCACACACCCCCGAGAAATCCAGCAATTTGAGGAGCAACCAGCAGGTAAAACCCTTGCCTGAAGTTTCGAGCCGGTTACCGGTAGCGGACAAGTTTTCCATTGATGAGAGTGGAGGGCCGTTAGCGGTAGTGAGGTCGATGGTGGCGGTGTGCTTGTTGGAAACCGTGGCGTTCAAGCCTACAGATTCGTCTGCGGTTCTGAGGAGGTTGGAGGGCGATGAGAAAGTGACAATGGGGGAGAAGGCGGCGCTGAGGGAGCTGGGAGGTGAGTCGGGGGCGATACTGGCGGTGGAGATGGCGTTGAGGTCGATGGCGGAGGATAATGGGGGAGTTGAGCTGGAGGATTTTGTGGTGAGCGGGAAGTCTAGGGTTATGGTGATGGCGATTGACCGGAGTAGGCTTGTCAAGGAGTTACCAGAGAGTAAGCAGAACGAGTTGAGTTTGAGTAACGGGAATGTGGTTCAAGTTCAACAGGCGGGGATGAGCGGGGGTGAGGTTAACGGTGGAGGGTTTGGAATGGGAGGGCCAATGCCAAGGCCAATGGTAATGCCGGACATGTGGATGGGACCGGGTGACCCGCATTTGTCCGGGTTGCCTCCGGTTTTTCATGGAGGTGGAGGGCCGGGCTCGATGATGATGGGACCGAGGGGTGGACCTAGGGGTATGATGGGGATGGCCAGAGGGATGGGCGTTCATCCAATTCATAGACCTCCGTTGGGGCCGAATGCCGCAATATCTAGTCCCAATGCGCATTCGAAGGCTCAGACTGAGGAAGATGACATGAAGGATCTCGAGGCGTTGTTGAACAAGAAGACGTTTAGGGAGATGCAGAAGTCAAAAACTGGTGAGGAGCTTTTGGACCTCATTCACCGGCCCACTGCAAGGGAAACTGCTGTTGCTGCTAAGGTTTTTCTATACCTGAGTTTTCTATATAAATTTGGACGTGCGTTATTTTGTAGTTTGTAATTCCATCTTTGTTGCAATTGATAAATTTATGCATATTCAACTGTAAGGAGATTTGACTTATCATATAGTGGGAGAATGCCTACTTTGAGAGCATCATTCACATCCCTGTATGCTTTCAAGTTACAGACCAGGAGAATGACAAAGATGGACTAGGAAGGAAGAAATACATGTCCTTTTACCATGTCGTCATGATATACCTGGATCAGAATGGTTTAGTTTTGCTTGCCGCCTTGCCCGAGTAAATTTGAAACTCTATGGATTCCCCTTTTCCTCATATTATGTCCTTCCTAATTAGCATTTCCACCTTTGCTAAAATGCGAATGAAACTCTAGCACTGGATCAGGAAGAAGTTCTTGAATACTTGGCATCCCCTAAATTTGTTACACACCATCTTTAGGAATGTTTAGAGCTGCAAATATGATGCAGGACAATGCAAGCAAATCTCCCAAAATCTTTAGCTGTTAAGAATGGTGCAACTAATCCTCATAAGCGTTACTTTTCTTAGGGTTGCATCTTCCCTCTAGTGGACATCTGCCGCCCACAGTCGGGGGGCCCAGCTCATAGGTCACATCCCCAGTAGGTCCCTTGTGGTCCACCCCGTCTCCGTGGGTTGCCGGCCATGATGAGCAGGAATAACGCCCCTGTGCTATTCTCAGCAGCTGCCTCAGGACCTCTTGCTCCGTTACCACTTGATGCTAAACGCTTAAGCTGTTAGGAAGGCATGACTAATCCTAATAAGGGTTGCTTCTTCCAGTCTTCATGTTCAGACCCCATGCTTTGGAAAATTCTCCTGCGTAACAATACATGAGCACATATGCTTCTTTCACCCTTCTTATGACTTAAACCTTTATAATCATTTTGACAAGCCAATATTGCCAAATCCTGTTTCAGTTCAAAAGTAAAGGTGGTTCCCAAGTAAAGGAGTATTGTACAGCATTGACAAAAGAAGATTGCCGACGTCAGTCCGGTTCTTACATTGCTTGTGAGAAGGTTGGTAAACTCTCTGTTGTTACTTTACCCGCTATGAAGTTTTACATGGATGATTCCGAAATTTAAAGTTCTTATATTGCTTGTAAGAAGGTTTCATATGGATGCCTGCAAAGGCTTCAAGTGATGCACCTCAGGTTATGAAACAGAGATATAATAGGATAAAGTTGATTCTATCTAATTTTGTGTGACAAGTTTGGCCATTCATACTTGCTGAAAGATTTAGTGATGTAGTCTGTAACCCTTTTCTCTGAAACCTCATTTTAACGTATGATATTTAGATTTACTTAAGTTATATTTTCATGTACACTGGTACATAAATTATTTGAATTGATTTGTAAGCTGTAAACTTGTAATTATAGGTTATACTGAATCCTTCTCGTGCTTAGGTTCATTTTCGGCGCATTATTGCTCTCCACACCGACGTTAATTTGGGGGACTGTTCTTTCCTGGACACTTGTCGCCACATGAAGGTATCTTTTCTTTTATGCTAGTATAATTTTTTAGACTTCTTCCATTACCTTGTTTGGCAATATCAGTCTTATTCTTTTGCTATGACAGACGTGCAAGTATGTTCATTACGAGCTTGACTCAACACCTGACATGCCGCATATGACGGGGGCTGCTGCTCTTCCTCCCCCCAAACCATTGAAGCCCCAGCGTGCTGAGTATTGTTCAGAAGTGGAGCTTGGTGAATCGCAGTGGATTAACTGCGATATTCGTAATTTTAGAATGGATATTTTAGGGCAATATGGGGTTATAATGGCCGATCCACCATGGGACATTCATATGGAATTGCCATACGGCACGATGGCGGATGATGAAATGCGCAATCTAAATGTTCCTGCACTGCAAACTGATGGTCTGATATTT
Source organism: Escallonia rubra (assembly GCA_033065855.1). NCBI lineage: Eukaryota > Viridiplantae > Streptophyta > Magnoliopsida > Escalloniales > Escalloniaceae > Escallonia > Escallonia rubra. Next base: position 390,271 of record JAVXUO010001850.1, read on the forward strand.
CTTTGGGTCACTGGACGGGCTATGGAGCTTGGACGCGAGTGGTAGGTCAAGATATCTCTGTTTTATTTACAAAGTTAATTAAACATCTAGCTGGTGCCTCATGTGTCTGCTTCAAAAGCCTTCCACATAGTGCAAGTTGATGCTATAAAATCCTTAGGACGCTCATGGTTCTAACTGGGTATATCTAGACATGGTTCGAAGGAAGTTGGTGTTTCGTGCTTATAAAACCAAATATAGTATTCTTAGTCTCGGCTGCATCTCGTCCTGTATGTAACCAAGCTCAAAGGAACAACACTAGAATGGCCTATATGTATATTTGCAGCTCGCTCAAGCCTCACGTGCAGTCTTGATCTTATTTCTTGCAGTTTAGAACTTTGGGGGTACACGCGTTGTGAAGAGATCATTTGGGTGAAGACCAATCAACTTCAGCGAATAATCAGAACAGGGCGCACAGGCCATTGGCTCAACCATAGTAAGGAGCATTGCCTTGTTGGGATAAAAGGTAACCCTGAAGTAAACAGGAACATTGATACTGATGTCATTGTTGCTGAGGTTCGAGAAACAAGTCGGAAGCCAGACGAGGTTAGACAACTACATTTCATCTATTGCAGTTATTGTGTCCTGCTATTGCTCTTTAATGTCTTCGCTGTATGTTTATTCTTGGCTTTTTTTCAAAGTCATAGTTGTGAAATCGAGACTTAAATTGTGCATCGAAATCAAATGGTACTGTTCTCTGTATCTTAGATACAGTTTGCTATCTTCAAATACAGAAAATAATACATAAACGCCTGAGAACAGAACATTTGAAGAAGTCATCTCCCATCATTAATCCTGGAATACTCTGTCTAATTGGAGAGACCATTTGTTTCCATAGGTATTACAGATTTTGATTATCGAAAAGCCCTTATCAAGAAAATAAAATTACGGCTTGTGAATTGGTGGTATCATATTGCATACCGCAAGATAGATAACATCTATTGAACCCGGTATTGCTGGATACGATAGATTCAAGTTATCAGTTTATAGTTCGTATCTTGTTGATCCTCATGCTAGATCGTATCTCTTATGTTTGTATTGTGACTGTAATGCTCAGATAAGTTAAACACTAACAGCCATGGTGAAGCGAATTAGAAGTAATATATTTAACCTTGCAGATGTACCCCATGCTGGAGAGGATAAGTCCAAGGACAAGAAAGCTGGAGTTGTTTGCTCGCATGCATAACACACATGCAGGGTTTGTTTTCGTAATTTATCATCCTCCCTTACTTTTCAAATGCTGAAGTAAATGAATTTGCACTTTACAGAATTTTTATGACTAGCAACTGTTATCTTATACAGTGTAAGTGGGTAACCCTCGTAATTTGTTCTCAGTTTTCTGCGTACTTCTATAGCTCCTTGAACATAATCTAAAAATTTCCTTGTACTTATAATTTTGATGTATTAGGTGGATGTCACTTGGTAATCAATTGAGCGGAGCACGATTGGTTGATGAAGGACTACGGGCAAGGTTTAAAGCTGCTTACCCAGAAGTTGAGGTGCAGCCTCAATCTCCTCCTAGGGCTTCTGCTATGGAAGAGGACACCAGTGTAGCTCAAATGAGGAGTCCATTTGTGGGAGCTGAGTCAAAGTCTACATCCGCACAGTTTGCAGATGTCAGAGCTCCAGAGACAGACTATGTATCTGAAGAGAAACCACTGAATGTTGATGCGGAAATGACAGACTAACAGGCAAGATGAGAATCGGCTGATCGTCCCCAGGGGGCCAAGAGTACAAGTTTTTTGTTGTAATAATTTTCCTGTCCGGTTAGTTCCATTCTTTTGACATATTGACCATCTCTTGCTTCAGCCCTCTTTCATTTTCGTATGTGTACTAAGAGTATAAAGAACAATTCATGTAAAATCACCGACTTGGGTGCTATAACACATTATAGAACCTTCTGCTTTTTCTAGCCATTGTAGGTCCGCAGACTAACACCACAGCACCACCACACCGTCAACAACATCACAATCTGCCACCACCCCGTAAATCCACCAGCACAACACTAGCACCTTCAGAGATCTTATGATAAATCTCTGCTACAGATCTTGTGCAAGCCGATGTCGAGGGGTGGAGGTTGTGAATGGATGGAGGGAGGGAGGGAGGGAGGAAGAGAGTCGGCAGTGTTGGTGCCGATGGAGATGGTAGAGATGCCATGCCATCCATGTCGTCAATGGTGGTGAGACTTGATCTGAGGTGTTGATGGTGAGATTGGTGGCCAACAGGTGAGGATGGTGAAGGGGGTGTTGGTGCGTAGGGAGGCATTTTATTCCCCTGTGCAGGGATTGCCCCTCTTTTGGGCAGTTGGGTAAAATTGGAAAGAAAGGCTGGTTTCCACCGTCCGTGTTCACAATGCGAACGGCTAGATATCGGCTAGACAATGTGGCTTTCTAATGCTAAAATTTAACGGCTTCCTAAAATGGTACTAATTGTTAAGGCGTTAGTACAATCGCACCTGCATTCCATTTATCCTGTAAACCGGAATGGTTAAAATCCATCTTCAGGTGATTATATCTATTCCTCTTTGTTTTTTCTATAGTTAAAAATAAACTCCCAACTGATCTTCGGGCTCAAGGTCCATCCATCACTCTTAATTCTATTAAAGAGCACATATATGTATATAAGGGCTCTTTCAGATATTTAGATAACTATTCATCTACAAACACCACCGTGATTCTAGTTATTTAGAGTTCTACCTTGCAGTTGTGTTTCAACTAAAGTATTAGAGAGTTTTCTGTCAAAACTTCACCCGATAGTCACTTGTCCTGTCTTGCTGGTCATTATTTCAAGTTGTGGTTTCCGATCGATTTTTTAACAACAACTTAAGCGTTTTGGCGACAAAAACCAAAATCAGTTGTTGCACAAGGTTAGGTCAAGAGAACCAATCAATGCCAGACGTATTTAGCAATGGAAACCCTATTGTAATTCGATGTTCCTCAAAATGACAGTCTTGAGTCTACTTGCTTGAAGTTGCTGATAGTGCTGTGTTATATGCCACAACTTGCACATCTTGCCATTTTCTGAGAATGTAACAAAAAGACAGTGGCCCACGATGACTTCCAGTCTTTTAAGAAACTTTGAAATGGGTGCTTACTTTTTTATGGGAAATAACAAAAAAGGATGGAATTTGTGTCCCTATGTAGTGCTTTTTTGCTAGATGTCTTTCAAATCTTAAAGATAATGGACCCTTTTATACCAAATTCAAAGCTGTACATGCACCTATGGAAGACAAAATGAAGTTATGTATGTTTGTATATTCTCTTTTATTGCTGGAAAAAGAACTCCAATTAGACCAAAATTAAAAGAAAAAATAATTACACGACCAATAATCTTATGAAAAAAATTACAAACAGAGAAGCTCAAAATTACTTCTGAAGAGAACATGTTGAAGCAAACAGATGAAGACATCAATATGAACTCGATATTTATATGGCACATTAGATCTTCATATATAGTAACAGCGACCTCGTGATCATATGGTGCCACCGACTAGTGCACATATCCAAAATACGAAGGCTGCCGACATTAAGACCGGAACTTCCGGCGACGATGAAGAAGAAGGCCCCGCCGGGATCGAACCGAAGACGGTCGGATAAGAAGGTGAACTTGCACTTGGACCGTCAGAGGGAGAGATTGATGAAGATACATTTCCCACAGAAATGTAGAGCTTCTGTGATTTTTGGCAGTGCCCCTCTACTCCGCTGGTGAAGTAGAACTCCCCTTCTGAAGTGATGTTGAAAAGAGAATTGCCGTTGTTCAAGTACAAGATTGGATCTGTTGCGTTGCAGCCATTGAAGGATTGCTGTGTGACTTGAACTACTGAATCTTGACTTGGTGGGTACAAGAACACTGAAGAGAAATAACTTGATTGATTGAGTCCAACAGATTCAAACAATGACACAGTTATGTAAACAACACCCAGAAAAACTTACGAAGAGCGTCTCCAATCTTGAAGATGTGATTTTTAGACCAGGCAGTGTAGATATGTGGATTCGCTGAAGTGGGAATGCCCCAAGAATCTAAATCTCCAACCTTGTACCGCTGGTTGCAGAAGACTTGTTGGGTTTGGATCAACAGAAAGAGCTTCAATGTGTAAGACCAAAGCTGGTACCTTGGAATTCTGAGACTAACCATTCCTATGGCTTTCACACTTCTATGCTTCTGTGTTTGTCAAATCTAGGAGAGAGACGAAACCTAGGACAGGGAAATTTACTGGTCTAAGTCTTGACTTGCTCAATATAAATCAGATCTCTAGTGAAATTACATGACTTAAAAGGATATAAAGGGAATTTAGACGCGTAACAGGGAGAGCGGCAAGAAAGGGAGTCAATCATATGAACAACAATGGCACATGGACAGTTGGACAGGCAAACACTAAGCAGGATGCATGACAGGGAAATGAAAGGCTGGAAGAAGGAGATGGCGTTCACGTAAAATTTTTATTCTTGGTGCTGTTTGCATCTCAGGATCTCTACAACCAACTTTAGTCTACACCGAAGTGACATTCTTGCTTTTCGCCCAAAATTGGTGACCAGTAACCCCAAGAAAAATAACGAAGGTAAAGAAGAAGATAAGAAAAGAACT